>VXBX01007504.1:29788-42610 GCA_013400415.1 Scytalopus superciliaris
AAAAAAAAAAAAAAAAACAAAAACAGAATGAAAACTGAATACCAAATTATTACATATCTGTTATAATTAACAACAAAAATGGATGGCTGAAATTACCAAGCAATAAATTTGGAGCAAACAAAATTCATTAACTCATGTATCATGTATAATTATACTGGAACTCATGAATGCCAAATGTTGCAGACAATAGAACTGTAAAGAGATTTCTAAAAGGACTAGGAAATTGAGACAAAAGAACTCATAGTCATCTATTTAAAAACATTGTAAGATATAATCTTTATTTCAAGAGGTGTTTTACAGATTGATTGTTGTAGCTGGAAGACTATCTGTCAAAAAACCTGTGATTGTATCAGTCATTGAGTACATCTGTGATCTATAACTGTATTTGCTTTGGTTATTAGTATCTTTTACTTTAGTTTCTCCTTCAGCTTGCTAAAAATAGATAATTAAGTAGATGAAATGAATCTTTATTTTGAGCCAGGAGAACAGTTGTGTTTTTAGAGAAGGGAAGAATGAAGGGAAAATAGTGAAGCACAACAATTCTTGTTGACAGTGTTAGAAAGCCTCGATTTGACAACCGTTTTAGTGAAGAAATTTTTCCTAATATGTAATCTAAACTTGAGACCTTTTCCTCTTTTCATGTTGCTTTTTTACCCGTGAGAAGAGATTGACATCCTTCTTTCAAGTAATTGTAGAGTGATAAGGTCCTCCTGATCCTCCTGTACTCCAGGCTAGACAATCCCAGGTGCCTCAGCTGCTCCTCATAAGACTTGTGCTCCAGACCTTCACCAGCTCCATCTCCCTTCTCTGGACTCACTCCAGCATCTTAATGTCTTTCTTGTAGTGAGGGACCCGAAACTGAACACAGGATTCTAGGGGCAGCCTCAACACTGCCAAGTACAGGGGCATGATACTCTGCTGGCCACACTGTTTTTTGATATAGACAAGGATGCCTCTGGCCTTCTTGGCTGCCTGAGCACACTGCCAGCTCATGCACAGTGACTGTCTACTGCCATCTTCAAGTTATTTTCCTCCAGGGAGCTTTCCAGCCACTCTTCCCAAAATAACATGGGACTGTTGTCACCCAAGTGCAGAACCTGGCACTGCCTCAGCCAATCAATTCAGCCTGCAGAGCCTTCCTACCCTCTTGCAGATCAGCACTCCCAACCAACTTGTTGCCTTTCATTCCCTTTTGATTACAAATTGACATGTGTAGCCTCACTGTCCCAATAAAAGAAGCGCACTCCAGAAACACTCTTGTTGGTGATATACTCTGTCTTGGTCCTCTGAAGCTGATTCTTTCAGATCGCTGTCATATGTTTGGAAATACTCTGATGAAGCTTTGGCTAGCAGACTCATTCCTGAAGAGCAGTGTGGAGAAATATGTATGATTCTTCCATTTGCAAGTTAAACAGACTGAAAACAAATTTATTTTGATTCTTGAATATACTGAAATGTATAATTTTACTGAATTTGGTGAAATCATCCATATATGTTAACTAGATAGAAATTTAAGTGAACAACACATTAATTAAAAAATATCATGATATCTGCCTTGTTGGCCTTCTCTCTGACTCTTATCCATAAACACTCAACCCTCTTCACCATTCAAGCTCTAGACAGTCAAAACTCTCCCTAACCCATAAGGCCACTCCAGCACCTCTCCTTCCTTATCTATCCCTTCTGAAGAGTTTATAGTCATCTGTTGTAGCATTCAAGTTGTCTGAGTCATCCCACCATGTTCCATGATGGTAATTATGTCATAGTTTTCCTCCTGTACAGGAAATAATAGAATAGGAAAAATGTGAGAATCATCATTCATCCCGACATAATTCTGGAAGCCTCTCTTTGCATTATAAATTAGCAATCGCTCATCTAGCGAGTCACATTCAGATTTAAAAAATTGTCCACCACGGAATTATTTCAGATTTATATTTTAAGAATATAAAGTGAGTTCAAATTGTGTATTTTACTTAGAGGCTAGACTTCCAGCAAGACCAGGGAGAAAATAAGGAATGAGATAGAACAATCTGAACAAGAGAAAGGGACAAGTGTAAGTGGTACATAAGCACAAGTGTAAAAGGAAAATTATTTTACATGAGATGTCTAATCTTAGGTTAATAAAACCCCATTTTAGTAAAAATTAATGGATTACACTTAATAGTTTGTTTGTAGCAGTATGAAAGGGTAAAGACTTCTTCAGACTAATAACTTCTGTTTTCTTTCATTACTTTTTCAAGGATTCAGGTAACACATTATTCTATATATAAGATCATTATAAATAAATATGAGTCCAAATATATGCACAAATATACCAGTCTCTCAGAATATTTTGGTACCCTGTAGAAGATGAAAAGTTTGGCAATTGAAGATGCTCTCAGACATATGGTCATTGTTATCAATGGGTAGTTCAGCTGTATTCAGAACAAAGAGGATATCACTGTGTTGCCTACATTGAAACTCAGAGGATAAATCATTTCTCAAAAACTTCTGAATCCAGGCAAAAATTAAACTTTGATTTACACTGGTCAAATATAAAACACCCAAAATGTCACCACAGCACTAAGCTGAGAAGGGAGTCCATGCCTGACCCTTAAACATGGTCCTGAATTTGGATCACAGAATAAGTTTTTCCTTTCAGTCTCATCAGCATTACATTTGAAATTTCACTGAGCTGAATGTTTAATGCTGTAACCACCCAACCTGTTTTATTCTCTATGTGAATTAAGTCCAGATAATTGATACAATAGACATTGGCAGTGAGGAACTATTGATATTGAGGGATGGTGCTTAACTAATACTAGTTCTTGTGATAATCCCAAGGAAACATCTACAAAGAGAATTGTAGTCTGTTGAAACAGTAGGATTGGAAGGAATATGCAGGACTAGAATTAAAAGCAGATTATTAGCTGTATTTGTAGCTTAAACCTTAGACATTCTAAATCTTTTTGGCTTTAAATTTCATCTAGAAAAGTCTCAAAAGTCTTAATGCTTCTCTCCCTGGTAAGTTAATGGAGCTGAGCTGTGTCAGACTCTAAAGTGAATTCATTGCCAGCCATCAGGCTGGTGTGATCGAAGCATAGATCATAATCAGGAAACTTGCAAAGAGAGAGATAGTAATGGAAAATTCCTTTCCTATTTCATCAGAGAAAATCATTCAGGCTTTCAGTAGTGACAAACTCTCACAAGAACCTCTTCTACATATTGAAGCAGGTAACATGATCAGGTTCTGGAGGCAGAACTCATTATTGTGAATCCCTGAAGCGCTTTCCAGTCCGCAGTTCAGGCTGAAATCATAAGAACCATGGAATCAAAAATGGGTTTGGTTTGGAAGGGACCTTGAAGATCATCTAGTTCCAACCTTCCTGCTGTGGACAGGAGCAGAACCTTCCACTGGACCAGGTTGCTCAAAGTTCTAGTCAATATGGCCTTGAAGACTTAGAAAAGCCCTTGGAATCCTGTGTCTGAACTATTTAAAAAATATCTTTCTTGGTGGAAGTCTCACCTTTCTTAGTTGATTCTTGGTACTCTTGTAGTGCAGGAGATGTACAATTACAGAGCAACAGGTTGGAAGGGTCCTTTAAAGTACATCTAGTCCAAAGTCCTGTTGAAAGCAGGGTCAGTCTATATAGATATTTCAGAACCTTGTCAAGTTAGGTTTTGAGTCTCTAGTTATGTGGGTTGTGAGATTCAACATCCTCTCTGGGGAAACTGATCCACTCTTTGACACCATGAGGGGAAAAAAAAAAGTCTTAGTAGCAGAACTTCCTTTCTTACACTTTATGTCAGTCGCCAATTTTACTAGCACTGGGCACTTCTGAGAACAGTCTGCCCATGCTTTTTTCATGTCACATGTTAGGTAATTGTATAACTTAGCAAAAATCTGAATTTATTCTCCTCTTCTTAAACTTGAAAAAAATCAAATTATCTCATTCTGTCTTCATGTAAAAAGTATCTGAGTCCCCTGAAAATTTGGCCTCTAATGAATTTGCTCCAGTCTGACAATGTTGTTCTTACACTGGGGTACCAAAACCTGGACACAATAATCCAGGTGCAGTCTCTCAAGTGCTATGTATGTGTAAGTCACTCCTTACTTCCAGTGCTGGCTCCACTCCTCATAACTCACAACCTAGTTGGCTGCTTTTGCTCTCAATGCATACCACTGTGTCATGTTCAGCTTGTCCACCAAGACAATTCTGGTCTTTTTCTGTAGAGATGCTTTTTTAATTTTATTTTTCCCAACTAGTACTCAAATACAGTTTGTTTCGCCTGTCCCTAGGAGAAAACTGCATTTGTTTTTGCTGAACTTTAGGAGGTTATTTCAGCCATTTTCTTTCCTGTCAATATTTCAGTGAAGGGCAGTTCCACACAGCTATAAATGGCTTGGGGCTTTCAGTCCCACTGTACAGGACTTTCAGATCATTAACTATAATGGCCCCAGTATGGAGTCCTGAGGAATGCCACTATCAGCTTACTTTGTGCTGTTACATCACAAAATCAGAAGGACCAGCCAATTTATTCTCACCTTCAAGTCCATTTATCCAATCCATAGCTCACCAATTTAGCTGTATGGAATCTGTGTAAGTTCACATCAAGGACCCTGATTAAACCAACATCCACTTCTCTCTCTTTCAGAAGACAGCCAGAAATCTCATCACAAAAGGCAAACATATTGGTCAGGCATTATACACTCTTGGTAATTCCCACTCACAGTCTTGTTCTTCATGTGCCTGGACATGGCTTCTGGGTGGAGATTATCCATGGCTTTTCCAGGTGCCTTCTTTAGTCTGATGAGCCTAAACAGTGTAGGGAAAGCATAACTATGAACAATTCTGGATTTTCCTAGTGGAAACACTGAGAGCTTACTTACATCTATATACCTGTTTCTCCACATGTCTACAGATACGAGTTAAGTTAGGTCAAAGAAAATGTATTTCTGTCTCAGCAACATTTTTCCTGTTGCTGCCTCTTTGTGTTGTCCAAAATCAATTCAGTGGTTATTGCTCATCTGAAACCTCTCTGAATGTTATTAGATATTGTGCTGTCAGACATTAGTACTCAAATACTCTACCTTCAAGAATGACAGCTTCCTAGAGATGTATAATTTTAGTATTTTCTCAAACAAAGTTCCAAGAGGTCAGTTTAACAAGAGACATTGCTGTAAAAGTTTAAGAAACATTAAAATAAAAAATATGATTTTATTGCATTTTAAATATGCTATTTATAACATGCAAAATATTACACATGCAGGAATTATGGGTTTTTATTTTGCTTTTAAGTCCATGACTAATTATTGGAAAGTTGAAGATGGAGGAGAGATAAGTAAAATTTTATATATATCTTTAAAAACAATCCCTGTCTTTTCTTGTTATTTGAATGAATTTAGTAATTGTGCTTGAAAGATGGCACTGATAGGCATTTTAGAGAAAGCATTTTTTAATTAAGTTGTTACTAAGTTAATATAAGCTTGCGATATCACTGAAATTCTAAGTAGAGATGTAGCTGTAGTCAAACACTGACAAGTTACTGTCCACTTCTCTGTATTTGTACAGGAAGGCAAAGAGGAAGAGGGAAAAACACTAGGCAATGCCTGCTATGTCAAGTTGCCAGTTTGCTGAGCAGACAAGAACAAAGGCATCAGGATTCAAAACAAGCTGCTTTCAAAGCAGCTATTTGTTGGTAAATTTCTTGACTTTTGCTCTCAGTATGTGTCAACATCACTTTGATATAAACATCACAGCCTAGCCTTAAGGCCAAATTCTTCCCCTTGGACTGAACTTTAGGGGGTTGCCAATCTGTAACCTAACACATACAGTAACTCCCCTAAAGCATGGAAGATTACTTGCATGGAAAATACAGACAGCTGAAACTTGAAATGCATTAGAGCACAAGAGTGACAGGTATCCTGTGAAGCCTACTGTGCCCAAGGAGATTTTCAATGCTCCTGGAAGAAAACACCCATGTCCATGGGAATTCAAGAACCATTTTGTGAAAGGACCAAGCTCCTGCAATGTAACACCATGTCTCTCTTAACTAATTCTTGTCTTCAACAAGAGTAGTATTATCAATTAGATGATTGCATAGAAAATGTTTGCTTTTCCATATGTTGAAATTAAGCTTTGTGAAATTAAAGCATTACATATTCTATTCTACAGCAACTGCAATACTGTTTTCACAGAATCACAGAGTGGGTCAGGTTGGAGGGGATGACAGTGGGTCATCTGGTCCAACCTCCCGGCTCAAGCAGTGTCATCCCAGAGCACATTGCTGCTACACCCTAGATCAGTTATTATTGTGTCAAAACTACCTTGTACGTGTGTGTGTGTGTGTGTGTGTGTGTGTGTGTGTGTGTGTGTTTGTGTGTGTCGAGGGAGGAGACCAAGCCTTTAGCACAGTGTCCATGTCGTCACCTAGGATGGCTGCTGGAGTCAGCAACCACATGGCATGATGGACACATGGGGCACCTGTCAATCAATAAGGTCTGCCTGGTAACCTGCTGACTCCATACCCCATGGAACCCTTGATTGGCTTTGGCATCCCTCACTTTGGCTGAGGGGACAGTGAGTGGCCAGTGAACCAAAGGTCCCACCTGGTGGGAGTGGCCACAATAGCCTGACCAGATAAAGAGGCACTCATGAGGTCTCTGTTGGACCTTGGCCTCTTCTTGTCAAAGCCATCAACCTGTGACTGTCTAAGTGGTAACTGTGGTTTCCTCTCTTTATTCTTTCTTTTCTTAATCTCTCTTCCTTTATTCTTTCCTTACTCTTGTGGGTAGCTTAAATACTTATTTTCTGTAAGATGTGGGTACCTAACTTAAGTTGCAAGGAGTCTGTGTTTGCTGGGTGTAACAAGGGTTCTCTATAGCAGTGCTTGTTAGTCCTGGTAATCTGTTGTAATGCTTTTGTGAAGTTGTATGTTATCTTTATAAACCCTTTTTTGCCAAAATGCCTATTTTCTCACCAAATTGAAAGAAATTTTTTAGAGAAAAATGTGTAGTTATTCTCCAGATGTTAACTCAAGGTACCAAAGAACCAATGTGGGTGAAACTTCTTGAAACCTAAAATTAAAATGTACACCTGGTAAAGCTGAGTCTTGAGCCTTTGGGACTGGGGTGTAAGAGTTGCACAGGATTGCATTCAGGCAGTTCTTTAATATCTCCAGTGAGGGAGACTCCACAGTCTCTCTGGGCAGTCTGTTCCAGTGTATGGTTACTTGCACTGTGCATCAGTTTCTGCCTGTTGCCTCTTGTCCTACTCCTTAGCACCACTGAGAAGAGCCTGGTGCCATCCTCTTGACACCCTCTGTAAGACTTGATACACATGCAGGTAAACAGAGGACCAAACCATGGCTAAAGTACTAAGGAAAATTTATTTCCAAGTAGAAAACCCTGAGATACATTGTAAAAGAAATCACAGAGGGCAGAAAAAGCACAGGCCAGCCTATGTCCTGGGTGCTTTTATATCATTTCCATGTGCATAACTTCAGAGTTGTGTTCGCCCAGCAAGGGCCTCACAGCGTGTCTACAAGGAGGTGTTATCTCTGCCCATGAGTTCTACTCGTCAGGACTGGCAGAGAATAAACATCATAAATGGAATTTTTCCATACTGATGTTATCTCTGGCCTTTCCAGCTGCAGAAATCTCTTGAGAAAAGACAACTCTAAAGAACAACTCTCTTCTCCTCATCTAATCTTCTGTTCTCAGCCTCCTTTCTTGCCATACTCTCCCTTCAGATACTTACACACCTTGATGAGGTCTCCTATCACTTGTGCCTTCTTGAGGCTGAGCAGGCCCAGGTCTCTCAGCCTATCCTTGCAAGAGAGATGATCCAGTCTCTTAATCATCACTGTTGTTCTCTGCTGGTCCTGCTCCAGGAGCTCCACGTCTCCCTTGTACTACTAAGGAGCCCAGAATAGGACACAATACTCCACATTTGACCTCACTAGGACTGATTGGTGGGATCTCTTCTCTCAACCTGCTGGTTAGTGCTCTTCCTAATGTATGCCAGGATACCACAGGCCTTCTTGGCCTTGGGGGAACACTGGCTCATGATGACCTTGTTGTCCACCAGGACCCCCAGGTTCTTCTCAGGTCACCTGCAGCCTGTACTGGTGCCTGGGGTCATTCTTGCCAAGGTGCAGGACCCTGTATTTGCTTTTGTCTAATGTCAGACAGTTCTTTTCTGCCCATCTCTCCAATCTATTGAGGTCCTCCTGAAGGCCTGCACAGCCCTCTGAGGTATCAGNAGGCTGAGCAGGCCCAGGTCTCTCAGCCTATCCTTGCAAGAGAGATGATCCAGTCTCTTAATCATCACTGTTGTTCTCTGCTGGTCCTGCTCCAGGAGCTCCACGTCTTCCTTGTACTACTAAGGAGCCCAGAATAGGACACAATACTCCACATTTGACCTCACTAGGACTGATTGGTGGGATCTCTTCTCTCAACCTGCTGGTTAGTGCTCTTCCTAATGTATGCCAGGATACCACAGGCCTTCTTGGCCTTGGGGGAACACTGGCTCATGATGACCTTGTTGTCCACCAGGACCCCCAGGTTCTTCTCAGGTCACCTGCAGCCTGTACTGGTGCCTGGGGTCATTCTTGCCAAGGTGCAGGACCCTGTATTTGCTTTTGTCTAATGTCAGACAGTTCTTTTCTGCCCATCTCTCCAATCTATTGAGGTCCTCCTGAAGGCCTGCACAGCCCTCTGAGGTATCAGTCTCTCCTCCCAGCTTTGTGTTGTCAGCAAACTCACTGAGGAGACCTCTGCCACTTCATCCAAGTTGGTGATAAGTTAAACAGTACTGGGCCCAATATTGTAACTTTTCCTTGTGGAATAGAAGTTTCTCTTGTGGATAGAAGTGTTAGAAGTAAGGGTAAGGAAGCTGCAGATAAGTAAATATTTGTAAATGAAATGTCTTTTTTTTTTTTTTTTTGTTGAAGTTAATAATTTTTATGTATTTCCAACCTTATGTAACAATTCAGTCTTCTGAATAAATTGTTTCCTTCATAATGGTTTATTTTTCCCACAGTTGAGAGACTGACCTTTCATTGATGGATTTTTTTCTAGCAATTTTAGATTACTTAAATCTGAATGTGGATTTTGGAGAAGTGAGTTCAATTGTGCTACTGATTTTCCTCTACTTTATCAATTAAAATCAATAAGATCTCTTTTCAATTTGATTTTTTTTTCTTTTTTGCTAAAGAACCTGTGCCTGACTTTTTACAGTTCAAGGGTTCATGAAGTACTAAGTGTTTTCTTTTCTGCTTAAAAACAAAAACAGATCATTACTATTGATCAGGTATATTTAGGCACTTACAACTATTTCACTAATTGATATAAAAACTGTGTGCTTTAGGTGTTCAGGGAGTGAAAGTATATAGCAGCTCCCTACAAAAATAGAAAGTGATATTTGATTTTCTTCTGTTCAAGCTATTAATTTGGCTTATTAATGCAGTGAGTGAGAGAAGTAAAGGGTAATGACTGCATTCTCTTTATCACTGATTACTAACTGTCCATGAGATAGGACTGGAACTCTCAGAAACCAGAATTAACAGTCTGATTTAAAAAATCAGGAAGATTCAATAGCAGTATAGTCAATGTAAAACATAATACACCTCAAAATCATCAGCCTAAACAGGCTGACTTGTACTCATTGTGCTAAAAACTCAGCACATGGTCAAATTTTGTGGTGACTTGAGACCTCATGAAGTTACTACTGCAAATTGTATATCAGAGCTGAAATAAAATTAGAAAATTAAATCAGAATCAGTACCAGTTAATAAATTAAGAAAAACAGCATGTATTTATTCATTGTTGGTAGTTTACTTGGCACTGTATAGAATGAACGTGCTGTGTATATGCTGTTCTACATTGCAGATTTTCAAGGGCAATTCTGAATTCAGTCACGTCATTATAACTTGGAAAGCTAACTGGAAACACTTCCCATTCAACAAATTAATTCGCAAAACAAATTGTTTCCTCATCATTGCAAGGATTCTCAAAGAGCTTGTTATAAACGTTCTGTAAGCAACAATGGCAGCAAATAAAAGCATAATTTATTTAACTCATTCTATTCTGCATATTGTATATGTCAGACAGTATACTGAGATAGAAACAAATCTCTGATTTATTGACATCCTAACAAAGCAGATTCTCTTTTTGTGTCTGAAAACACAGAATCAACAATTGTACCAGTGTGTATGGGGCTTGGCTTTGTAACTTGGAAAGATCATTATACCATTAAAAAATAGTAGCAGTTTTACAAGCAGAAAACACAAATTCAAGTCTTCAAAAAATAATGCAAAAAAAGCGCTATCAAATCACAGAAGCATACTGACATTCTAATATGAATGTGAATTTAAGTCTGGGCTAACTTACATAAAAGCTATTACTCAAAAAAGGCTGATAGAAATTGAATAAAAATTAAATAAAAGAAACATAATTAAACAATATCACTTATCTGGGGTGAATGTTCAGCTTTGGTAACAGGTAGAGAGCTAGAGATATCAACTTACACATGAAGAACCAAAATATTCTTTCATTTAGATTATGCTAAGTAATATTAAATTTTCACTTTGTATGGCTCATACAGGTGATGCTTCCCTTAATCAAGTCTGTGTGTAAGTGTATACAATATGCATAGATATGCACAAACTTTTAAAGGGGACCGATGTGTGGTACTAAATTTTCCATCCCTTAGAGCATGTAATTGTTGTGCAACTATACTAGTTGTGTGAAAGGTAATAGAAATTAATCTACATATATAGAGATAATACATATATGACAACAAAGTATAAAGTGCCCATGTAGAAAATTAAGAAGTCATCCCCATGTGTATTTCTGTTGTTCAATTGCATTTCTAAAAGACAATGGGTAACCCACATATTATCCTGTCGTTTAGCTAGCAACATACTACAGTTTTTTGCTTAGAGTATTTATAATAGTTCTCAAAATCAATATTTGGTTACCTGAAACACTTTCTTAAGTGTCTTGCAAAAGTGACAAACAGCGTGTGGATCTGAGAAGGTGATGATGACTCTAGGACTGAACAGTAGTCTGGGTTTGACATTAGGAGAAAGAAAATGATGATATGGATGAAAAGCATATGAAGAAATGTAGAGCGCTGAAGGTGGTAACAAGGTGGACTTCTAGTCCTGTCTGGTTGTCACCAGATGCTCTGTGGCTCTGAAAACTGCCACCCACTAAGAGACAGAGTGTAGAAATACAAAGGCAAGTATAGAAATTAGTATTACTCTATTTCATCTTACCAGACTAGAAAAGCATATACAACCATCAAAAAAGGTTTCATTTAACAAATATTTTGTTTCTTTAACATATGGCTGGCTCTGCTATAGAGATTTTGGCATTGCTGATTGGAATAATTTAGAATGCAGTTGTCAGGGGAATTCTCGAACCAAATTTAGTACCTTGATTTCCTGTACCATGCATGCGATGATCTGAAAAACTGGTTTACAAAAATGGAGTTAGTATGAGGTTTTTTTCACTTATGCAGGCAGATAAAAGATAATTTTTCTTCTTGCAGTAACAGATCAGTATAACAGCAAAAATCTTGGAGTTATATCTTCTGATGTTACCTATTGAAACTAATGCAGAGTCCTGTCACTGTTAAAGCCCACAACGAGTGAACTACTCTATAAAGTAGGCATGACTCAGGCATAACTGTTTGGGGAAGCAAACAGTTTTAATGTAGTAAAATTGACAAAAACATTGGAGGCTGTTATGCACCAGATCAGTTATTATGGGGTCAGAACCACCTTGTAGGAGATGTGTATGTGTGGAGGGGGCAGGGATGGGTCGAATATCACAGAGGCGGAGGTGGCATCATATCTCTCATGGCAGCCCCTGAGCCCACACTGGGAAGTCTTGGAGCAGCTGTCAGTCACAAACAGCCTGGGAAAACTATAAACCCCACAGCTCCTGGAGCCCCTGACCCAGCTCAGATTGGCAGGGACAGTGAGAACACGGCCCCTCACCGTGGCCTGGGACCCTAGAGTGGCCAGTGGGTCAGAGGCCCCACCTGGGGGATTTAACTATGGAAACCAGAACAGATAAAACCAGAGATTTTGGGGTGCCAGGTGTCACAGCCCTGACACCTGGACGTGTGAGAGCTGGTGTGCCACAAAGTCTCAGTGGTAGCCAGCTCTGCCTCTTTCTCCTTCTCTGTCTTCTTGCTCCCCCTGTTTCTTTTTCTTTACTCCTCTTCTGATGCCTTGGGTGGCTTGGAGGTGGAAGGATTGGATTTGCCTTAAGTGTGTGAATTGATTGAATATTGACTTGAGTATTGTTGATTAATATGTGCTGAGCTGGTGTTGTGGTGGAACACTTTGTCTAGCTTGTGTATGTCCTTTTTGAACCCCTGCCAAGTTCCCTTATTTTCTCCCCTAAATTAATAAAAAAACCCCTTGGGAACAAGTCTGTGTCTTATTTTCTTGACGTTCTCTCAAGGTATTAAAGAACCTGATATATAAAGATATTAAAGTAAAACTTCTAGCAGAGCCCATGAGCCCACAGCTCCGAGGCTAAAGTGTTACAGGGGCCTTGGGGGTGGGGGAAAGAAATTTATTTATTTACTTCAATGAAAAAAAGGTGATCTTCCCAGACTTGGTGTGCATATAAAGCATTGCAGATATTGACAGAGATTTTATGAACTTCTGGCCTTCCCTTTTGGGACTGAGTCATTTCAGACAGACTCCTGAAACCTTAAGAGGCAATTAGTAAGGGTTTGGAACAGACTGTCTTCTGTTAAGGTGGTTCACCCAAGTGAAAAAACAAAACAAGAAAACAAAATACCAAAAAAAAAAAAAAAA
>VXBX01007504.1:42636-55321 GCA_013400415.1 Scytalopus superciliaris
AAAAAAAAAAAAAAAGGTAAATGACCAAACCACTTAGGTGTGGATGATTTGAGAACCTAAGAATACAAAATATGGGCTATATACATGTATTGCAGAATTTAAAACACCAGATTACATGATAGAAAAAAATAGAGACTTTATTTAACTCTCAAATTATATAAAAATAAACCCAACATCAATATTAAAATATGTATAAGATTTCTGTATTATTCTTTCTATTTCAGATGTGACCGTATTCCCTTGTGAAATTAAAGTATTATAAAAATGAAGCTAATATATCATCTTACAGATTTTGTTACTACATTCTAAGTTAAGATTGTTTGTAGGGATTTTGTGTCCCCCACATTGGAATTAGAGAGATTGACTGTTCTCACATTCATAAATGGAGATAGTATTTGGCCTCCCCCCTCATCTGTCATATTGACACGTAAATAGTAATTTTTTATGCCAAGCCTGAAGTGAATTTTCCTACAAGCAGCGATTGTAAAGTAAAAATCAAAGACAGATCTGTAGAAAGAATGGAGGAATCTCATGATCAGGAATGACGAACAGAAGTCACTTGAACAGTTGTTATTTTATGTAGAATAAATGTCAGTGCTATTAGAGATCAGCAAAACAGGAGAAGGCAAGGGAGACAAAATGAGGCAAGGCAATGTAAGGCAAAACAGAACTAAATAACTGTAAGACATTTAAGTACCAGGATACAAAATATTTCATTGTATCAGGGTTATAAGTCAAGAGTGCCTTTATTTTGCATCCTTCTTTTTTAGGAAGTTTATTAAAAAGTGCAATTTTGTCAAGACACTGCCAACCATGAGAGCTTCTTCCTTTCACTCTGCCATTTCAGTTGTCTGTCTCTGATAAATGTCATGGATAGATATAGGATAAAGAAAGAGAAATTGCTCTTTTTTATTTTCATATTTGTCCTCATCATCCCCATGCTTCATTTTGCTTATTATTGCTACTGATCTTCACATGCTTTTTCTTGGCATAAAATGGTACTACTCGGATTAGAACTCTGCAAATCAAAGTCCTGTGAAGCAGTAGTGTTCTTGATTCCTTGAAGTGTTCAAGGTCAGCAACAGATGTGGCCTGAAGTTCTGCTCATTGAATCTTGACCTTCACTGAGTGATTCTCTAACAACGTGGGAGGGACATCATAATTAGATAAAATTCTTACCTACCTTTATTAAAGGGCACCAGATTAAACTCTCTGCATGTTTGATGAGAAGTGAAGTGATTGTTTTCCCCACTTCAAATGCTTCAGCATGCCTTTTCATTAATGATTTATCACTTGCATACTGAATTCTGATGCTTTTGAGAGTTTCTAAGAAAAATGAAAAAAAAAAGGAAAACCTTCACACTCTTTGCAAAACTGTAAATGTTCTTTTGATGGAAATTCTTTCAAAGATAGTCTTATTTTGCTTGTATACACTTTGTACACTCATTTGAAAAAGGTGGCAGTTTACCCAAGGGAAGTAATTAAAAATCAGTATTTGAAGTAAACCCCAGTTACAAACTACTTCAAGCTTTCAACACAATAGCCCATGTAATGTAATCAAAGTTGAAGTGAATTCAATGCTTTTACTTTTTAAATTGTTCTATAAAACTAGTTGAATTACAGATAAGCTTTTGAAGAAGGGACGATAAAATATTTATTCAGTTGCAGCTGAAATGACAAACATCCTGCTGCTTACTTTACTTTAGTAAAAAGATTTGCAAAACCAATTTAGCTCCAGAACACTTTGCTGCAGGCACTCATCAGACAGATCTTTTGCACAGTGTGTTATCAGTAGAGCAAGAGCTGACGTGTTAAGTGAAAAGCAGGAAAATACCAGTGGAGTTATCAAATTGGAGAAGAGAGTGCAATTGTTTAGAGTGTGAAATTTGGTAGAAAGTCCTAGTCACGATGGACTCTCAGTAGTGAAAATTAGTCACTTTAAGTCACTTTCAATTCATGTACCTCCTAATTTGCGTTCCCTGTATTCCTTTAAACTTGTTTTTCTTGTCTGATTAACCCATCTGTGGGGCAAAATTGGCAAGATACCCTTTGGAACTTATTAATGATCAATCTCATATAGAGCTTATTGTTCCCTTTTTACTTTTGTGTCTTGAAAATGCTGGAATGTGCTATAAGTGCTCAAACTTTTAGAAGTCAAGATATTTCAGGTTTATCCATTTGTCCTTAAGCATTAACAGAACATGACTTCAGAATGGTTATCTGTGGCAAGTGACCTTCAATATTTAGAATGGAAAAAGTATTGTCAGAAAATGACTTGTGAGGAAGAAGAAAAAGCTGGCACAAATGCCTTAAAAACAGAGGGTTTTACTGTTGTATATTGCATGTTACAAAACGGATGCCTTGTTCTTTTTTGTCAANCAGTGGGGGGATGTATCCCCACCATCAGCCATTGCAGTTATCCATAAAATAAAAGCAAAAGAAACACTCCAACACTCACATTTCATTATTGTTAGAACTTTTCTTTTCCCATAAGGTCTGTAGGAGACCAAATTCCAAGAGACTGCCTTGGACCAGTTGTTTTACTGCTGTGTCCCACAAGTAACCTAAATTGCTATATATCATAATTTCTAGCTCTCTTGTCTATGCCTACATCTATGTCCTATGTCTTTGCTTAAAAGAAAGTAGCCCACCCAAAGAAAACAGCAAAAGCTCTTTGTAACTCTTAAAAGGAAGTTGTTTGAGTGGTTTGTATTCACTGCTTCTTGTACTTTCTAGTCTTATCTGGAATTAACACACTTTAATGGCTTGAATTTCTTCTTTCTCTTGTGCAAGGTTTTTGAGTAAATGCCTATCAGTGTACTTTGCCTTCCAGTCTTCACAGTTCTTTTAACACATTTGGTTCATTACAGCCCATTGAAATTAACAGAGATGTTATATTTGCCTGCCAGTTAGCTTTTACTCCTACTTTTGGCAAAATTTGGCTCTCTTATTAACCTATGTTACTTCTCCCAGTCAACCTTGATCTACATCTTCATTCATCATATCTCTGGTTGTCCTATTTAGCCATGGTCTTTGCCTTTAATATGACTGCACAATTTAGTTATATGTCTTGAGACTGTCCATTCCTCTCACTAAGGTCCATAAAGGTTTTGAGGTTACTTTGCTCCTCTGAAACTCTGCTAACAGAAGGTCCCAGCTTTTTAAGAGGACTGAGTCCAGCAACTCCGAGTGATTTACTAGACATATTCTGCAAAAATTTAAATTCAAAGAAACCTGGCATTTTTGAGTTCAGGGAAAGACAATTCCTAACTTACGATCCTCATTTATGATGTCTTGATTCCTGTATTTATCCATGAAGATTTTGTGAAGCCTGGAGGGAGTTGCCTCAGTTACAAATTAGTAAAATGGGAAAAAATCCCTACTTTCACACTGAAAGAAATAAAATTCAAAGGTATATATATTAAAGAATTTTAGAAATTATGATAGAGTAGTAGTAGGAACTGCACCTACTCCAAAGGCGAATCAGGTAACAAAACTCAATGCATATTCGCTATTCAAACTTCTGTCTGTTTTTGTGGTGGTTTTTATATCTTTACTAATAATTAAAGAAAACTAACTTCCCAACATTTCCTACCGTTATCTCACAATTTCTGTCTAAAAATATTGTTATACCTGAAAATTCTTTACATAACAAAATGCAGGAGGGTGAATGTAAAAGTAGATTTAAAAAAAGTGAGTTGCAGAAACCTTGATGTTTATAGTCCACCACAGTAGCCAAATTTATTCAAGTTCAATTTTTGTTCAGGTTAATTTGTTGTGTGTGTCACCCACAGATATATTAATGTCACTGATCAATGATAAACAAGCTAAAGGTTTTGAAACATAAAGTCTTTACTCTGCAATATTGAACCAAGACTGCCCGGAGAAAAGAAATGAAGTATTTCTACATCATGCTTAACTAAAGAAATGTGGAGCTCCTCCAGGTTGTCTGTGACTGCAGCTTTATCACCTTCAGTGTCACTATAAACACATGCTCTCACTGTCCGACCTTTAATGGCTAAAATAAGAATAAAACTACAGTAAGCATTCTTGACCTAGGATTTCACCTAGCTTGAAAAATACTGTGTGCTAAGAGTTTAATGTCATAGAATAAGATATAGCTATTTTGTAATTGGTGATTTGAAAAGAATTACATTGGTGAGATGGCAATAATTCCAAAATCCCTGTTTTCCAAGAGCACTAAGGTAAATTTGCTACAGCACTTTCTCTTTACAGCTGCATTAATGTGATAAGGTTAAATTTAAATCCTGCAGTCAGACTCTATTTTATGATGCTAGAAATTATTTTATTAATCTTTCAAACGTTTAAGAGAGCCTATTTTTCATTATTTGATTCCTGAACTTAGTTGGTGCCATTTTCTACCAGTAAATCCAAAATACTGAGCAGATATTTCTATGTATATGTTAGCAAAGAACAACAAAGAACACCAGGTAATCTGGTTAGTTAATTGAAAGAAAACCAAAGGAAAAAAAATCCAAACAAAGTCACAACCTAAAGATTAAAAAAACACCCCCAACTTCAATGTTTATTGTTTTATCAATAATACACAGTATCTTATAAGAAAAAGAATTTTATCTTTTTAGTCTGTACTCCAGGTCCAGTGTTGCAGCACTGAGCAAATGTGCCTTGTAAAGGGGATCTTTATTAATTAGTGTCACCTCTTACCTATTTAATAACACACATCCCCACCACAGCATCGAATTTCAAATCCAAATTTCAAAGCCCCTGACTTACTGTATTAGTTTCAGATTAGTTGAATATCACAGAATCATTTAGGTTGGAAAAGACTTCCAAGATCATCGAGTTCTACTTTGACTGATCACCACCTTGTCAACTAGACCAGATCACTGAGTGCCACATCCAGTCATTTCTTAGACATCTTCAGGAACAGTGACTCCACCACTTCCCTGGGCAGCCCATTCCAGTGCTTGACAACCCTTTCAGTGAAAAACATCTTCCTGATGTCCAAGCTGAACCTCCCCTGGCACAGCTTGAGGCTGTGTCCTGTCATCCTGTCACTTGCCTGGGAGAAAAGGTTGACCCCTCTGCCAATGGGCACACACACCTTCCACTAGACCAGGTCACTCAAAGTCCCATACAACCTGGCCTTGAACACTTCTAAGGATGGGACAGCCACAGATTCTCTGGGCAACTTTTGCCACTGCCTCACCACTGAGCAACAGCAGATCATTGGCTCAGCTGCCAGAAGCTCTTCGGTTTCTGTCTTCAGTGTTGTGAAGGCTGGAGAGCGATGAGCGATGCTGATCACCAGAGAGCGGGTACTTGTAAAGCAGGATCTCTAAATGAAGATAAGCAGCCTCCTCTCCCATGGCTCACTGCCTGACTCCATTGATTAGAAGCAAAGTAACTCCTTCAAGGCCATGCTGATAGTGCTGGGAAATGACCCAGATTTGTTGATACCTTGATCCCAATCCAAGACTATTCTGTCTCTGAAGTCAGTCATGACAAATGTTGCCTAGTTAGGTTATTTATAGTAGTGTTCCTAAAATTACCTTTCTTTCTTTTTTTTTTTTTTTTTTTTTAACAAAAGTGCCAAAAGTATTGTTTTTTTTCCTACTGAGATTGAAGTGACTTATGTAAAAATGTTATTAATGTAAATTGCTGGTGATGTGTAATTGTGATTCCTATACCCCAGTACATATTTTATACTGTCTTCTGAAACTTAATAATGTCAAAGTGCTTGGAGAATCTCTTTAACGTAAGAGTTAAAATTCCCTTAACTATAAATTGACCTCTGTCTCTATGAAATGTTTATATGTTTGTAATCTTCTATTCAGTCTCAATTTTTTTTGCAAAATAATTATTTTATATATTCCAAGAAAAAGACTCCACAAAAACTATGAGGAAGCTAATAATTTTACAATACCTTTTGTTTTTTTCATTCTTATCTGAATATTTCTCAAAAAAAGAAAAAAAAAAAAAGGCAAAAGTCATAGTGGACTTTAAGATTTCAGATTTCATAGATCTGTATAAATTGCTTAATTGAATTAGTACACACAAGAGCAATCTGCCAAAGATGTTATATACACATTTCTGTTGTCCCTCTCAATGAAATGACTTAGCTGTGCTAAAGATAGTATCTTTATTTAGACAAGTTCTAAACAACGCAAAGCCATGGAGGTGAATAATTGACTGGTCAACAGGAAGAAAATAAAACCACTAGCAATTTTATGAAGTTTCTAAAATTACCCAGGAAATTGCATAACTATACAGGAAATGACTGCAGGTTCATGAACACAAGTTTTAGAATTCACTTGCATAAGTATCTCATAAGGAACATGGAAAATAGCTTTGCAGTGCAGTTCTCTGTGCTCTCTATAGACTGCCCCTTCTTGTTGATTTACTTGTCAGGCAATGCTGAAAGTAGGGCTCATGTTCCACATCCAGGTGAATGAATTGTGTTGAGAGTAAATTCCAGTAAAATTTAGTATACAGAAGTATATAGTATACTAATATACAGTATACAGAAATACCAATTTCTTTACAACTTTAATATATCAAGGAGATTTTTGACTTCAATTAAGTGGATAATACTGGTAACATTAATGTAGGCAGCCGTTTCCTCATTCATTTTTGTTGTCCATTAGCTGTGATCCTTTTAAGCCTTTTGGGCCTCTCTCTAAATGCTTTTTGTACACAACCCTCTTTATTCCAAGCTTTATATAGGAAATAATAATATAATTTAAATAATAACTTAGAGGAGATAAAAGTTCATAACTCTTAAAAAATGAAACTGCACCAGGCAGAAATGGTATTTCAGAGTGTTAATTCATAAATCTCATACCACTGAAAATTCCCCAGCAGTTTTCTACTTTGGTTCAGACTCTGAATTTTATATGATAGTAATCCAGAGAAGTTTAACAGCAGGAAGACATTTTTCTCTGTCAAATCAAAAATGTACAGCTGTGATTCACAATCCACAGCTCAGGGATGCCCAAACTAGTGCTGAATCCACATACCAATCTTCCCAGCATGCTGACAGAAACAGACCCCCAATACCACATAGCATAGCACTCTGTGATGTGTTCAACTCTGATGAAATGCTATTATAACTAGTATGAAAAATTAGTTTAAAATAGGAAGTTCTTTCCTTGTTTGGGTGTCATGGTTTAAGCCCAGGAAACAACTAAGTACCATGCAGTTGCTCTCTCACTTCCCCCCCTGCTCCACTGGTGGGATGGGGAGGTAAATCAAATTTAAAAAAAAATAAAATTAAGAACTCATGATTTGAGATAAAACCAGTTTAACAATTGAAACAAAGAAGAATGTACTACTGCTGCTGCTGCTACTACTACTAATTTTAATGAAAAGTACAGAGAGAGGGGAATAAAACCAAAGAGAAACAAGTGATGCAAAGTACAATTGCTCACCACCTGCTGATTGATGTCCAGCCTGTCCTTTTACAGCAATGAACCCCTTCCAGACAACTTCTCCCAGTTTATATACAGAGCACCGTGCTCTAAGGTACAGACTATTCCTTTGACCAATCCAGGACTCCATACCATTCACTGTGGAGAAAATTAACTTTATCCCAGGACTGGGCTGGACTTCAGTGCTTCTTTCCAGTTTAGAAAGAACATAAGTGATTCTAGACAGAATTTTCCTAGGGAATTTTGAAGACATGCAAATTACCACTCTAACAAAATGATCCACTTGCACAAACGTTGCCTCCAATTTGTTTTCTTGTCCACACATCCTCAGGATTTTTTTTTTTCAATCATTGTTTCTGGAGTTTCAAGACTCCTCTTAAGAGAATTTATCACTTCTCTCCTCAGAAGGCAACCTTTTTGACAGTTCAGCTCCAGGTTAATAGGTTATCAAAAACTATTTGATTGTGCATCTTTTTAAAACATGTTTTCTACTTTGCTCCCTTCTACTGAGAAATATGTGTTTTCTCCTTGTACACAAGCAATTAAGTTTGGCTTGTTACAGATCTTCCCAGCTCATGTAGTCTTTAAGACAAAACAATTCCTTTTTCACTACTTTTGAAAGTCCTAAGTACTTTGACATAAGATGTGACATATGATATATATTTGTCAGCAAACATTTGCTTTAATTTACAACATGGGTTAGAATTGCACACAGAGTTTATAAAAGAACAAGATTTTATGTGCTATGCATAGAATTTTTTCCAAACTATTCCAGCCAAATAGCCAGAGAGGAACATAGAAAACAACTTACACTAACGATTTTATTTTTATTGCTCTGTGGACTTTCTTGTGGCTGTTGTTATTTATCTGCTACTTTGTTAACATTGGTAAAGCAGCAGAAGTGATACACTTGATTTATAACTGAGCAGCCACACTGTATAAATACCACAAGAGTGGATGATTAAATATATTCTCTTTGTTAGACTGATTTCCCAAAACACAGTGCACAAGCTTGAGTGCAATACCCCTGTCCATGTATATATAGTATTTAGAGAGAAAGTTTCCATCTTACCCAGTTATCATTAAATATTGAACACAAAGAAAAGTGTGATATGTTCATCAATAGGGTACAGCAAAAGTTCACATATAAAATGTTATTGATGTAGTAGATTGCCTGCCAAAGAATTGAGTATAATTGATTTCCTCGGCCTTTTTTTTTTCTCCTTTTTTTTGTTTTTGTTTTCTGACAAGCAATGCTAAGCCTGCAGACAAGCAAAAAGAAAGAGATATTTGAGCTTTCATTCTAAAAAATCTAATGGTCAGGGTTAATAAACTGGTCTGTGCCTGTGAAAGAAAATTGAAGCCATTATTTCACTTGGTTTTGATACAGACTGCAAAAAGGAAGATATTATAAACAATGAACAATCCAGTCCCCCAGTGCATTGCAATTCCAACTCAGCATTTCAACTGACCTTAAATAAAGCCCACTATTCACTGGTTGTAGAAAACTGTAATGATGTTGGTAAGAAGACATCAAAGACAGTTAAGCCTGCTTTGGTAATAATGAAAGGGAAGTATTGATACAACTTTTCAAAAGCCACATTCTTCAACAGACCTGGCTAAGAACTGACAGCAGCTGGAATTTAATCTGTTTCTCCTTTAGTGAAACAATACTTACAGGATGGGAAGTGTCAAGTGGAAGGGGAGAGCTCTCATTTTCTAAGAACTGCAAAGCTGGCTTTGGCAGTTCTTGAAATCTCTGTTCCCCTTTTGCACAGCATCCATCATTTTATCTTATTGGAGGTGACACTGTTTCCCAGGCACTAGCAGTTTGAACTCTTCTGTCTCTTTAAATAGATCTACCCTTACAATTTGCCATTCTTTTAATTGACTCTTCACTAAGTGAATGTCTAGTTGAATATAGAGGCCAAACCTCATTTTAAGTAAAATGTGTGAATACGTGTGTGTACACATCCGTATAAAGGTCCACTCAACCTTTAGTGAGCCAAACAAGTAAGCAATCAAAAAGCCATTAACAAAAAATCTCTGTAAAGCACATAATTTAAGAATTGCTTTATCTCTATCTTGGGGTAATAATAATATTTTCTTACACTCAGGGTATTATGCCTTTGAGATGGCAAGTTGAGCTAAGACTAGCATGGTTTAAATCCATTCTTCACTTTAACATAAGTCAAACTGAGGCCATGGAACACAATTACTTCCCTCTTACTTTACTGAATCTAGATGCATCTCTACTGGTATTTGACATGAATGTTTATCCTCACTGGTTTGAAACATGTTAAGATGAAGTTGGCACCCAGCTGTTTATATTTCCATTGCTGTTAACTTGGTGTAAATTTCCATACAGAGTGAAGTATTTTTCTGTATGTGCCTTCTGCAGAAGAGACCCTAAATGTTTCACAGCCTACCAAAAGGGAATTCTAGTTTCTACAAATGCCTTTTCTCTATGAAAGGGAAAAAAACCCTAGAAAGTCGGCTGAATAGTGCTATAAAAATTTGTTACATTGTTTTGTTTAGATTTATAACTACAAAGTTACCCTTAAGCTCTAGACACATTTTTATGTAGCTTAAAAAGCAAAATTTTTCTTCTTTGTTTACTGCGTTTGTAAGACAACAAGCCTAAAGCAAAAGAAAGAAAATGACTGTACACAAAGATTTTCCAACTTGTTGCCTTAATATCAGTCACTCATATCTGTTTAGTGTAAGCTGTTTTTCCTGTAACTATGACTAATTTCACTGAATTCAGAATGGGTAAGGCCCTTAAAGATTTGTAGTATGTAGATTTTTAATAATGTAGCTGTATAGTTTCTAGCACTTTAGAATAGCAGCTAACAGTTACTATACCTCTTTCTCACACTGTATATCAATTTTTTTAAATCCTTGAATTTTGTTTAATGTTCAAGGAAAAGGAATTGAGCAAAGACATTTTGTTTGTGACACATACATAGAAGGACATCATAAGATATCATTTCAGTCAAAGCAAAAGGCCCAGAGACCTTGGAGAAGCTCCAACAAAGGCATGTGATGTGAGGGTGATGATGGTGAGGAAATAGGAGAGTCTTGAGACCTCTGACTCAATTCCGGGGATGCATGCCAAGGAGCGAATCTGAGGGAGATTCTGAGAACAATTCTCAGGCTGGATGCATCCAGTAGATATGATAATTAATCAGTGTTATAAATTTGTAAGAACCATATACTGTATGCACACCTGTGTATTTTGCTGCACCTGAAAGTGCTTTCATTAAAGGACCTGCTCTCTATTTTATCTATACTAATATTGTCTGAAAAGTTCTTGTCTTCTGTTTTTGGCATCATTTGGACAGGTGCACGCACAGTGGGTCATCTGGTGCAACCTCCCTGCTCAAATAGGGTCCTCCCAGAGCACATTGCACAGGACTGTATCCAGACACTTCTTGAATATCACCAGTAACAGGGACTCAGCAACCTCTCTGGGCAATCTGTTCCAATGCACAGTCACTTGCAGAGTATCTTGTGATAATTTGACAAAAATTTCACTTTTTGTTTAATTCAGAAGAGTCCTGTTGCCAACAGGATTGGCAAAATAAAAAAGCAGGGAATGACAAATCCTTGTTTTGGACATGGATGGCAAGAGTTTAGAGGGCAGCATGCTTCAAGAGTGACCTGTGTGGAGGAAGTCAGGAAATTGTCTGTCCTAGTCCCAGATGTTCCCCGCCCTGTCTGACACAGGTGTGAGCAGGCCACAGACTGACAAAACTTCAGCCCAACATAAACTGCCTTGGGGTTCAGATGTGCTAAAGTGTGAAAGTTCAGGTTGGCTCTCTGCCAACAGCCAAACCTCACAAGAAAGATTCCCCCCTCCCTCTCCCAAAATGGCAAAAAGCAGCAAGAGNGGAAGAGAAGCAATCATGAGGGATGGGACACACATGAGGAGATACAAAAGGAGTCATGGGGAAAAGAAGAAAAGACACATGGAAGGGGACATTGTTGTAGACCAACATTCTTGGAAGGATGCACTGCAGGCTGGAAGAGGAGCAATGGACACTCATGGCAGGACAAGAACACCTCTGAGGACTGTACCTCTTAGGTGACTGATGCTGGACTGAAGAATGAGGTTGACCTGGAGGAGAGGTATGAAAGGTGTTTCCCTATGTTTTTGTTTAACTGCTTATGCCTTCTTTTCTCTATACCTGAATAACTAATTAAATACTTATGTAAGTTAGTTCAATGCAATTTAAATAATGTCATAGTTGTTCCACCTCCATCAACAAAAGATAGAACAAATCAGAAGAAAAGTGAGATTAAAGAGAAGTCCATTACTTTGAATTCTTCACCTGTTTACCTTTTCATCACTGTAAATAAGTCAGAGAAGGGCTGCCCAGAATGGCCTTGCAACTGTTGCCGCTGCTGGAAAGAGCTTGAGCCCCACCTACCAACAAGGGCAGCCTGAGTATGCAAACCTGCGTTAGTTCAGGCACTGCAGTCCTCACTTTTGATCATATCCCCCATGGTGTTTCTTCTGTACTCAGCTGTAAGAGTCTGTTTTGTCAACAGAGTTTTTCTAGATGCTTAGTAAATTCTGGGGGAAAGAAATTTCATTTTTGCATTTTAAGATTCATAGAATCATAGAATCAATCGAGTTGGAAAAGACCTCTGAGATCGTCAAGTCCAACCCTTGGTCCAAATTCAGTCCTTTACTAGATCATGGCACTCAGTGCTGCATCCAATCTCAGTTTAAAAACCTTCAGGGATCGTGAATCCACCACCTCTCTGGGCAGGCCATTCCAATGCCTGATTAGTCTCTCTGTAAATAATTTTTTTTTCTAATATCTAACTTAAATCTCCCCTGGCAGAGCTTAAGCCCATGCCCTCTTGTCCTATTGCTGACTGCCTGGGAGAAGAGACCAACCCCTACCTGGCTATAACTTCCCTTCAGGTAGTTATAGAGTGTGATGAGGTCACCTCTAAGCCTCCTCTTCTCCAGGCTAAACAATCCCAGCTCTCTCAGCCTCTCTTCATAGGACTTGTGCTCCAGTCCCTTCACCAACCTTGTTGCTCTTCTCTGGACCTGCTCCAGCACCTCAATATCTTTCCTGAACTGAGGTGCCTAGAACTGAACACAGTACTCAAGGTGTGGCCTCACCAATGCAGAGTACAGGGGCAGGATCACCTTCCTGGACCTGCTGGCCACGCTATTTTTGATACAGGCCAGGATACCATTGGCCTTTTTGGCTACCTGGGCACACTGTTGGCTCATGTTGAGCTTTCTGTCA
>VXBX01007504.1:65272-93016 GCA_013400415.1 Scytalopus superciliaris
AAAAGGGGGGGCAACCAATGGGAAAAAAACAAAACCAAAACCAAACAAACCAAAAGTATTCATAGAGAGAAATAGGTAAAAAGGTATATTTTCGCCTATATTGATTGTGTTCCATGTTCATATCCAATTTATTACTATTTTTGCAGTTCTTTGTCTTTTTTTTTCCTTCAAACCATCTTGTCCTTTCTGTCAGCAAATGATTGATCTCGTGCTTTTTAACATCACCCCCATCCTTTTTGATGGCTCTCTTGTTTTTTCTATCTTCATTTGACTTTCCTTTTCTGTTTCCTTTCCTTTTTCTGCTGAATCTTTAGCCAACCACCTTACAAGCCACCCAGCTGTGCATATTCCACACTTTGAATTCACTGTAGCTGGAATACTGCCCAGAAACAGTGGGTGTATAGATGTGTTTATGGAAAGGAAAGTAGTGAATGTGCTTGGTATGTTTTAGAAAAAATGCCAATTCTGTTTTCATTATTTTAGTGTCCTGTATCAGAAACAATAAGAATCAGCTTTCTTTAACAAATGGGAAGCCATAGGATTACTCAGAACTCCAACATGAAAATAAAGTATGCAACTGATCTTTCTTTCCCTTTCAGCTAAAAATTACTTTGCACACCACAGAAACTTGTAATCCACTTACTGTGTGCATGAGTTTGCTTATAACTTCTTGATTGCCTGTTTGTTGCCTGAAACAGGCTCGTTCACATCTATTATTTTGTGTTTTAAAAGAGTGAACTCAAAAACAAAAATCAAAATCAGCCAGTGGGGGCTTAAAATTAAAAAAATCTATGGATTTTACCAATCACTCAACTGTGTAGCAGCAAACTACTTCCTTAAGATTTTTTTCTACTCAAATCCAAACTTCTGCTCTCCAACACATTTGGTCTGCCCGTGCAAGTAAAAATTACACTGGGGAAGGGATTTCTGTGACGTGATCTAGGGAATAAGGCCAGCCATCAAATACCCTCATTTATCCCATTTGTCCAAATATTGGAGACATTTGCAATTCTCCTTCTAAATTATGATGAAGTAGATGCTGACAGAGTAGCATGGGAAGGGATCTCTTATCGCTTATGGGATATTTTAAAGGTTCTATGAAATTTGATCAGCAATTCCAATTCCATAGTGAATTCCATTTTTAAGTAATAATTTTTCTTACTTAAAAGAGACTTTCATTTATGCCAGTAGCTTGTATGCAATTAATTCTAAGATAAAAACAGTTAATAAGGATTTTGCATTTACTGGGGAAATTGCAAAGTAAAAAATACTACCTGCAATCTCACCATTAAGCTGTGTGTGCTTCTGCATGTGTATGCTTGATTTTCTTTTGCTACACTTTCTGTGTTAATGTGTGCAATTGGTGTTGTTTACATTTTTAATGTGAAAATTATTGCAATATAAGATCACTGGAAGAGATAGCTACATATTTCAAACATTTGTAGCACGCTGTTTTTTCATAAGTGTTATATTGTTACAAAGAGATTGTAGGCATAATATGAATAATGTGAGATAAGAAGTTTAAACTCATGAAAAGAAGCACAATAATCCCAGAAATACCATTTGCTTGAAGTAAATAAAGTTATGGTTAAACACTCTTGACTGTTAACACAGCAATACCTTCAATTTATTGCTCTTGAAAAACTTGTCTGGGAACAAGGTTATTCAAAGTTACACATATTGAACCCCATGGAGTCACCATTTAAGAAGAGAGAAATTGTTCAGAAAAAAGTTTATCAGAAAAATATTAAACTGACAGTAAAATACATAATTCCCTAATTTCCCAGTGTATACACTGATATATGTGATTTACACAGTCATTAAAATAGTTGTTTAATTGCACTGCTTTCTTAATTATTATTACATACATACACATACTTAGAGGAAAAGGCTATGAATTTCTATAACCAGAGTTTTAAAGAGATTGGTGTTTTTTGCCTGTTTGTTTTTAAGATGAATTCAAGTTCAGGTTCAACTGTAACAAGAACCTTTCTGGATTAGATCAAGAACTATTCAATATCAAGCTGAGTTCATCCTCACCATTTTTAAGTGTATCACACTGACAGAAGAAAATACATTTGGGACGTTGGTAGCAGCTAAGGTTGTATCAAGAACATTTCTGTAACCAGTGCTTATAATGATAAACTTAGATTAATTCATCTGTGCCATTTCATATGAGAAAGTGGTGATAACTGAGAGCAACCATCACAAGTCATATTTTTCAAGATTGCTATATTATCATAACATTGAAACTGAAATAAGAGCATGGTCATTTAAGGGTTTGGAATGTATCTTAAGTGCATATTATAAAAATATTAAAACAATAATATTTACTAGATAAAAGCATCAGAAATCATATAGTGAAAAAGAAATAAGTCGAAAAGGAAACTGATAAAATGGGAGGGGGGGAAGGAAAAGAAACACTCATGGCTCATGAAAGAAAGAGAATTAATATGTTATATTTGTTCAGTGCTTAGGCTCCTTTTGTAAAGGTAGCTAATAGGAATTATCAATATTAATACTTTCAGGAATATATTTTATGCAGTGGGACTAGAAATAAATGTTTATGGCAGTAGTTTTATGTTATACTAAGAGTATTACAAATTTCTAAAATTTGTTAGTTTCACTAACATTGCATAATTAAAGATTACCTCCTTTGTACTGAATCTTTGCAGTGAGGAAACCTGAAAATGCCAATTCAACACTCCCTAAAATTGCTGGCATGGGCAAGATAATTGGATCCAATTGCTACAGCTCATACCTTGGTATTTTTGAATCTTTCTGTGCTTCAGTATAGTTTTTATCTCTCCTCAACAGCAACACTTGCAAATGAATAAATGAATAGTCCATTTTTCTTTGGCTGGCTGTCAGAAAAAAACGAGTACTATTTTGAACAAGTTTTTTAAGCCGAGAAGATTTTAAATCAGTTTGTTTTCTGTATCAGTAAGAATCAGAATAATTTTGTTCTGTACTATGTCACGGTTGACCGTTTTCCATTTGACATTTCACATTGACATCCCCTCTTTGGTATGTTATTTTCTGAAAATAGCAGCTAAAGCAAATATCTCACAGGCTTGCCTCCTAAATTATTTTGCATGATTTTCCCCACTTTCCACTCAAATTCTGTTGACTCTGATGCTGATTTTCAGTTTTCCACACGACAATTCAGCCTCTTTAAAGATCTTTGTAGATCTCTGATACTAAAACTTTTTGAAATTGGCAATTTGTCAGATTGCTGAGCAGCTGTTAGTTCCTGTCTCCTGCCAGAACCTACATCACTTTATATTCACTCACCTGAAGATCTTACCGTGGTCTTGGCAAGCATCCGGCACTTCTGAAACCTTTTCCAGAAGGCTGTAAATTTAATGTAATCTACTAGATCAATCTATCATAGTTTCCTACTATTTATTTCTATGTACTTCTTGCATATGTCTAATGTTTTTACCACAAAGCAAGCAACCGTCCCTCATTTCTTCACTTTGTTGGTTACTAGCTTCAGAGACATCAAGAGCTGAATTGAATTTAGAAGGAACATCTTCTGTCTCTTTCAACTTTTTAATCATGTGGTTTTCTTTCTTACTTTATAGGTTTTTCTGGATTTTCTCTTTCTGTCTGTAACAAATCAGATGATCCTTTGGTGACCTTTAGCCTCAGAAGCAAATCACACCATTTTTACAATGACTCTGCTATTGCTTGTTTTACAGACTACAGCTGAGTGTGATGAATATCATCTTATAAAGTTCAACAAATGTTTCAAACACTTAGACATATGTTATTCCCATTGAAATAGTCTTCAGAATAATTTACCATAAGCAATGAAGTAGGTATTTATTTTGAGTATCAATGTATATGCTGGTCACAGATTTTACTATTGGAAAATTATTTTGTTTCTTCAGTCTCCATTCAAGTGTCACACTGTATGTCAACTGCAGTTTTAGCAACCCAGAGCCAGATTCAGACAGAGATTCAGACAGGTTTGTGCATTTGTAGTGTTGACATCTCTGTATCAGATAGGGCCTGATTCACTTGCCTGTACGTTTCTAGAACTAACTCAGGTGCCCTGTTCTATCCTGGCCTTTAACTGTTAGTCTAGGAAGTGTCCTGCACAAAGCACAAACAAGACTATGCTCCAATGCTTGAAATTTTGAAAGAAAAACATCAGGACTTGCTACCAATAAGTGCTACAGAAAGAAAAAGAAGAAATAGGAATAATGAATACTGTATAATTAGGAAATTAGATTGTACTATGGTGCCAGAATATTTGGAATTAAAAGTTTGTTTGTTTGGTTTGGTTTGATTTTTGATTGTTTTATGGGAGTCCTCATTGTATATTTTTAACACTGTAATGGAAGCAGATATTACCAGCTCTTAAAAACTAGAACAGACTGGACAGACTCAAATTTGCTTCCTATCATTTGTGTCTCAGAAAAAGGGGACATAGGACCCATATATTTACGAAGGTATCCTAGTGCAATTAAAAGTGCTCAACCTCATGGGTAATGGCCAGCCCATACAAAAGGGGTTTAAGACCAGATTAAAATATGGTCTAGTCCAAAGAATCCTCCAACTTGAGCGTGGTGCTCTTTACAAATCTCTAAACCCTTAGCTTTCTACTCATCCTCTAATCCTGGGCTGCACTCTTCTAGAAAGCATGCTTCTAAAACCATGCATGCCCAATCATTGTTTCCTGTGCTCTACAGACCATATCAGGTACTGTCAGGAAAAACATTCTAGTTCTCTGGTTTTCCCAGGTTGCCCAAGTACAGGCAACAGGAAAGAGAGACTTGGAAATATGCAGCAACTAAATATGACATGCTTTAAAAAGCAAAAATAGCATTCTGAATGATGTACAACAATTTCTGGAGCACAGATGTCAGATGGTTTCCTTGTGAAGTTCCTTCCTGTGCAGACAGACATTACCGGCATTATAAAACATGTAAAACTTCTCTAAGTCCTCAGAATACAGTTAAACAAATGTAGGTGCTGCCTAATCTCCATGCCAGACCTTTCTCTAGGAAAGAAATCTACCATGGAGAGGAAAGTACTGACTGATGATTAATTACAGCCTCATATTACACCAGGACACCAGAATGACACCTTAATAATCTGGATGGGAGCTGACAAAACAGCAAATGATGACTAGAAACATTTTTTTTTCTTGTTAAAATCATGTGGAGGGGAAAAAAAGGAAGAAAATTAACTATCTCTGTGGTAATAGAGACATTCCATAGAACAGTGAACTTCAAAAAACACATTTAAGACTGAAGACATGATTAAAACAAATCTCAGGCAAAACTGAGAAAGCAAGAAGAATTTTTAATAATTTCATTTATTTATAGTTGCAATTTATAATTATTTATGATGTTTCATCAGATCTTTTTTATTTATGTATTTTAACAACCCTTTAACTCCTTCAAGCAAAATCCTAATATTTAACTTAACTGATATATTAGCATCCAGCTTTCACATCTACCTCCAGCTTTCCAAAAACCTCAAGCCATAGAATGTTGGAGAATATGCAGGTTTTCAGACAGAGGATGTCTGAAATGTAATTCTTTTTTTGTTTTCAAATGCACAGTATTCCCTTCTTTCTATTCTTGATCCATTAGAAATAATTGCAAGCTTCATTAGAGATAAATAATTGCAAGATTTGTTAGAGATAAATTCTAACCTTTATTAAGTTTAATTTATCAAATTATTGAAAATTTGTTATGTTTCTTGATACCTACTCCAGTGCAACCTGCCTGCTTTTTTTCCTACTTCATATTATTTCACAGATATCTGCACATGCATAGAGGTGTGCAGACCAAATACCTCATCTATTTTGCCAATAATGACTTGGCATTTCAACTCTTAAAATTCTTGTTTTGAAAGTATATAATGTTGGTGTAACTTGTTTCAGAAAGAAAAAAAAAGAAAGAACTGTCCTATTAAACTTGCACTTTATTTATGAAATGCAACTTTGTAATTTTGTTCCTATTCTGGCTTTCATTAAAAGAGTAACAGGTAGATGTTCACTGCAGTTTTATCTCAGAATTTTGTGAAGGAAAAAGAAATCAGACAGAGATAGTGCTAACACTTGTGTCTCAAACTTACATGAAACAGGATTTTTCAATGCAAATGGATGACTTACTAACTCTTTTTCTGAAGAGATTTTGGGAGAATTTGCTCTTGTGTAATTTTTTGCTTTTCCAAGAAAATTTCTCAGTCCTTTGGATATTTTCCCCCCAATTGCTTCCCATACATACTATTAAGCATTTTGTTAAATTTCAGATCTACAAATTTGTATTAAGCTTTCTTCTTGTGCTTAATTCAACAGGGAAATAGATTCCATGGCAAGAGACATGGATGTTTTAAACATATGGTGTATCACAGAGCTTTGGGAGAAATCAAAGCTACTTATTCAAGGGCAGACATCTTCCCCAAGGAGAATTAATAACTATACTGGTCAATAAAAGTATTTATTTTATTTGTTTCCAGATTCTGTGTAGAGTTAAGCATCTTATAAATCCCTTTAAAGCCCAGTAAAATCCACTACTTAAAATATTTTATAACAAGTATTCTATCCACTTTAAATTGAAATATGTTTAGAGTAGGGTTTCAGGGAACCACGGTGATTCAATAATGTCTTTTCTAAGTAACATTTAAGACTAAGAGTGAGAGCAGAGATTCAGGAAGTAATACTAAAGAGCACTCAATCATATGTTTCAACTACATAGGAAGTTGGATAGTCTAGTTGCCTCAGGTGTAGGTGAACAACATCTACAACCCAATGTAAATTCAGATTCTACTTATTTCTAAGTAATATTCTGTTGGACGAGATGGCTACCAGCAATGGAGAAGCTCCCTCAGTGACACAGACCTGTGATGGATGTTGCACTTTGCTGTTACATAGACTGTTAATATGCCTGGGGACAGCCTGCAGTTTGGGAGTCCTGTCCTGTTTTAAGATTTTGTAATGTTATATGTTTTTCCTTTGTTCTATGTACCTTGTTGGAAATTTCCACTCACATGGCTTGTAGCCCACTCCCTACTGCCTCCTGCTGGCGGCTGGGTAATAACCCCCTATATGACATATCCCTGCCCCTGTCCCCTCAGTTTTGGGAATCCTGGCCTTGTATTGCTGGGACCGACCCAGACCCTTCCCCAGAACCTTTCCAGGGTGCTCCTGGGCCCAGAACTCAGCCCCCCAACCCTATTTAAGTTGTGTACCAGTTTGAATAAAGGGTCTCTTTGGCTTGCACCTCTCTACCTCACTCCTCGGAGTAGTCTCCCCTTCTTTCCACCCCCCACGTGCCCTCAGGACCAAAATATTCCTCTCTCCAGAACTTATCAAGACATCACTGTTAAGAACTGGACATGAATAAGCCTTTTGAACTGTACTTTTATAAGGATATCTGTGCTTTGACTGTGTTGTGGTTTTGAATGCCAACTCTGAGCTAAAATTCATGAAATATTATTTTAGTAACAAGAACACAGAGAAAATTTATAAGCAGAAGTCAGCATAGTGAAAATGTTGTCCACTGGTGATACACTTGATTCTTGCTTCAAAAGAGAATGAGATGTACCCTTTAAAATTAAATCTACCTCCAGGGTTAGCTAGAATTCACAAAGATATAATAAAAAAAAATTAAAAAAAAAATACAGTCAACATGTCCTGCTTTGACCCAGTAGTCTTTCACCATTTCCATACTTTGATATGAATTTATTAAACATGTATTTTAAATTCCAATGTATGAAAACACTGACTGTAGCTGAAGAAGCCCTGAAAAGCAAGTTACTACTTTTTTGAGTTGTTGAATATGTTGGAAGTGTTCTGAACACAAGCTAACAGTTTTAACAAAGTCAAGAAGTCTTGAAAATAGTTAAATTTAAACAAATATTTACTTGTATCCATGGGAAAAATCATTATAGCGATTGTGTACATGAAAAATCTCATTTGGATCAGACTTCAGAATAGTGGTACATATATTATAACTTTAATAACTTAAACAGTGCATGTTTAAGTCTCATCAACAAAATATCAGATCAAAATGACTTGCAGATGGATTTATGTAAGGGATATTACAGATTTTTTGAACGAGAATAGGTCACAAGACAGGTATCTAATTTTCTTTTCCAATCTGTAGCACTAAGGTCCTGATACATGTTTTGTAATAAAATGAGACATGGTGATGGAAAGTGCAATGTAAATGTATATTATAGTTGATGAGTTTTATAAGTGTTTTAGTCTTGAAAATATAATACTGAAAAGTAGTATTATATATAAATTATATATCATTACACAGGAAAAAGTACTCTCAGGACAATTATAGACAAATCTGAAATATGGTCTGGTAACACAGCCCTTTGAGAAGCACTTAAAAACTGAAGCAACCTTTATATGAACCAGGGAAAGATGGACCTCTCAGCCCTTAGATGTAAACTTAAAGGCACGTATTAGAAGTTAACATCGAAGATTTACTTAAGTTCACCAAAAATCCTGTAAAACACAGATGTATGAGATCAAAAAGTGTGAGCATTTTACTTTCTACTTAGCATCTATCAATCTGTGGCTACATGCCTGTAACACTCAGAAGGTGGAATCTAAAAAGTAAACTTTGTTGTACATTATTTCTTTAAACTTACTATGAAATGAGTGGTTGATCGGGAGCACTATATATTCCAGCTGATCCTAATATACAAGTTACTATTGAATGACAATTTTAGCTGTGACAGATTATGTTGCTTTACATTTGGAAGAGATGCAGGGATAATTTCTATATTCAATATTTTCAATTACTTGAATTGTTTAAGTTTGGCTATCAGGAAAAAAAATCGTGAAAGGTGAAGTGTGAAAAATTGCGATCTTTCACAGCTTTAAAATGTTGGCTCTGTTGTCTGGCATAATTAAGTCAACAGTCTGCTGGTCTGCTTCCAGGCACTTTGACAACTGTTCTCTCACTGCCACCAGGAAATTAATAGGAGTGTGCTTTTCCCAGGGGGCACTGTATGCAGAATGAGAATTTTCTTGTCCTTTGGTCTGCTGCTGGTGAAGTGGTGATGGGTGGTAATGCTCAGTGGGTAGGAGCTGTCAGGTCATTTGCTCTATTATAGTTGGACTATTCACACTATTATAGTTATATGTGATAACACTTACACCCTTTATCATCAGGGGTTTATTGTATCCCAGCTGTTAGTGTGGTCTCTAAGGTAATAGACAACAGCTGTGAAGTGAATTCTTTTGCCACAAAAGGAGAAGAGAGTCTTTTTTTAGGCACTTACAAGTAGTTATGAGTGTTAGGCTACATAATATTCATTAGAGTTTTATATAGGTTTTTAAGGTTTAAGAAAGTTATTTATTTTAGTTTTGCCTCATACAGTTTTTCATCCCTGATTGGGGTTTCTTGTTGTTTCATTTTGTTGAGCTTTGGGTTTAAAACAATCCAAGTAGTATCAGCTTTCAGCTGCTTTTTTTGAACTCAGTCATACAAGCACTAATTTTTATGTGATCAGTTCACTGGGAAACCATAGAATAGTTTAAATTTAAGGGCTTTTTGGAAATACAGCAGTAGCCACAAGAGTCCATAAGTCCTGGCTTTACCTTGCATTAGAAAAATAACCTTCTGTAACTAAAATGGCTGACGTCAAGATTAGTACTTTTTTAGTCCAAGGTTTGATTACAGTTATTCAATATAATTTACACTAAAGTAAACAAATCCTTAGTAGTAAAGGACCAAGAAGATCCAAACTACGTACCTAGAAAGGAACCTGGTAGAAAAATTGCAGGAAGTCCAGATTGTACTGGAAGTACTGTAATGTACTGACCTGGATAAAAGCCTTTGCCCAGCTACTTGTGACAGAACCCAACACATTGAAGACCTTTGTAGCTGGAGCATAACAAATGCTGAAAACTGATTTGAAAGACTACCAAAATCCTTTGTCCATGCAAGAGTGTCATTTTCATTTAAGAAGAAAACCATTGCCTATTTTCATTGCAAGTTTTATTTGCATCTGTACTTCAATGACTAACAGTGGACTAATTGGGAGTTAATTACTTTTTATATATTAGCAATCATTTCAGTGCTAGGCATGTGAGAGAAATCACAAAAGGCAGAGGAAAGAAACAAAAGGAAGAGAAATATTAAATTATTTCCTAAATGTCACTGTTAGCTGTGAATATTAGCAATATCAGCTGTTCTTTATTGTTTATGCAGGACTTCATTCACCACCTGGAACAACTTTAATTATAGTACAATTCACTAGTAAAAGTTAACTAGACTGATACCACTCCAACACTGTGTAACAAAGAAATTAGAAAAAAAAGGAGCAGAATGATGTCACTTAGAGAAAAATAGTTTCAAATTATGTGCCATTTCTGTTAATAATTGTTAATAGTTTAAATATTTTATTGTTAATAATTTAAATTTTTTGTTATTGAATTTCTATTAATAATTCTATTCATTACACACCAGCAACAACAATAAAACAAAATAATAAGGAAAACAAAATGTTGTATCTTTAGCAAAGCCTAACTTGATATGTGTTCTCACATGAACAACAAAAATAAAAGCACAAAGCATATTCATTGGTCAAATCCTCACACTTACTCGGGCTTTAATTCAATGGCTTTCCCTTGTTGCATACAAGTATAATGTTCTGCCATGATAGTGACTGTAATCACATCTTTAAATTTTTGTTCACATTTATGAAGTTTTGAGCTCCATTTAACAGAAATTTTGCCTTTACAGTCCTAGGTATTTCCTCACTGTAGAGGAATTTTGAATATGCTGAAATTGAGTTTTGCCTAGAGAGAAAAATGCAAGCATGAACATAGAGATAGTTAACTCTCTATGAACACTCCCACATGCTTCAATTTATTGTTATCATCTGTTTCTCTGGGTATTGCCCACTAGCTTTGCTTTACCTTAAAATACCATTTTAAATCTAGAAAATGTGGTCATGTCAGTAAATAATCTGGCAAAAAAATTTTGCAATTTCAGCTGAAAATGCTCTCCAGATTTATGCATCATTTATCTCTTCTTCTGAGTACAAGTATACACCATTCTTCTGTTTATGCCTCTCTGTTGAAGTTGACAAAAATACTTGTTTCTCATGAGATTTCTGGGCAGGGCACGTCTCCAGGATGGAGGATCACCGCCTCCCTAAGATTGTGCTCTATGGTGAGCTTGCCACCAGCTGCCATAAGGGAGGAGCCCCTAAGAGGAGATACAAGGACTCCCTCAAACAACACCTCAGCCTTGGCCATATTGACCACCATCAATGGTCCACTCTGGCCTCCAATCGGGAGGCATGGAGGCACACCATCTATAACGCTGCTGCTTCTTTTGAGAGCGCATACAGGATCAGTCTGGAAGAAAAAAGACAACGCAGAAAGAACCGTGCCTCGCCAATACTGCCTGAGGAGACTTTCCACTGTGCCTTTTGCAACTGGACTTGCCTATCTCACATCAGCCTTTTTAGCCATCAGCACACTTGTAGCAAGCGTGGGTAGAGTCCTTCCCAAATCTTCATTCGCGAAGCCTAGCCATGGTGATGATGATGATGATTAATACTGACAGAAAGACAGTTGCTTTTTCCTTAGAAACATGCTGTAAACCTAATAATGACAATGATGCTTATGAAATAGCAAGTTCAGAATTAGTCAATGAGTTGTGCCTTAGATTTGCCATATGAGAAGACAGAGACCAATTCCAGTGAGGCTCAGAAGGAAAAAGTGCAGACCTACTAAGCTCCAAGACGCAGTCTTGATGGGGAAATGGGGAGTGAGTGTGGAGGACACAGACTCCAGGAGTGCAGGGAGAAGAAAAGGGGGTTTTATTGAAATGATGCCCGGCTTATAGAGGATCAGTAGGGAAGGTTCTGGAATGGGGTGGAACTTAGGAAGGGTTTAGGGAAAAACCTGGGAGGGGTTTGCAATACAAGGCAAAAGCCTCCAAAACTGGGAGTACAAAGGCAGGTATATACCATATATGGAAATGCTACCCTGCTGCACACAGGGACCAAGCAGGGGTGGGTTACAAGCCATGAGGGATGGAAAATTCCAGCAGGCACACACAGTGAAACAAAGGAAAAACATATAGCATGATGAAATCCTCAAACTGGGTACAGACTTGAAACTACAAACAGTCTTTAAACATACCAAGAGTCCATATAAACACAGCAAGCAGCTCTCAGAGCTCAGGCAGTCACAGATCTGTGATGCCTTCCACAGCTAGTCTCTCTTCTCTCCTCCAGCACCAAGAAGATTCACTTTGATCACTTTGAAGTTTTTTTTTCCTCGTTGTATATACTTGAAGACAAAAAAAGGAAGGTCTTTAGGTTGTTCTCCTTCCTATAATATTCTAAGAAATGTCATCTGTTAGTCCTCTGGAGTACCAGATTTGAAGATTTTCTCTTCTTTTGTCTAATCAGAAATAGGAGGTTTGACATACTGGGGAAGTTTTGGTGCAGGTACAAGATAAAATACAGAGAAGATTCACTGCTCTGCTGTAAATAACATTGACTTTGGATCAAGAATGGATTAAAACAGGCCAGAAGGTCTACCTATGGGCATACTTAAATAAATAAATAAAAAAAAGAAGGCCACATAGAATCATTCAGTTGCTATAAATAGTTGCATTTTTCCTTTGAGTTATATCCTAAACCAACCAAGTTCATGATATCCAAAACCTCTCCATGATGTAAAAAGTACGGGTGATCAAGTGATTTGCTACCTAAACATACACTTGAACTAAACCAAACCACCATACATGCATACCCTAAGGTAGAACTCATAGCCTTGCCTGTAACTACGATGTTAGATCCAAAGTTACAAGGGTGAAACAATAAGGTTTGCTCAGCGGTGCAAACTGTCAGCTGTAAAGAAGAATGGATGGCCTTCAGTACCAGTTAAACAATTCCCAAACAGAGGAACACTTGTTCCCTTTTAAATACTCTAGTACTTAAATACTTATGGAAGTACTTAAGTGTTGGCAAAGAGAGATACCAGCTGTGGAAGGACAGCTTAATCAGCCCAGATCTGTGACTGCCTGAGCTATGGAAAAGTGCTTGCTGCATTTATGTGGACTGTTGCTGTGTTTAAGGACTGTTTGCAATTTAAAGTCTGTACCCTGTTTGAGGATTTTATCATGTTATATGTCTTTCACTTTGTTTCACCGTGTGTCCCTGCTGGAATTTTCCATCCCTCGTGGCTTGTAAGCCACCTCTGACTGCCTCCTGCTGGCAGCAGGGTCACATCTCCCTATATGGCATACCCCTGCCCCTGTTCCCTCTGTTTTGGGGGTCCTTGCCTTGTTTGGCCAGGACCTACCCAGACCCTTCCCCAAAACCTTTCAGGTCACATCCCATTCCAGAACCTTCCCCCTGATCCTATATAAGCTGGGCACAGGTTGAATAAAGATCACTTCCTTGCACCTTCCTACCACAACCCTTGGAGTGGTCTCTCATTCTGTCCCCCGTGACCCTTCAGGACCACATGTAAGCATATAGAAGACCCATGGGTAGTTTTTATTCAAAGACCAAAATGTCTTTGCCCTATAAATCTGAAGTATACAGATCTCCCAGAATCTCTCTGGGAACATCATTAAACATTTCTAGAAGGGTACGTATCTCAAACTTTTCATTACATTTGAGATGTCCACAGATTCAACCCTTCAAGTCCCCTTTCAAATACACATGTAAGACTGTAGCTAGATGAAAGATAAAGGAGTAGAAACAGACACTGTTTGAAAAGAATCAAATTTGGCACCTTTTTTTTAATTTTATTTTCAAATACAACATACTGAGATTTGGAGAGAAGTGTGGATCTTCCTATATTATAGGGAAAATTAGGAGTCCATTATATAGAAATGAAAAATAATGGCTCTTTTTCCATAGGACTAATGAGCTCTATATATGTAAATGCACTTAACTAGATTGTTATTAAATGAGAGAAAACTTCAAGCAAGATATTGCACCAACTGATTGGGAGGAAGGTCTTTAAAAGTAACAGCCTACAACAACAACAATAACAACAATAATAATATCATTCCAAACAACTATATAATCTGAAGTAAGACAGGGATAAATCCATGCCTATGTTTTTCATGTCTTTATTTATCTTGCCACTTATTTTTGTTTAATAGTATATTAAGCCACAGATTTCTATATAAGTTGATTAACTGGAACAAACTAATATCATGTGCTTTAAATTTATACTGGTTAAGGATTTCACTGGGAGGCTATTATATTATTATCCTGTTTCTTTAATAGCCATTAAAATTTCTCTTTCTGTCCAAAAAAACTAGATATATGTCTGTCCTTTCTTAATACTCTTATAGATTTCCAAGGTTATACTACACCTTTAGAAAACAGTCTTTGTAAACATTTTAATGGGTCTTAACAGCAAACTAATTGAAATAAGAGAGCTTCTTGAAATGAAGTGATCTTTTGAAATCCTTTCTGTTCAGTGAATACTAATTCTGGTTTTAATCTCTCTTTCAATCCTTTGAATTATTCATATTATGCTTGTCTGCTTGTTTGTTGCCTTTTTGTAAGTACATCTTTTTAATATAAATCAGTTATTACTGCTGATTTTCATGAAACTTCTTTCTTTTAGATATCCAGAATGTTGTAAGAAAATAAGATGCCTAATGATTCAGGTAAAAATCTAAATATTTTGGAGAGTCATGCTCATAATAGGAAAATAAAATTTAAGGCATTTAATCCAGAACAGTATTTCCTAAGAAACAAAGTTCTCATTTCTGCCTTCTCATTCTTACAAAAGTTCCGATTCAAGAATGCAGTGACTTTTGATAAGCTCCTTTAGAAGTGAGTCTGGGCTATATAGTTCCATCACTTCAGGACTCAGTAGGAGCCTGTTTTCAGTGTGTCACTTCTAAAGCAGGATTTGTGACCATGAACACATCTCAAAAGATTACCTTAGGACTGAGAGTTACAGACCAAGGACAGGTATAGCATATAATTCCTGGTTTTTTGTTTTCTTTTCCTCAAAGTTCTATGGCAAGCTGATTGGTGTGCAGGTGATTTGAGTGTACAGAGTGTCATGAAACTCAGGGTACATCTATAAGTGAATATGGAGCACAGTAGATCTGCATAATTGTCCTGAGAAATCCACAGATCTTAGATGAGATCTATAGCATCACCCTCAGAAAATGAAATGCAGCATGGTTGATGTTGCAGCTGAAAGGAATTACACCTGAATTCCTGAAAGGAATTACACTCAAAGGCAAAGTTTAGTATTTTTCTCTATTTTGACCTTAGCCTGGGTTTCAGAGCTGAAGAGATTTTCCATGTTGGCAGGAAGATACAGATGGTGACATTGATGAAATTAATCTTAACTCTCCAAAGAGGTCAAGGAACTGAATGAATGACTGTCTCTGACAGCGTCCAGTGGCATTCTCCAAGAAAAATTGGTATTTAAGTCCTCAAAGAAGAATCATGTCAGAGGCTCTTAATTTTTCTGCAGGCACTGTAGCATTAACAAACACCTCACAGCAACTCAGGCTATGGATGGCTCATGGTGATGTGAAGTTCTATTTATGACCTCTTCATTTTGGACAAGGCAGAGAAACATTTGCTGAATGGAGAAGTATTTTTTATCAGACACAATCATTTTAGCAGAAAGTTAATAATGAAGAATCACAAGGGACTGGAGCCATACTACTTAAACATACTGACATTATGTAATGTTAATTACATTATTTTGTAGTCTAAGACTATTATATCAAAGCATATCTAATCTCTACAATTGGAAACCTGCTATTTATTTATCACTTGCATCAAAGCCTAAAGAAAAATGAAAACCATCTGCAAGATTAATTCAGACTCACCACAAGAAACTAACTACACAAGCACATCCTTTGCCAAATCAAAAGAAGACACTTTTTGAGCTATTCTAACTTACACATGAAAAAGTTACGAAAAGTAGTCATAGAGAATGTCAGATTTATTCAGAAAAGGCCTTTATATTATTTCCTAATATGCTAACTACTTAAAATCCTCATAATAAAAAGCAATTGGGTCCATGATGGGCTGTTTCTTAGCTGCTAGGTTATAAGTTCCCTATTTCGCCACAGACTCTTAATTTGTTCTCTCTGTACGTCTTCCAGGAGCAGCTGTCCATATGAGAAATACACTGATTTCTTTGGTACTACTAGCATTCCCCTCCGCTACACATACAGAAATGGCTGGGCCTTAGCAAAGGACACTGACAGAAGCTGGGTGGCTATATAGCTCTTAAGGGCTCACACTACAACAGCATTCTCTTCTCATTGTCAGTAACCATCAGGCTTGACCTTGTATGCACTTTTTGAGAGGAACCACTCCTGACTTAATTTGACCATGCATGAAGAAATTATATCACAATTTTCATCAAGTTGTTAAAGTATGTCCAAAAATGCTTTCAAGACTGGCAAACTCAGATTTGAAATGGAAGCATTGGGTGGAGGACTAAGAGAAGAGTTATTTTTCTCACTGGCTTGTCATTAAAATACACAGCACTACAGTTCCTATAAAATCTTAAAATGACATTGAAATTCTGCTTCCACTGTTCTGGTTAGCATACTCTTTTAGGCCTCAAATGCCATGGCAATTGCTATATTTGACTATAAGTCCCAGCAAACAAAGTAAAACAAATAAATATTTTAAAATCAAAAGGGACATGGTGCATAGGGGAAAATAATTTCCTTCATTCTTTACGTACCATGTAAGAGTTTTCTGAAATTAGACCTTGATAAACATATGCTTATATAATAATAGTTTATACATCATTAATAGTATCCATACTATATCTGTAACAGCATCATGTTTTTTCTAATATCTTTTGTCTTGTTTCCTATGTCTGCTTTTGAGTGAGCTCTCACAGTATAGACTAATAAACTTAAAGAAGCATACATATTTATTTATTTCCTGCCCTCTTGGGAATTTATGAAGATACTAGCTAAAACCAAACAAAACAAAACAAAACAAAAGTCACCTGAAAACTATTTGGGAAACAATTAAGGAATCAATGTTTTCTAAAATTTTTGTAGGATTGAAAATCTATCAGACAGACAGACGTAACTATTCCTTTTGAAAGCAAACAGCTTTCATCTGAATTTAAATACTCAACTAAATGCTAATTTAATTACATGTACGTAATATAATTGAAGTATGTTACACAGCCCTTTTGTTATTCATTATTGTAATAGCAAAGGCATTTTAACTATGTAAATTAAATGCAGTTAAATATAATAATTGTAAAATATAATAAAGGAATCAGTGCTGCTCCCTCTTTCATAGCAAGTGCCCTTTCTCATCATTAGAAAATAGAAACTATACAAAACACATATTTATAATACTTCACAAGATTTCTTAGTAAAATACTAAATCTTATTAAGTTAATAAAAATTAGGAAAGTGGTATCAAATATTTTCTTTATATATTATGATTGTAATCTAACAAAGTCTACATGATGTTTGGTATTATTTCTGCTGACTCTCCTTTAAGAGAAGTCTCTTCTATTCAGAAACAGTTAACCTAAGCTATTGGTGTATAAATTCCAGGTTTATGCTGGTTCAGAAATTTAAAAGAAAATGAGCATTTTTCCAAATTACACCATTTAAAATTTAGAACTATGCAAAATGTAGAGTATGCGCGATGTTGACTTAATTATAACTGTTTAATTTAAACCTAATTGTTGTTATTGTGATGTCACACATTTCAATGCTATAAATGAAAACTGCTCACCCCCCACAAACAAAAGAAACAAACTCATCAATGCAGCAGCAATGAGAACTCAACATCAAAGCCATAAGACAGAATCCAGGAATGGGAAGCTAGGCATTCACACAGTTAATTGAAAGTTTGGGGGAAAATATTTTCATTTTCATTTGAATGGAATCGCGTTTGTAGTGCATTTATCCTGGCTGGACATGAGGTGCCTACCAAAGCTGCTCTACCACTTTCCTCCTCAGCTGGACATAGGAGAAAAAATATAACAAAGGACTCATGGGTCAGGTTAAGGACAGGGAGAGATTGCTCACTTACTGTCATGGGCAAAACAGACTTGTCTTGAGAAAATTAGTTCAATTAATAACCATTCAAATTAGAATAGGATAATAAGAAGTAAGCCCAAACCTTAAAACCATCTTCCCTCTCCTTCTTTCTGGCTTAACTTTATTCCCATTTCTGTACCTCCTTCCCTCAGAAGTGCAGAGAGAGGGGAAAGGGAATTGTCTTCAGTTCATCCCACTTTGTCTCAGTTCCTCCTTCCTCCTCAAAGGGAGGACCCCTTACACTCTCCCCCTGCTCCATCATGGGATTCCTCGCACAGGAAACAGCCATCCATGCAGTTCTCTGGTGTGAGTCCTTTGCACAGGTTTTTGTTCTTCATGAACTGTCCCAGAGTGGGGTCCTTCAGGAACAGGCTGCTCCAATGTGGGTCCCCAGTGCGGTCTCAAGTCCTTCCAGGAAATGTGCTCCTGAGTAGGCTCCTCTCTCCACAGGTCTGCAGGTCTTGCCAGGACCCTGGTCCAGCATGGGCTTCCCACAGGGTCACATCTCCTTCAAGCATCCACCTGCTCCAGCAGATGAGGCCCTTCACAGGCTTCAAGCGGTTACCAGCTCTCCTGAAAACCTCCATGGGCTGCAGGGGAAGAGTCTGTCTCACCATGGTGTTCACCAGAGACTGTAGGGGAATCTCTGCTCTGGTGCCTGGAACACCTTCTTCTCCTTCTTCACTGACCTTGGTGTCTACAGAGCTATTGTTCTCATGAATTCTAACTTGTCTCTTCTCTGACCACAATTGCTTCTGCACAATAAGATTTTTCCTCTCCTTAAACCTGTTATCCCAAAGGCGCTACCACTGTTGCTGATTGGCTCACACTTGGCCAGCAGCAGATCAAGCTTGGACCTGGGTGGCATTGGCTGTCAGACACAGAGGAAGTTTCTAGCAGCTTCTCACAAAAGCCACCCCTGTAGCTCTCCCACTACCAAAACCTTGTCACCCAAACCCAATACACAATTCTTCATTATCTGAGAATATAAAAATGTTTTCATTTTAACAGGATGTTTTTGTTTTCCTATATATCATGTAGGGAGCATTTATTAAACTACATTCTTTAAAACTTCAGTTTAATGGAAGCAATGAAACAAGTTAGTTTTTTTAATGTGATTTTCTTTACTCTGTTGTTATCCACCATGTCCTTGTTTGTTTTCTCACCTTTTCCATGTTTTTTAATCTATGTTTGAAGTGATTTCTTATTCCTTCACCCTGTTTGAGCAAGATGGGTAACCAACAGTATAGTTAGTTTATTAGATAAAATTGCCAAAATCCATTGAAGAATCTTGTTTATATTTTTAAATACTTTGGCACTCACTAGATTGATTTTAATTTTTATATAATCTGCATGGTTTATTAAGCTATTTCACAGAAAGAACTTCCCTTAGCCAAGCAGTCATACAACACTGGGGGTCTGTTTCCACAGTGACAGCTACAGGGTGGTCCCTGACTTTATGTCACTCATTGCTAGGGCTGTACTTATTGCTTTATTCTAGTAGTTATTTATTTAACCACTTTGGATTCTTGCCACTGCCCATTGATTCCTCAGATAATAACACGAAAACAGTAAGTGTTAAAGCCAAGGAAGTAAGCATATTTTTTGAAGGCTAGAATGTGCTTTCTTTGGCCTAAAGGAGAGTGTCTTACAGGTTAGGGTACTTCCTGTCACATTTTGGCTAGAATATGGCAAAAGGCAGCCAAGATTTTGCATATGGGATATTATAATTAGATGCTAATTACATTCCACTAATTACATTTGAGTAGGCACCCAAGGATGATTCATGTTTAATGATTCTGTGGGCAATTTCACTGTGACATGTTTTTCCAGATTCTTTTAAACCATTGTTATTGTCATGAATATGTTTATCTATGTTCAACATGAGCCTTTATAATTAATCAATAGACTGGAATCATAAGAAAGTTGACAAAAAATCTCATAATTTAACATTTTCTTTAGAAAAACATAGGTATCTGTGATCTGTAATAATAAGACCACACATATTAGAAGCAAAGTTAGTCCATTCACACATCAGAAACAGCAGGTCTGCAGTGTATGAGACAACACCTAAAATTCATCTGGCAAGCTAAAGAGGTAAAAGAATTCCCGTCTGGGTTATAAAAATTTTAAGTGTATCTACTCAGTAAAAATTCATATGTTGGGTTTGTTTTTATTTTCATTCTACTTTTTTCAAAATTTCTCTATCAGCCTCTCCTCTTTCAACTTCTCTAACAAGAGTGATGTACTTGTTGAAAGCTAGATTGAGACAAAGTTTCTATGACTTGCTTTAGACTTTCTAATGTGAAATGACTCTTTACACATTTATGGTAGACTGCAGAAGACCTGAATACCTTTCCTAGAGCTCCGGAAGCTTCAAGGAGAGCTCAGGCAGTTACTGGCGGTGTATGCTGCTGTTGATCAGCTCTGCTATCCAGGGAACAGCTGTGATGAATGGGACCTTGCATGGTAGGGAATGTAAACTCTAAAGCAAATGCTGTCATTAGCTTGGTTTGTTAAACTCGTGCTTACATGATTTTGCTTTCTGTCTCCTTCTGTTCAAATTATTCCCACATTTCTCTCTACAGTGTAGGACAACCTCAACAGCCAGCTGATTTACCTTTCACTCTGACCACTAGACACCAAAGAACACCTACAGAGGAAATGAACACTTTCTTTCATGAGGTAAAAAAGATGAATGAGAAGTTTGTCAGAATAAGATGGGAATTTACCTTACTTTCCAACCAAAGCAGTCTGACTGATAGGAGCAGACGATTAGTTGCCTCTGTTTCTTTGCTTAGTTGTAAAGAAGCAAATGAACTTTGCATCTGTTCAGAAATATGAATTTTAAGGTATCTGCACGGCCTCCTCTTGATAACATCATTTGAGCAACTACAGAGGAGAGAGAGCCCAAACTCTGTGAGCACAATACTCAGATCTGTTCATTTTGAGACAGTGTCTGAATTGATAGTGCCGGGTTAATGGCTGTACTTTACAACCTAAATAACTCTACGAGTCTACGATTTTGTTTTCCTGTGTGAAAGTTGCTTAGGATACCTACTGATGAGGCAAAATGTGCAGTTGTGGCGAGAGGACTTGTAATGAGAAGAATTAACAGGTCTACCATTCTAGCCTGCCATGACTCCCTTACACAGACAGTCCTGCCATGGCCCAGGGGAACAAGGGCCCCTAGGATGGACAAAAGGCCTGGTGGGGACTTTCTCACTGCTGCACAGAGCAATTAAGACCAGATAAGTTGAGACATTTTTTTCCTCAAGAAAAATTTCAAATGTGTAAAATGGTGCTAATAGCACCATGACTATCCCTTGAATAAAGTAGATCTCTTTTTTCAGCTGTTTCCTGACAACAAAACCAGCAAGTCTCTTGTTTTCATTCAGTTCCTCCTCTGGGAATGCCCCACTCACCTCATGCTTGACAGGAAGAATTCAGTTGTCTGACTGCTCTGGCTGGGGCCAGTGCCTCTCAACACCTCAGAGCTGCTTCATATCACCATTTCCTCTGGGAAACTGCACCTCATCCCTGAATACTTTCATCTGTATCACTCCCATAAGTTTATGGGAGTGAATAACCCATCCTCCTTCTTTGTACAGATAATGAAAAATAGAGTTTTGCTGAATGTTGGTATCAAATGCAGGTCTGAACTTACTTTTTGAAAGTCTGTGAACAAAGACCAGACTATTAAATGTACAGTGAGGTACTATACTTTTCACTTATATTAAAAAAAAAATAATAATAATCATGTGAGATAGGTAAAATGAAAACAGTAGATGCAATTGACGGTGTTGTTTCAGAGTGGAAACCTCTATAAACTCTTAATTAAAAAAAACACCCCAATCAACAAACAAAACACAACAAGAACCCAACCCCCTTTTGATAACCTCAGATTATTATTATAATTATTATTGGTGCTGTTGTTATTATTATCATTACTATTATTAATAATTGTTTGCCTTTTTGAAGTTTGAGAACCTTGAGGCACAAAAAGTTAGGTTAGACAAAGATGATGTAAAATATGTAACATCAGTTAAAAGCCGTTAAAGAAGAAAGAAGGAAAATTATTGCTGGAAAGGAAGAACTCTGAGATGCTTATATAGGTCATTCCATCATTGCTGATAACATTCTACAGCTGTGTGTGCAAAAGGAAGTGTATGAGTTCAGAACTAGGTACTTAGTTATATTTCAGAGATCTCCAACCTACTAGAGATACCAAGGACTACAAACCAAGAGGGACATTTGGAAATTTGATATTGACTCAATAAAGTTTAAAATAATCTGCAATATCGTATATGAATATGGCATATAATAACATCTTCAATAATTACCACAGGCAGCCATTTGTTTGATGTACATCCCCTTACTTACAGAAAATGTTGCAGCCAGCAATACATTAGCAGCACAGTACACAACATACATTCTCATCAGGTTTTCATTAAAATTCAGTAAACATGAACAATTTTTTGTTGTTTACTTTTGGGTTTTTTTTCCTTTCCCTCTGTCTTACTCCCTGCTTTAAGGTGGATAAATCTATTATATTTATTTTAACATATTTGAATTACCCTCAAGGCTTTTAGTGACTAAAAATTGTTACAATATTCTGTCTGTGTTCAAGTCAGATTAATAGCTTGGAGTCTCTGGGAAGAAGACCAAAAATATAAATTGTAATCAATTAACATTTGTTAAAGACAGCTTGTGTCTGCATAAATTTCCACTACACATTAGACAAGTTAATATTTTTTTCTTTCTTTTTACTGCTTTATTATAATCCTGGTAAAATCAGTTTCAAATCTGACTTTATATAAACATATGGCACTAAATTTACCATAGCTTAAATATTATATTAATTACTTGAAATGAACAATAATGTACAAGATAGAAGTGGGAGGAAAATGCATATATTAGGCTTCTTAACTTTCATGAGACCTGATGATCTCTTCTAACTAGCAATAGTCCCGATATGAACCTAAGCAATACAGTCCCAGGCATAGATGAAAGTCTGTTTTCTTTTACATTCGTTCTCAGTTAATTATATATTAACCTGAGTAATGCCTTTGGCTGTCATTTGAAGTGCAATGATGAATCAAATTTTTTATCAACTACAAATGCAAATGATCAACAAATAACATATAAATAATTATAACTAAGTGTAACAGGGATCTTGATACCACACTGCAAGCTCAAACAGGATCTAATTCTAATTAGATTCTAATGCCTAAGTTAGAGGCATTCCTTTGAGCTCAATAATTACTTAACTTTTACAGCAAATATTTCATTGAGTAATTGCTTTTTTTTAATGACATTAACACAAATTAAAAAAAAAAATAAAAAGGGAAAAGAAGGAAATAGAGAAAGTCTGTTATTTGAAATGAAAACGCAACAGAAGATCTCCTGGGTCTCTAAATCATAATGTATAGAACGCCTATTGGTTATTGAAAAGCAGTAATCATATCCTTGGTTAGAATAAGCACTCCATTTCTTTGATTATAATTCAGTAGGGAAATTATATGACTCTTTTAAAATAAATTTAATGCACAAATTTAATGTGTAAATTTTATGTTCAATTAGCTATCAAACATGCTGTAAAAGTGCCTTGTACTCAAGGAAACACTAAATAAGTTTTTTTTGTTGTTGTTTTGTTGTTTGATTTGGGTTTTTTTCTTTTGTTATCAATTACTTACGAGTTTATTTTCCCTTACTTTGAAGGGTTCCTTTTTTCAAAGAAATGAAGAAACAAACTGGATGAAATCCCATGCTTGTAAAATATACTTAAGATTCATTGGCTTTAACTGAGTTACAATGACTTATACAAGTGGAAGATGTGACCCTTTCTGATTTATTTTGGCAAAGAAAAGTCTCTCCTTTTTTCGGCACTAAATATATTCTGCTATCACCAGTCACTAAATCTCTAGCAGTATTCATGTGAATACAAGTGACCATACACTTGTAGCTGACAGCTTGAATAATTCAAAACTGCCTTCTTTAGAAATTTGTTTCAAACCTTCATATAAATAGAAGGTTAACAGTGGCATTTAGAAATGGATCTCTAATGATACATATCAGTAGTGAATTCTTTCTTATTATTTTTAAACATGATCCAAAAAGATAAGTATTTATCAAGAAATTTAAAGAAATGCACTCCTCTGCTTACATGTCTAATTACAATGTATTTTATTTTGCCACAGAATAAAGATTTATTGTTGTTTTCACCTTTTGCATGGAAAAAAACCAACAACAAAGGTAACAAATGATCAGGGTTTTTTTTGTGGAATGCAGCTTAGAAAACATGTCACATATATAGGGACTTCAGAGATGTGATGAACACTCACATACTGTTATTTGGCTGTTGAGATTTGAAGTCCCCTGGGAATAGGTGGTTCTTGGGGGTCTGTAACAGTGATAGCTGAGATTGTCCCCAACAGATTTTCATTTCTGTAGTTTGAGTAGGAGACAGCAAGTCTTCTGAAAGTCTTCCCAACACATTCTTTGTGATTAGTTGCTTCTACACAGTTCAACCCTAAGTCTGTTTTCTAAGAATTAAAAAGACAAAAAGAAATTCCCACTAGACTCTAATTTTAGTTTGTTTGAGATGTTTTCACTTACTACCTCTTACATGAAAGCTGCATTCAATTTAAAGTATCAGAATCTCTTCTGGACGTAATATACAAAATAAGAATGATGGAAGTGTTTTCTTGAAACAGCAAAGTAGTTTGTTTCTTTTCTTAGAAGATAGACAGAAAATATTTGGCTACATGAAAGATCTGTTTTGCTAGGACATGAGTTTGAAGTCACTTTACATATGTCAAAAACATTACTACAGCTTTCTTAGGCTATGTCTATACAATAGCCTAAGAAGAAATGAGGATTAGCATTGCCCATCATGTTTGCAGGCACAGTTCTGGCTTAGGCCAGCTAGCAATTTTCCAGACAGCATTAGTGTACAGACTGAGAAAGAAAACAAGCCAGGAACTACTCTGAAGAGAGTTGCCTGTTAATTTCTGGTGCATCTAAGGAGCTGAGCATAGATGCTGAAGAGCCTTACTTGACTGTAAGAGTCCAAAGAGTACTTCAGTAAGTAGACTGAATGTTTATTAGCTTATACATATAATCTCAAAATGTACAAACACGGAATAGTAAATAATATGTCTCGTAATAACTAGGCATCTCGCTCTGGATGTTCATTTTTATCTTCATTTCTGTCAACATATAGTGGTGGAGGACCATAAATACTGACATGGAACATGAGGAGTCTCACTACCAGACAGAACAATCTTTGGACAGATAAATGCTCGTTCTAACCAAGTAAGTTGTCAAAGACTACTTCATTGCTTACACTGCATAGTCAAAGTAAGTGGAGCCCAAATCTGTAATCTTTGACATGCCACTATTATGCTTCAAGTACATGAAGTTTCTCTTAACTTGAATATGTTAGAGATATCTTTGTCCTTCCAAACCACTGTGTCATCTTCTATTCATTAAAAAGAAATCCATAAATATTCCATTTAATTTTAAGTTCCATTTGTTGAATCCAATGTGTCACAAAAGGAGTGTATTAAATAGCAATGATAAAATTTCATATTGAAATGGAAGTCTATATGCTCAAAGCCAAGAAGCTACATGAGGTTTAATATGTTATTTAGGTAAGAAGCTACTGTAGAGACAGTGCAAGCCAAAAAGGGCATTTGAAGTCTTTTCAGATTAAAGTCTATATTTATTTCTCCTATTGAGAAGAAAGTTTGCACTTTGGAAAATGTTGAAAAAGATCATGAAGGTTTTTCCTTAATGTAGTTTCCATTTTCAGTAGGAAACTTATGACTATTTTTTTCCTTTCCTAAATCTGTGTTTAGTACCTTTGAAAGGTGATAGACTGACAGCAATAAAAACTGTCCAGTATCAACTAGGGATATAGCAGTGGTGTTCTCTGACAAACAAAGTGACTACTGTTTCCTCATGTTTACTCTTGCTAAGACTATCTTCAATATATGTACTCTCCTGTACTTTCCTGCAAGATATTTGCAAGATGGAATAACACCACTGGCACCAGTTAAAGGTATAAATAACTAAGCAATTTCAAGATGAGGATTTAATTTATTTTACTTTTTCTTACTTCCAATGGCTTTGCGGTGAAAAAAGTTGACCTTAGTAAGAATTCAGCTCACATGTTGCATTTTTCCTGATAGATAAGCTCTCAACTAGCAACCATATTAAACTAATAAACAACATACTCCAGACAAGAACACATAGATATTTGTGATCTGATTATCTGGAGGTTTTGTTTGGTTGATTGGGTGGGCTTATTTTTTGTTCAAATGCAGTGGAATGTGGGCAAGGTGTAGAAGTAAAACCAGGAACAAACTAAAGAACAAACATTTTCCAAATGAGAACATAGTACTCAGAAAGACAAAATAAAATCAATTTGGATTGATTTTTTATGGGTAAGAATAACTGATTCATTAACCATATTCTGATATCTACTGACAACTCCCTTATCTTGAAAACGTCCATTGTCTGAGCAGGAACACTTGTTCTGTAGATGAGGAACGCATACACCTTGCACAGGTTCATAATGTATAGAAGCTTCCTAAAAATATTTTAAAGGGTGTGTGTTCTTTTTTTCATGCTTAAAATAGTCCTGTTATAAAAATAAAAGTGCTGAAAGTTAAAATGGCTTGACTGTGTATTTTCACTTGTCCCTAAATCTAAGGCAAAGGCATACATATGTGAATTCTTTAACCCATTCATTCAGAAGAAGCTTTGTTTGAGAGCACAATTTTTCAGTCAATATTGTCCTTGCTATTTAATAATCTCCTTTGATATTCAATTTTTATTTATACAACACAATTTTCCAAAGTTACCTTGAACAGCTAAATAAATAAATAAATGAACCTGGGTGGTTTGGGCCTTGTAGAAGGTTTTTACAATTCTTAACAGTGTGTGATTGGATGAGTAGAAACAAAATGAACACAATTAACCTTAAAAAAAAAATACCTGTGAGTGAAATTTCACAGTACTTTAATTTACATAGGTCCACCATTTCCAACTGTTTAGGTTTACACCATTGAAAAAATTGCTATACACTTAGACATTCACTGAAACCACATAGACTTTGGAGGTAGTTGTCTCAAAGCAAATCTAATTTTTTCATTCACCAGCCATGGCAGTGGATACATTTGGGGAAATACGTAACCTAATTCTCAAGTTTTGCTCTACTCCAGTTTCTTATTTTGCTGTCAGATTGTCTTACTACTAGTCTAAGCCAGGATAAGCAAATTCTAATGCATTATCTGTAGTTCCATCTGACTTGATTAAAATCTAGATCTATGCTAAACTATCTAAACTAATGTTAATGAAAAACTTGAATGTCCTTTTCATATATATTACAACTAAAGAAAAAGGAAAAACCTCACTAAAAAAGTAGCAAAAAGTATTAAATAACATCAATAAATACAACTGACAAATTGTGTAAAAAGTTGCTATATACTTTAGCTTTTTCAAACCAGATAACTTCCTTCCAATCATCAAACCGGAATGATTTAGAAACGTTATAAAAGCAGGTAGTCTTGGTAATTTTAAAACCTTCTGATCTATTTGAATGTTTAAGAAAGGTATAATAAACTTCCAAAGCCAGTATAACTATATAATGTTTGTTTCTTTAAATAAATATTTGAATTAGAAAGGAAACAGGAAGGAA
>VXBX01007506.1:0-59903 GCA_013400415.1 Scytalopus superciliaris
GGGGCATGAATTCTCGGCATCAAAACCTGCTGCAAAACTACTGGGGTAGAACATATACAAATATGAACATTGCAGAACAATCAATGTAACAAAACCAATATGAGTTTTCAATTCTATTGCCACATTATCTTTCTTATGAACCACCTGTAAAAGGAAAAACTCAGGCCCTCTCAGACCTGCTTAAAAGAGGCTAACAATCAAGTAATTAAACTAACAGTAAAAGATGCCTAGTAGAGAATAAAAACAACAGAAATACAATAATCATGGTACTATTTGGTGTTGTGACAGTATCAATCAAATTAGATTAGCCATCCATCCTTTTGCAGTCCTTTTAATCTGGATACAATGCCTTTTGTCAGACCTGCAGAAGCTGTTAAAGTGTTTTAATTTCTTACCGCAATTTGAATTCGGATTCAAAGCCTGATTCTTGTATACACACCATCTGTGGAAGACGCAGGCAGATCTAGAGCCATCCAATTCTGTCAGAGTGCCTCTAGAGGGCTGGTAATTTTTACTTTCCCCTAAGAATTTTGAAGTCACGTTTAGCCATTAGAACCAAGGCCCTAATCAGGATCGTTGACTGATCCAGGTACAGATTCTGCAAACACAAAGGATAAATCATTTAATATCATTCATTTGTAATTCGATTCAACTGTATCTGCAGTGAGCTTTGTATTTTACTTTGCCTTGTTTTCCTCCCAAGCAAATCTGCAAGTAAATAAGGCTTTCAGTGCAGCAATTACTAAGCAAACCTTAAACTCCAATACCAGAGCTGTGTAACACACTGGTCCTTCTCACAGTTGGCATGCTTGTTCTCGTCTCTGCCCCTGATCATCAAAGGGGCTTTTTATTCATCCAAAGCTGAAAACACAGACAAGATCCCTTTACACCAAAATAAAATTCAGTTCAATATATACCAGTTATTAAAAGACAGANGACCTTTCCTTTTTTTTTTTTTTTTACAAGAGTGAAATGTGACTTCTAGCTCTAAATCTGGTTTGTCCTTTGCATTTACGAACAATACAAACAATACATATGATGCCAAAATTGCCAGTTAATCCAGGATGATAAAGAACTGCTCAGAGTCTGCACCTTTGAGCAGCAGGTATTTGTCTACTGAACACCAGTGGGGAGTGAGGGGATAGTTCTGCTCACTCCTCCCATGCTGTGCAAACCCACACATTTTATGCACTTTTCTACTACATATGCAAAACACTTTCTTAAAGATCTATTACATATTAATAGCGTGTACTGATAATTTTATACATCTGCATAGCTGGGTGTCACTGGGGCAGTGCCTGGGCTGGCACTGGCAGTTCCTCTCTTGGGTGGTCACTTTGCTCCCTTTGGCCCCTTGGCAGGTCTTTCAGGAGGTCTCCATCACTTTGAACTGTAGAACTTTTTGTTAGACGCCGTCCCTGTTTTGCTGTTTTTCCCTGGCAAGTCCATTAGATCATTTTTATTAGCTTTGTAGCTGCTTGTGATAGCCCAGCTGAGTTCTGATTGGGTAACCTTGAATTAAGTTCTATTTTAGTATCCTTGTAGCTCTGCTAGGCCTTGCAGCCTCCTGCAAAACATACATTGGCAACAAACAAATTCCTACACCTGCATAGACAGGAAGCTCCTTTGACTAAAACTTAAATCCCCTAACTAAAATCCCTAAAGATATACCAAAAGCCTTAAAATGCTCAAACCAAAGTGTCTTATTCATGCAGTTTTCTATCACATACAGGAAAAGCAATTTAAAACGCATTGGTGGTACACTGGAGGAGGACAGCAAGGTGTCAAAACGGCACACCTGGGGCCAAACCCCTGGCCAATGTATGCATGGCCTGCACTGAAATGGACCAATGCAGGAGTAACTGTGGCTATGGGACCATCCATGTGGTTTCAGTTGGGCAGCTGTATAAGGAACCGGGTTAGAGCACCATCTGAAATCAATTTACTATATTGTCTCCACCACGCGATAGCTTCATCCCTGCCAGGCCGGCAGTGCTGCTGAAGGGTCACTGTGTTGCAACAGGTGTTTGTGCAGCTTCTTGATGCACCCCAGGCTGCCAGGCAGCCATCTCACCTGAGTGCCTTAACTGGATGTTTATCTGGATGTCTACCTAATCTCTACATGCCCAGCAACCGGATCAGTTTGACATAGTCTCCTTTCTTTTCATCCTATGTGATACTGAAACACCTCTGAGCAAACCCCTGTACCTTCCTGCCAGGGACAGCACAGAACACTCAGGAAAAAAGAAAAACAAAAACAAAACCCAGGGTTGCAAAGGCTCTCCAGAGCTCGGCCCATGGCCAAACCTCCCCCTCGGTTAACTCCTGCAATCATCCTGGAGCAAACCTCACAGCCAGAGCAGCCACTGTTCCTATGATTGAAATGCAAAGCTTGAGGATAACTTCTCTGCCTCAGCAGCACATGAAAGCAGGGAAAAGCACCGGAGTGACAAGTAAGAATCCTCTCCGTGTCGGGCTGGCCAGTGGCCTGACTGCACTGTAGGACTAAAGGAAAAAAAAACTTTGAACAGAGAAAGTAAAAGGGTAACGTTAACAACATTTTGAGCTCGAAGCAACACATTTGATAGACAACTTAGCTAGTATAAAAACTACAACACACAGGGCAGAGACTAGGCTTTCTCACTATACCCCTCAGCGGGACCCGCGCCCTGACAGCATGGTAAAGACCGATCCCAGCACACAAGCCAAGAGGGTGATCCCTCAAAACATGGCACAGCCCCCCTGCCCCCATCGCATTCAGATGACTGTACCCCCCTCGGCTGCAGAGAGCAGAGGGACAGGGGGAAAGCCGCGGTGAGAACAGTCGCACTCTGAGCAGGGAGCGGGGGAAGAAGGAGGGAGTGGGAGCAGGGCAAGTAAAGCTTTCCAAGTGCCCAGGACAGCCTGTTCCTCCTTAGTGAGTTGCTGTCCCGTCGTTGCTAATGCATCCTCGCTGGCTCACCTGCACACTAGGTGTCGTAAAATTCACGTCAAATTCAGGTCTGGACCAGGCAGCGACCTGCTGCTCTCAGCTACACGGAGCCCCACCANGCTCCCTTTGGCCCCTTGGCAGGTCTTTCAGGAGGTCTCCATCACTTTGAACTGTAGAACTTTTTGTTAGACGCCGTCCCTGTTTTGCTGTTTTTCCCTGGCAAGTCCATTAGATCATTTTTATTAGCTTTGTAGCTGCTTGTGATAGCCCAGCTGAGTTCTGATTGGGTAACCTTGAATTAAGTTCTATTTTAGTATCCTTGTAGCTCTGCTAGGCCTTGCAGCCTCCTGCAAAACATACATTGGCAACAAACAAATTCCTACACCTGCATAGACAGGAAGCTCCTTTGACTAAAACTTAAATCCCCTAACTAAAATCCCTAAAGATATACCAAAAGCCTTAAAATGCTCAAACCAAAGTGTCTTATTCATGCAGTTTTCTATCACATACAGGAAAAGCAATTTAAAACGCATTGGTGGTACACTGGAGGAGGACAGCAAGGTGTCAAAACGGCACACCTGGGGCCAAACCCCTGGCCAATGTATGCATGGCCTGCACTGAAATGGACCAATGCAGGAGTAACTGTGGCTATGGGACCATCCATGTGGTTTCAGTTGGGCAGCTGTATAAGGAACCGGGTTAGAGCACCATCTGAAATCAATTTACTATATTGTCTCCACCACGCGATAGCTTCATCCCTGCCAGGCCGGCAGTGCTGCTGAAGGGTCACTGTGTTGCAACAGGTGTTTGTGCAGCTTCTTGATGCACCCCAGGCTGCCAGGCAGCCATCTCACCTGAGTGCCTTAACTGGATGTTTATCTGGATGTCTACCTAATCTCTACATGCCCAGCAACCGGATCAGTTTGACATAGTCTCCTTTCTTTTCATCCTATGTGATACTGAAACACCTCTGAGCAAACCCCTGTACCTTCCTGCCAGGGACAGCACAGAACACTCAGGAAAAAAGAAAAACAAAAACAAAACCCAGGGTTGCAAAGGCTCTCCAGAGCTCGGCCCATGGCCAAACCTCCCCCTCGGTTAACTCCTGCAATCATCCTGGAGCAAACCTCACAGCCAGAGCAGCCACTGTTCCTATGATTGAAATGCAAAGCTTGAGGATAACTTCTCTGCCTCAGCAGCACATGAAAGCAGGGAAAAGCACCGGAGTGACAAGTAAGAATCCTCTCCGTGTCGGGCTGGCCAGTGGCCTGACTGCACTGTAGGACTAAAGGAAAAAAAAACTTTGAACAGAGAAAGTAAAAGGGTAACGTTAACAACATTTTGAGCTCGAAGCAACACATTTGATAGACAACTTAGCTAGTATAAAAACTACAACACACAGGGCAGAGACTAGGCTTTCTCACTATACCCCTCAGCGGGACCCGCGCCCTGACAGCATGGTAAAGACCGATCCCAGCACACAAGCCAAGAGGGTGATCCCTCAAAACATGGCACAGCCCCCCTGCCCCCATCGCATTCAGATGACTGTACCCCCCTCGGCTGCAGAGAGCAGAGGGACAGGGGGAAAGCCGCGGTGAGAACAGTCGCACTCTGAGCAGGGAGCGGGGGAAGAAGGAGGGAGTGGGAGCAGGGCAAGTAAAGCTTTCCAAGTGCCCAGGACAGCCTGTTCCTCCTTAGTGAGTTGCTGTCCCGTCGTTGCTAATGCATCCTCGCTGGCTCACCTGCACACTAGGTGTCGTAAAATTCACGTCAAATTCAGGTCTGGACCAGGCAGCGACCTGCTGCTCTCAGCTACACGGAGCCCCACCACCACCGCACCTCGCCCTGAGGGCAAAAATCCCTCTTTGATGAACTTACAGTCAGGAGTCACCATTTGTAGTTGTGGTGGTCAAAAAAGCAGCAAAGCAGTCTATTTACAGCAAGCAAACTAACAACCTTTATTGTTTACCACACACATTTATATACAGTTACAGTGATTACTTGTCACTTATTGATAGGTACCTTCCCTTATATTTTCCGAATAACAAAACTTCTGATTGGTGACTTTCAAGCGTTGTAAAGTGCGGCCTATCCCCAGCTATCTCTTCTCCCTTCTTGTTTACATTCTTTCTCCATCTGTGTTCCTCCCTCTTTTAAGCATACACCACAAAGTTGTCAAGCTTAATGTCAGCACTCAGGGGGTCGGCAGACACACTGTTCACCACTACACAGGGTGGCAAGAGTATCTAGGGCACAAAGCCCCTGAATTAAGAGGACTCTTAATTTAGCTTCTCCCTGACCCTTCCTGGTGTCCCTGTGTCCTTAGTCACCCATTAGCAGAAATGGGCTTTCCACAGTTACTTCCTTTGCAGGCACTTAGAAATTACCAGTTCAACAGCTTGATGAGTGGAGTTTCTGCAAATGATTTTCCACCACAGTGAACTACAAATGTATTAAGACAGACTACCATTACTGAACTTCATGAAGGTTTTAAAACATTTTTTTCTCTACATCCTTCATTCTTCTAAAGGACACCAGTTTAAATATCCCTGCATTCTGGGTGGGATTTCAGCCAAGCAAACCCAGATAATAGGAGAAGAGTTGTCTGTTAGCAGTCTGTGGACAACAGGAATCATGCTGCAGCAGCACTCCTCAGAAGGGTGTTCCTCCTGTGCCTCCACTTCTGAACTGGTCATAGCAGGTATGGACAGGATAGGCCCAAGTGTCTTCTTTCAGGAATGCAGGGAGAACTTAGGGCTGCACTGTTCCTCTTCCCTTGTACATAATCCACTCAGAGGATGACCTGGTGTAGTCAGCTTCTTCTATGTATATCTTTTGTTAAAGGAATAAAATGAAACCCCAAATGCCAAAAACAAAAGCTCTTCCTCACAAACAACAACAAAAAGAGTTACATCAAGTATTTTTGCCAATTCCTCTTTCACCAGAGAGTGGCTGTTATCAAGCAGAGCACACAGTGCTCTTGGTGGCTGAACCAGCCAAGTCCTATTCACGTTCCCCTGTCTGACTCTGACAGGGAATTGCAGCCCTCAGCCATGGTTCTCCCAGTAGTCAGAACCATGTTATAACCTGCAGCACTTTCTGTGACTTGGTTTGTGCAAACACACAAGTTTGAATGAGAAATACCACTCTCGAGCAAGTTAATCCTTAGGAAAGGGGATAACAAAATACTCTGTCACCCTTTGCTGAGCATACAGAATGTAGAGAAAATGAATTTTACTGGTGTGAAATAACAGATACGGTTAAAAATTAAAGCAGAGTAAGAATTACAGAGGAGACTCTGCTGCCACTTCCCACATGGAACACAGTCAAGATGCCCCACAAAGGTTCCCTAAACACTAATAAACACCTGCTATAGGGGATGCAACCGAGAGAGGAGTAGCATGAAGACACTCTGGCCTCCCACTACAAACATCCTGCAGGGTCGGGAACATGGTGACACTGTAGTTCAAAGACAAATGCCAAGAACAACTACCCAATTAAGCACTTATGACTAGAGTCACTCAAGTTCCACCTAAACCTAAATTAAAAATACAAAAATAAGTTGGAAATAGAGACAAGTCAGAGGAAGATTCCACCAAAACTGTGGGAATAGTTGATGGGCTGAAACTGTCTGCCCCCCACAGGGATGCCTATCAGGTAAGAAACTCATTCTATGTGCACTGACTGCTGCTCCCAGGGCTAGAGCTTTTGCTTCACTGTATAATATATCGGTAGATTGTTTTGTATTAGAGTTTGTGCTTGTGCTAACTTTATAGTAGCATTTAGATTGCCTTTAATAAATTTTTGCAGTTAGACACTATCACTGATGACCTACAAACCTTACTAATCTGTCATGACTTGTATTAATAAAGAGTGCTATTCTGTAAAGTGTTAGAGTGCATGCTTTACAAGATGCTGACAGTTTGGCAGCAGTGGAATAACATGCTGGAAGGCCTTCTGGGGGAGTCTGCCTTACACTATTGGCTCAGCCTCATGGATAGAGCAATCGAATTACCCCCAATCCTGTGAATCTGTTCGGTGAAGAGTTCCCTTACAGGATATCTGATGGACTGGATCGCACATAAATGGCTTCATTTTCACTGGTGCACTAGCAGACAACTAATTCACTGAGGGTCAAGAAAATCTCCCCTCTTTAAGGGTTGGGCAATTCTCCCCCCTTTCATGTGACAACTGGTCCATCTAATATTGCTGGGAGACAAAAAAAACACCCGCAACCTTATTTCAATATCAGCCTTTCTTCACGGAGACTCAGTCTGGGGTGTCTGCTTCCTGACTATGTGTCATGGAGCAGTAGGAGTGGAAATGAAAGGTCCATGCCTAAAAAGGCTGTGAACACAGTGCAGAGAAGTTTACTGAAATACCTTTACTCTGTATCAGCCTCTGCAGTGGCAGCAAGGGGACTAAGGGAGGACAGGGCTTCAGCAAAAGCTGTGCTGGTTCCTCAAGGACTCTGGAGTCACTGAAGCCCACATAACTGCATCTCTTCTGGTACTACATATGCCTGAGTTCTCTGCTACAAACTAATACTGTCACATAGGACAATATTAATCTAATTAATAACACTAGGCTAGAAAGCTTAAAATGAAACCAAATACACTAAAGTGTTTCATTTTTGGTGTTTCTGCTCAAAGGCATTAATCTGCTTGATTTTAATACACGTATACGGTTGCATGCAAAGGTGTGTGATTTGATGACATTTTAAAAGAAAGATTTGGAAAGCCAAACAAGGATGATCTTTCTATATCTTAGATATGAGGAGATGAAGAAATGTATATAAGCAATGACAGCATCTGCAAACAAGATCATACTGTGCTGACTTAAACCAGCTGAGCAACAAGTTTGGCTTATTTCTGTAAAATTAAAAAATAGCTGTCACTTTCCAACAGCATTTGAGATTTATTGTTTTATGTAAATTTGCTACTCACAGTTTCTGAAAAGCACCAGAGCACACGGAAGTGTGCTGCCTTCACTGTCTGGTGAGTTAGTCTCACCTCAGTGGGTAAATACATGGCTGTAAGCAAACCCATGGAAGTTATTTACAGCAGCCTCCACATTTACATGTTCTGCTATGGATAATTCTTGACACATGCAAACTTTAAACCTCTAGTTATTTATATCTGCTGTTCATCAGCTCCTTAATGTCAAGTAAGAATTCAGTTTAAATAATTGTAAAATCTCAATAGAAGCATTGAGTCTAGGCAAATGCATCACAATTTAAGACAAAAGAATGCTTCTATTATAAAAATCATTTCTTGGTTATTTGTACTTTCTTGCATCCAAGCAGCGTCACATACTCATTTCTTAAACTTTCCATTCTGTTCACATTAGCTTGACTTTCAGTTGCCATGTGCAGTACAATACCATCATATCAAGATTTTATGTGAAGTGCTTGAAAAGTGATTCGGCTCAATGCCATAAAAATATTACGTCAGTTACAATTACATTTCCATTGACCCCTCCAATTTTTATTCAAAGTATCTTTTTATTCATTCAACCATCAATTACTCTGTCTACTCAAATATGCACAAAGTGTTTTAAAGTATCTGAATAAAAAGAGATTTAAATTAATTTAGCCTACTTTGCACTGCCATACTGATGCAGTATTAAAACTTCAGTACTTCATTTTCAGAGGGTGGAAATGCTGGTTCAAAAGAAGCTGAATAGATAATGGTACACACTAACAAGATTAAAATTAAGTTCTAATTGAGTAAATATTTATGAGCCTTGCTGTTAATCAGTTATGTACATCAGCACTTCAGATCAACATTGCTTAAAGGAGGTTTGCCCTTGCCAACTGACAACAGGCCTTCAGCTGAAGAATGAGCATGTTCTCAAAAAAATAAATCACGTGCTGCTGATTTTTTTGCTCACTGCAAGGCTGATCAGCAAAACCCAAGCTCAATGCTTTAGGAAATTTTTACCTTCGGTAATTTGTTTTAGAAGCAGAGTTCAAAGAATTACAGAATATGCTGAGTTGGAAGAGACCCACAAGGACCGTCCAGTCCAATCCTCAGCCCTGCCCAGCCCCCATCCCCAAGAGTCACCCCCTGTGCCCCAGAGCATCATCCAAACCCTCCTGGAGCTCTGGCAGCCTTGGGGCTGTGCCCACTGCCCTGGGGAGCCTGGGCAGTGCCCACCACCCTCTGGGGGAAGAGCCTTTGCCTGAGATCCAACCTGAGCCTGCCCTGACACAGCTCCAGCCATTCCCTGGCTCTGTCCCTGCTCCCCCCAGAGCAGNCTCTTGTGTTGCCCCATCCCAGGGTCAGAATCCAGAACTGCCCCTTGTTGAACTTCCCATGGTTGGCGATTCCAGGCCCTCTGATCTGTCCAGGTCTCTCTGCAGGGCCTCCCTGCCCGCAAGGGACTCAACAGCTCCTCCCAGTTTTGGCTCATCTGCAAACTTGCTCAATGTCCCTTTTACTCCTGGGTCTCAACCATTTATGAAGATGTCGAAAAGCACAGGGTCAAAGGATGGAGACCTGTGGAACCCCACTATGACACGTCATCAGTCTGATGTCACCCCAGTGACTGTCACCCTCTGTGATCAACCTGTGAGCCAATTGCTCACCCACCACGTAATGTGTTTATCCAGCTGTGGGCTGGATAGCTTGTCCAGAACGATCCTGTGAGAGACAGTTAATCCATTTATTTTACATTTAGCTTCCTATTTCTTTGCACCAATATGAAATACCATTTGTAAACATTAAAAATTCATAGAGAAAAAGTAATCACTATAAAAATTGTATTAAGCATTGAAACCATTAATTCAAGAGGTTAGTCACTTAGCAGAAGAACAGTAGATGGCACATCATTCTCTCCTTTTCAATTCTTTAAAATGGGCAAAGAATCCAAAGCACAAGGGGGAAAGCCAACCAATTTGTTGAAATTAGAATGAAGCACACTCAGAAAATTTTCTTACTTCTGAAGTCCCATCATTTTTAAGCCAATCCCATCAAGGCCAAACACCTTCATCTACTCTGTATAGCCACAGGTTCACCCTTCCTGCAGTGCCTTAGACCAGGCTCCCCAGAGCTGGGGGTGTCCTGGGCAGCAGAGCTGGGCACCCCTCCACACAACAGCAAGGCCATGGCAAGGGAACAGCAACCTCTGCTGCAGGGTCCCCATGAAGAAATAGGCTCAGATAAGAGACTCTGTGTGGCAGTGGACTGTCAATAGTCAATATTCAGAGTGGAAAAAATATGGTCAAAAGGTGGTTTGTGATGCAAAGGAAAAGGCTGACCCAAAAGCCTTGGGGCAGAGGATTGTAACTGTATACCTTTTCCCCCAGTCCCCGTTTGTAAAACATTCCCTCATTGGTCCTTGTAAAACCCTAACCCATTGGGTGCCAGCCCCAGTGACCCTCTCTCCTATTGGTCATAGTAAAATTACCCAACTCTTAAATACCTGTACCCAAGTTCAATAAACTCTCTCTCTCTCGTCCCTCTCCTGCGGTCTCTGTGCGGCTCCATGCGGGGTCCCTGGGGGCCACGTGGCAGGGGGACAGCCGGGGGGAGCATCTCCCACCCAGCCGTTGCAACTCTGCATTCTTTTTTCTGTTTTTGCTCCTTTATTAACAGTGTTCTATTAATTCATTTTGTGTGGCTTTGCATCAGCCTCAATGTGTGCACTTCTCACTGAATATGGCAGAGCAGCTGAAACAGGTGAGGGTGGGGAGGCAGTCTGCTCAAACTTCTCTCCAGGTTTTCACTGAATGGCAACTATTCATACCAACCTGTAATGAACTTTCTGACCAGTAGCTTTAGTTCATATCATACACCCCTGGTGTCTGTTAGTTTGTCCTTCATCTCCTAAAAAATAAACACATGCACACTTTGGTGTCCAGAGCACTAATATGCACCAAAAAGTCTCTTTGATCCAACCAGGAAGCTGGATGAAGATTTTCCTTTCTATGAAGATGAACCTGCTACCAGAAAGCATGGTTTTGGAGCAGGACCACTTGACAGGGTATGAACAAGAAGTATGTTTTTGACAGACTTTAAAACAGTGCATACTGCACATATTCTGAAATTTATTAAAAAAAAAAAAAAAGGGAGAGTACTTCTGAAGTCTAACTGGAACACTTGCACAACATAGGGCAAGTCTACCTGGATAACTTTGACAGATAAATGCCACGTGTCAATGTAGAAAGAAAAAGGATAATGTAAAGGTATCTATCTGAGACATGGAGGCAACACTGGAGACAATTCATTTTCAAGCTCTGTGCTAGACTTTCAGTTTCTATGCAGGAGAACTCTTTGTACCTCACCATATAAAGACAATTTGATGTCCAGAAAACTGGAAGTAAAGTACAAAAAAACCCAAAAAAACCAACCAAACACATAAATATGTTGCCTCTTCCAAGTCATGGACAGAGAAGGAATTCTGGCTTTATCACCCGCCAGGACACTCCCACCTCAAAAACACTATTTGTGTTTTACACACTTGGCTGGAGTTGTTGCACTGTTGACTACATTGTCAAGGCTGTCATGACAGTTACATCAATTCCCATAAAAAATGTACAACAATCATGGACTTCACTAGATAGAAGAGCAGAGATCCCATCTGGAAAGTAATTGCTGTTCAACACTATGCTGTGCTTTTAGCTCTGAACAGCATAACAGCATTGAAAAATAGAATTCCTGTGTAGAGCTAAAATACTCCCACAGACATGCCTGAGCCCCTTGTTGAGAGGTGAAAAGCTCAGAGTTCATAAAAAAACACAGAGGACGTCACAGCATGGTAACAAACTGCACGGGCACATGGCCCATTGATAAATCGGTCCAGGCAGCCAGACCCCTGCCCTGGTAGGATTGCACTAACCCTGGAGGTGCCTGCAGCCCTGTTTGTGTGTTTCTGCTGCCTGGTGTGTTTTGGGAGCCTTCGGTTGGTGAGGTAATGAAGTAAATCTACTTTTAGCATTCAGCTTAATTTTGTGGTTGCCCTGGTCACTTGCATCGTGCTAATTCACACACAGCACATACTTTAGCATTGCTTAAGATAGCAAGCATACAGAATTTGAAATTGATTCTGTTGAAAGTACTTGACTAAGAACATAAATCTGTATCACATGTACATGGTTGTCCATGTACATACTAATATTTGGAAAAAAAAGGAATACATAAAACACTATTTTACTCTCTTTGTGAAGGACTGTCCTTGCTTGAAGGAGTTTTGGGAAACTCTCAAGCAAACTTGTAATCCTCTTGACATTATCTCTGCTTAGTGCAGGCAAAGAGACACTCACCATCCACCAATTCCATTCACAGAGAAACTTAAACCCCACAACTACCACGGTGGCCATGATTTTATTTCCTGCACCTTAAAGCCCTACAACTCCCCAGAGCTAAACCATTTCAAGTCCGCTCCTCACTGAGGCAGCTACACTGTTCTGATAGTAAAGCAAAACAAACTCCAGCTAGGAGAGATTTTTTGCAGATGCTCTACTACACAGCAGGCCACATTGTGAGCCAGTAGCAACACCTCCTAGCTTGTAGGCAGCGCATTGCCATTTTGTATTTTCCAAAAGCTTTAATGGCCAACCAAATTTTAAAAATGAAATACAGGTATGCAAAATCTAATGCTGCTCACAGCATACTGCTTGTGGTATGAAGCAGAAAACTGACAATCACGTTACAATTATTAAGTACTACTGGTACCTCAAAGGAACCATGTCTTCATGGATTATAGGAATAACTTTGCTTACATGAAATAGGATCAGTCTTGTTCAGCTCTGAAACAAAGAGGAAAGTGATAGAGACCATGCCATGCAGCAAAACTCTGCTCTGCAAGAGCATGGGTCAGCACATGCACAAAACCACTGATCACCCCTTTCCTCCTCTGTGCAACTGGACTCCTTCATTTCCTGCTTGAACTCTGTTATCCGTACTAATATTTGATAATTATGCTTCCTTTCTAACAACTCATCTGCTGACTTGTTTTTCCATTTGCTTTAAAATTACAGTGGAAGAAAACTAGGCATGTTTTTAGAGACATACTTAGGAACACTGACGTATTCTTCACTGCAAAAGAACTTCTTTTGATATTCAATAAACTATTCCTAGAAATAACATGCCAATGTAATCAGTCTAATTATAGAAATGCTGGCTAGCCAGATGTTTTCTTCAGAAATATTTCTCAAGCAATGCAAATGGTTGAAATAACAGTAATTAAGAATGTGTGAACTAAATTATACCGAGTTCAACCCTGAAAACAAGAAATCCCAAAATACTGCTTCAAACAATTTGAAGGAAGCATTACATGTAAATTGCAGAGGTTACCCTAGTTTCAAATTTCAAAAGCTAGAAATTTTTCAAGTTCAGGAGGTCAGTGAGCCATGTTGTAACTACAGGAAGCTGTACAATGTTCTCCTCTTTGTGATGAGGCTTGAAATACCTCCCTTGTCAGAAAGCCTGCATGAAGTCCCCAAGATCTGAGAGGGCAAGAGTTTCTGCATCTCTTTTGTCCTGAAATGACCTCACGTTTTCACAGCACAATTTGTTTCTTAGTTAGACCTGTGCTGAAGCAAAATCATCACATAAAAGTCCAAACTGTGGTGAATTAAGCCATAACTTCTAGTGGTACATGAAGCTGCCTGCTTAGGAAGGCTTGGCCTCAAAATAGTATGACAAAAGAACATCTCCTGCAGGAAACATGAGCTGTATAAAATGGAGAAGGAGGACAAAACAGAACAAGCTAATGTGAAATCTACTGAGTGCAGCAGCTATTTGCACATGTAAATGTGCAAATGACACTGATTTTGTGTCATTGGTACACATTAGCACTATGCTCTTTGGGAAGGATATGTTACAGGAAAACACAATCATCAATGAAGCAAAGTAATTTTGCTGATATAAGAAAATGAAGAAAAAGAACCATGAGATGGAGGAAGAAAATGCAAAGAAAACAATGCAAATAGAAATGATGCCAAGATAAGTTTCAACACTTATCCTACAGAAAATATGGCTGCAATAACAGGAAAGTGTTCTAATGAATCAAGCAACACTCACAAGCAAGCTTTTTGACCTTAACTAACAGGCAAATTCATCTTTTTGAAATAATAGTAATAATAAATAGAAATACACATTTTTAAAATGCTAAATTTAATTATTACAAATTAATGGCCATTAAAAATATAACTAAGTTATAATACAGATTAGGGGAAAAAAACTCTGCAAATTCCATTTTGCACTTGAGGATCAAAAAGTCTTTAGAAATTGGTTAACTTAAGTTTCAGAATCTCCGTTCTCCTTAATATGTGATGTGAGCAGTGCCAAAGAGAAAAAAAAAAAAAAAGATGTTTCTCTACTACATTTCAGAGAAAAGGAATTTTAGCTGTGTGACTGCTTTGCACTGAGGCTAATAACTTGTGCACAACAAATGAGTTAAAGACATGATCATAAAAAAAGATCTCCTAATTCTGTGGAGCTGTTTTACAGAACCTGCTCCATTCTAATGATATTTAACAGCCATCATTTCAGCCTTGGGGACCAGAAGAGTGACTTTTGCTCACCTGAGTGGCCTGAACAGCCCTTTCTGTACTGATGCTCATTGTCCGTAAGGCAGGAGGAATAACTCCTTGAGGAGTACCAACATCCCCTCTTTCTGAACTGAGCAGAGGACATCAAGGCAGGTGATGAGTTTTACCAGACTGCAGTTGCAAAGGCACGCAGAACCCCCTCACTGCCTGACAAGCTCAAGGTTGCTTCAACTTCTTCCCCTTTCTTGCTCCAGGTACCACACTGTGCCTGTACAGACTTGCGTGCTGTGGAGTGGGGCCCTGCAGAGGCATCTCCCCTGACACCACACTGTCTGGGACAACGTTCATGACTTAAAGAGGCTACAAATCAGTTTTCTACCTTGCCAGGGTATCATGCAGTCCAACACATTAAACATTCTTCAAGCACTTCAAGAGCCTAGGAAGGAATCTAATAAGGGTTTTTAAGTGTTTCTGGGGAATTTTGCAACCTCACAGCACAAAATATACGAGCTGGAGACTGATCCTGCTCAGTGCAAAACACACAAGGATATATTTAGAACTACACCATACTTTATATAGCTACAGCCAAGCCCATTCATCATATTTTATAGTATTTTCTGCAATACATTTTCAAAGTTTAAGACATAATTGAAAAAGAATGAAAACAATGTGGACTCTCTGATCTTCTCTACTGCTAGCTGTCTCAGCAAGTGCCTGGAATCCTTTACCACTCATAAATCAACTCTTTCATCAAAGGACCAGCACTACTAATTCCAGACATCAAAGCAATCATTATCATCTAAGTTATATGAGTCAGCTGCACAATCCCATAAGTAGAGCCAAGTGACCATGATAGTAATTTACAGCCCCTAGGGCATTTAGCTGTGGGTTTTTTCAGCCATTCATCACTGGTTCAGGTAATAATGGGGAAGGATTATTTCTAGTTACTCTTTTTCATAGTTGTGTCTGTTCTTGAGGGACAGAACATGTCTGCATGAGGTACATATGCTCATCCAAAGCCTTGGCTGTGCTCACAGAAAGTTATCCTACTTCCAAAAATAAAAAGGCCCCTGTGCTGCTCTAGATACAAAATATCAGATATAAGCAGATGCCTTAAACTTCCTGTACTGGCTGCCAATCCATGAGTCGTTTCCTCATCCTACCTTAGCACTTAGGATTTCTGTTCTTAGCCATTGATAAAAGTATATGTGATAAAAACACTCAGCAAACTTGGTATTTCTATTCCCTATTCCATCACCATGGAAGTCATCAGCTTGGCTCAGTAAAAATTGTTCTGCAAGTCAAGAACATGCTTGCAAAACAGGACAAATTCAAAACTGATGTTGAAATTTTCTCAGCGAAAAGTTGTCAGCAAAGCAGGCAGGGGGAGGAAAACTAGTATTTTTTATTTCTTGTAATTGGCATGTTAGGGGGAAAAGTAATAACAATTAAAAACTAAACTTCAGAGTACTCACAAAACTCAAGTATCCATCTTAAATAGGTTTTGGAAATGTTTCCCCCTTATGCACCTTTACTATTACAAAAAAAAAATAAAAAAATCTTTGAGGCAAACAGTTTAAGTCTAAATATTAGTTTGGATTTGCTATTACTAGCCATCTGATCGGTACAACAGGCCAGTTCCACTTAACATGTGGGCAAAGATGTGATCTTCAGTTTACTCGCCAGTTACCCTCAAAACTGAGTTTCCTTTTTCATCTAATGGTACCTGTCCCTGGCTAGGTTTATCTTGATGTTCCCTATGAGAAATAAAAAAACCACATGGTTTTATTATAAGCAAATTAACTTAGAAATTGTTTTTAGGCGTATCATGAAGGCTATAAGGTACCAGGTCCAGTCTGGGGCTGGTGCCAGGGGCAATTTGCATTTGGGAATAGGGAATTATGAAAGTAGATAAAGATATGGCTAAAACAGGCCCCACACCACGTGACAGGGCTTTGTGTGCAGGAGAGAATGGGCATCTTGACCAGGAGACCCCGTTTCCCTGCACAGGGGGATACATCAAAACCAATCAGAATAAGATGCCCACTCCTCTCATTATGCTAACAAGGCGGGACGCTGGAGATTTATAAAAAGCATGATTTTAGAGGGAGGAGCGTGCTTTTTCGGACCCTTGTGGCCCGAGCACCCAGCACGTGCTGAAATAAAAACTTTCCTTGTCTGCTAAACTTCCTTGTTTCACAGGTATTTACATTTTCTCTAAATTGAACAAAGGAGATTTTTCTCACATTCCCCAGACTATATTTCTAATAGAAGGACTTTCTCCCAAGCCACAGGGCAGGCAGTTTGCCTTGCAATTGAAACGATTAAAGAGAGAAGCAAAACTTAAAGGTTACATGTACCAAGTCAAGTCCTGAATCCACACTGTTGGTCATGTTCTTCACCCTAGAGAAATAAGAGAAACTGAGCAGGTCCCATAAAGTTTTTAGCTCAGCAGCACAGCAGAGAAGGATCAGGGATGTGTGCTAAGCCCCGGAGGCAGATGGAATTATGGACTGCAAAGACATTTTAAAGTATTTCAGCTTGTTACTTATCTCTTTGCAGTATACAGGTAATAAAAGAGCTAAAAAAGCCCCACCCCGCAAAAAAAAAAAATAAAAAAAACCCCAACCAACTTAAAAGAACCATTTCCAAAGGCTTTTCAGAGGCTTGGAGATAAGCAAAACTCAGCATGGCGTAATCCAAACAAGTACTTACAGAGCCATCAGCTTTCAACAATGTCTTAGGACAGGTTTTGGTCCCTGTTACTAATCTTCTTACACAGGTATCTTCCCAACAGAATCATGATTACCGAGCTCCACAACTGTCACAGGCATAAAAAAAAGGAAGCTGACTATTGCTCCTCATTTTTCTGATCTTTCTTATCATCACTTATTTCCCTCTTTAAGCAAACTCTTGGCATAAATACTTTTCTTTCCCATTTTTTCTTTTTTCTTTGGTCTTCTTTCTGTTTCTCAGCAGAAGAGAGAGTGGCCTTAACAAGATAACAGAAAAACATTGCTCCTCTGCCATTCTGGTTCTCATATTGCTTCCAGTTATAACAGCTAGGTCCAGCATGATACATATTCAAACATAAGACAAGGCCAGACAACTGACTGCTAGTGGAAGAAAGTAAGGACACTGTTTTCCCCAGTTTCCAGTGTGTTGACAGAGGGAAGATGTGGATGTAACAGTACCAACATATGCTACTCTGATTAGCAGGCTACAGACTAACTCCCCTTCAGTTTAAGTACATTTTCTCTTAAAGAAAGGTGTGAACAGCACTTTTACTTGCAAACCTTTACTGAAGCCCGCTGGCAAACTCAGCCCTGCCTTGGAGGCATCACCTGCTAGATCTTAACGACATGTATTAACTTGTGGAACTACTGTGTCTCATACAAGAATGCCTTCCCCATGCTGAAAACTTTTACCTATAAAAGGCAAGGGATCCAGGAAGTTTCTTCCAAAAATTCTCTGAATCTTAGCATTCCATACCCAACCCAAAAATTCATGCTTTCTCTTACAATCCCATTTCTGGTGCTTTCAGAATCCTGCTAGGAAGCCATTTAAAAGAGAAGATACTAAAGAACACAGGTTGTTTTCCATCTAAATTACTTGCAAGATTACCTCACAAGATTTGGTCTATTTTCTAGCTGGCTGCTGTCACTAACAAAAGTGTTGATTTTTCCCCTCTTCCTCTCCCTTCTCTTTTTTAATAAAGAACTTTTCTGAAGAATTCAGCAAAATTATAGCAGACCAAAACAGATAAAAGAGTCTCATTACTAAGCTCTGCAGACCATAAACTACACTGAAAAAAAAGCTGGAATTTTGTAAACACATTGATAGGAAATGTGAGAATTAAAGGCAAAATCATTACTACTAAGAAAGTACAAAGGGAGTGGGTGGGAAAGCTCTGAGTGACTAGGATGGCTCACTTCAGGCTCAGAAGCAAGTCCACCAGGTTCAATGTGGACCTTTAGCTATCCAAAAGTTTGCAATGACAAAAGCAATAAAGCAGACTAAAGGAAACAGAATATTTAGCCTACCATAGTGCCTGTCCCTTTTTTTGTACATATAAGCCCAGTGTCATTGAACTCAAGGCTGAAGTACTGCTTCACCTGCTGAGGATACATGTTGTCTCAGCATCCCTGCTAGAAGTAAAGCATAAGAAGACTGGAAAGGGGAAGGATACATCCTGTCATAACATAATGCAGGCAAATGTTATGTTAGAGCAGCTGGATATTGTGACATCATAAATTTTGAATTTTGGCATGTGCATGGTTATAGTTCTTGTGCTAGCTCTGCTCCCTAGTGTTGATCCAATGAGCACAGCTAGTGTTAAGATTTTTAGAGGTTTGGATGCATTTGTTTTTTGGCACCTTAAAAGAAATCGGCAGGGCACCTTATAAGAAATCCATGCCATTATCTCTTTGGGCATAACAGAGATCTTACCAGGTAAGTAACAAGCTGGCATGTGCTGCATGTGGATCACAAGAACACAATACTAATAAAAGTACTTTTTATCTTACTTTCCATTATAATAATTTATGAATCATTTTTATATCTTGAACTTGACTCTAAAATCCCACATGAAATTTCACAAATGCTACAAAAAATCCTGAACACACTCTCTTGTCTGTTCCCACAGACAGACACCTATCAATTCATGCAGATTTTTGAAGATGTTTTGGCTAGCATGTCCTTAGATATTTTCAAAATATTTGAATGAAGAAACTGTGGATATGTCCTCATGTGCAACTATTATCCTGGCATAATCACCTTTGTGGGAATCTGATGTTGTTAATTCAAATGCAAGATGTAAAACACTCATTATAAAGGGCACCTTGTACACACAGATATTTTTGAAAAAAAGCCCAGATCATATATAGGAAACTTATCACGCTTCCTGTACCTACCATGCCACTGCCAGCAGTCTGGAAGGCTTTTGGAAAGCATATGCATCAAAAGCAGCGAGGGAAGGAGAGGGGAGAGAAATATAAATATGTTACTGGCTCTTGTTTAAATAAGGAGTCTGATTAGTGTCACACAGTTTACAAAGTAACATTTGATGAATATTTTCAGTTTGAGAAATTTGTTATCTCTCACAAAGAATAAATAGCAGGCTTTGCTTTATTTGACAAGATGAAACTGTTAACTCATGCTTCTCTGTAACACGATTTTTTATCACCAATGCCCAGGATCAGTACCTGGGCACTGAGGGCCAAACTCCAGTCATATATATGATATTGCACCTGGTATACCACAGTCACTTTCTATTTGCTCCTTTAGCTTCTGTGCCAGACAAAGAGATGACCACATACAGACATAGTTGAAGAAAAAAAACACAAGCATCAGACCAGTAGAGTACAGGTTTGTGGCTTTGTTCTTTACATTTGTTCTTCTGTTCAGCAAACCTGCAAGAAATATTACAGTAATAGATTTTTCTATTTGTCAAAATTTTCTTTCAGTTGTTGACACCAGGTTTTAAATATCACCTCTTAAGATCTGCACAGGTTATCATCATAAATCCCCTGGCCATTGAAGTCAAACTGTGAAAAAACTCATCTTGCAGATGTGAGAGAGAGCAACATTTTGCGTTTTATCTCATATCCTCCACCCACCCTTATATGTGAATGTTTGGAAAAAAAATAAAAATACAGCTACTGTTACAGATTCCACCATCCACTTCCCCCAAAATGTATCTAAAAGTGAAGACTACTGTGTTGGAGCCCAATTCAAATCCTACTGCTGTAGAGTACCCGTATCTCACACACCATCCCAATGAACACTACAGTTTTTCATAACTGATCACACATATTCAAAGTTCAGGAAGCAGTTTTCACCTTTCCCTTAGCCTGAAAAAAAAAAAAAAGCTTATTCACCTAGAAATCGAATGAGAAAACACACTGAAAGAACCTGAGGGGGATGAAATAATTTTGGTAAGAACAAAGAAATCCATGGGGAGTGCAGAACTGCTGAGCAAGCACAAAGAGAGAGAACAAAGATCACCACTATTTATGCCCTAAAGGTGTGAGCAACAGCACTGCATCAAGAGGTTTCCAAATCCTGTAAAATGACTCAGAATTTCCTATTAAAGTGCCGAGCATTAACAAAGCTTACTGATGAAGTGCTGAGGTTATACAGTTGTTTTGGAAGGAAACTGCATTAAGACCAGTAAATATCTAGCATGAAACTGATCTGAAACTAGTTTTTGTATATTTTGGTTTACTGCTCTCTATTTACTGCAACACGAGCTACAGAAAGTATAAGAAGGATAAGAAAAGTAACTTTTCAGTATTCAACTCCTTTTCTCTGCAAAGTGAATTACACACTTTTAAGATTCAGTTTTCCAAGCACTGCTTTTAAAGTGCAAGAGATGCATTTCACTCTGCAGGGGGTTCTACTCAGTTACAAAGTCTTTCCTCTTGTAATGCCCAGCATTACAAGAAACAGCCTGTGAAAAGGCTTTGAACTGTATGAGCATCAGCACTTACTGCATTTGAGACTGGAAAGGAAACACTCAGTCTGGATTTATGGGAGTAGATGGGACTGCAGTCACACTTGCAGTCATGGTTAAGAACAAAGTAAATCAGTGCAAAGCAATTCACACCACATCCTCAGTCAGACTTCCTTCTCACAGGCTTGTTAAATATGTCCAGCTCTCCAGTGAGGAAAGGACATGCTGAAACTTTTAGACCCTGACAGTTCAGTAATTCTTTCTTTCCCTTTGCATTTTTAAAACAAACAGAAAACCGTATCATATCTCCTAAATGAAGCACTCATTCCTTTGCCTTCTAAAAGACCCTCCTAGTATAGCAGAACCTCTTTCCTTCTGTGAGTTTCTGTAGTGGTATGCACAAGCATAAAATTCATTTCATCAGTCCATTTATTCTTGCAACACTACAAAGTCAGCAGTAGTAACAGACAATCCATCAACTAAACACCAATAGTGGAAACAGTGGGGGTGAAAGGAGAAAGGTACAGTTAGAGCAAGGAAAGCTGATGCAGTATGCCATTTTTGGAGTGGGTAACATTGATTTTGTTTACAGTGGCTGGTATTGGGGCTGTGCTTTGGATTTGTGCTGAAAACAGGGTTGATAATACAGAGATGTTTTTGTTACTGCTTACACAGAACCTTTTCTGGTCTTCTTATGCTGGCAAGGAGACTGTGCATGCATGGGAAGCTGGGAGGAGACACAGCTGGGACAGGTGACCCAAACTTATCAAAGGGATATTCCAGATCATATGACACCATGTTCAGTATATAAAGTTGGAGGAAGAAGGAGGAAGTGGGGGAGGTTGGGAGTGATGGCATTTGAAGTCCCAAGTAATTGTTACATGTGATGGAGCCCTGCCCTCCTGGAGTTGCCTGAAGACCTGCCTGCCCATGGGAAGCAGGGAAGAATTTTCTTGTTTTGCTTTGCTTGTGTGTGCATGGCTTTTGCTTTCCCTATTAAACTGTCTTTATCTCAACTCACAAGTTTTCTAGCTTTTACCCTTCTGATTCTCTCTCCAGTTCCACTTGTGAGGAGTGAGTGAGCGGCTGTGAGGGGCTGGGCTACTGGCTGGGGTTAAACCACAACACAGAGTACAGTCTGTTGCTTTCTTCTCCCTGCAAAATGTATCAGTGCTAATTCCCCTAACAGCACACATTTTATTCACATCTTTGAAGACAACTCAGACAAAGACAGCTGGCAAAACTAAATCAAATTTCAACTTATTTTCTCTATATTTGAATATAATCATTGAAAGGAAGAAGAATTTACAAATTGAAGAAAATTCTTTTTAGTGAAAAGGAAGTCAATGTGGTGCAATTGAACCTCTGCAACCTGAATTAAGTCCATGCGGGTATGATCTCAAACCTTGCTGGTGGGGAGAAGAGAAATTGTGTGCAAATGTGACTTATAAATATTTCAAATTAGACACCCAAATAATTTCTTTTGCTTATATTTCCTGTTCCTTTCCTCTATGAGAAACTCAAATTTGCTCTCTGAGGTAGAGTCTGTGGCAGAGTCTGTGGCTGTTAGGTATTTCCATCAGCTCTCTTTTCCCGTCATCTGAGATTCAACCACATCCAAGTGGCACAAGAACCATTTGCTTCACCCCAGTTTCTGGCAACCAGAACATCACAGTGCCAACCAGACGGCCCTACCTAAAAGTGAAGTCAGAAGTGACACTGAAATGACAAAGCATCACATTACCTTTAATCTTTGCCTGTCCTGAAGAATTTCTTCTGCCCTCCTAGATATTTTAATCTTCAGTTACCAATAAAGAAAGCAATCAAAAAAATTGTACTGGAAGCACAAAGACCAAGATTAAAAACTAAAAATGCTGGGAACGTAAAAGCATGCCCAGTTGGAAAAGGTGAAATCTGAAAATTATCTCTATTTCTGACTCTATTCTGTCAAAGTATTAAGTTAAGGTTTCTGATGTTTGAAAAAGACCACTTCCCAGCAATTCTCTCCACCAAATTCCTGCCACACATCTCCCTCCTGTCCCATTCTGCACACACAGAGCAGCTGAGACTTTTGTTTCTCCACATCAGCACTAAGTGCACTTCAACCTCATGAACTTGGAAAAACACAAATCACAAACTGTATTCCCATTTTTTTGTCATAAATATCAAATGCTCTCCATTTGTGACCTGTCACAAGTAATGGGGAAGTCCAGTGCCTGCTTGCTGCAGTAGTAGCCTGCATGACCTCTCTTACACAGGCAAAATTAATGACCTCTGCTACCAATGGCTCATTTGAGTTTTTATACACACTGGAAATTGCTCCATAAGTGCCTAAAACTTACCTAAGTTCTTCATCAACACTGTTTTGAAATGGTCTAAAATTCCCCAGGTAAAGCTCCCATCAGCATCATGTGACATGATACATATTACATGCTTGATGCACACTTTCAGACAAAACCAGACACCATCGATTCCTGACTACTCCGAAAATTTGTTATTCAGATTTGCTTGCTACTGTCAGTACAGCTCAGCATGTAGCTGTGAGATGGCACAATGAAAAGGGTAAGGTGGATGAGGCTATGGCCTCAGAGTAGCCTCCCTGCCTTTCCCTGCACAGCTGACTACAAACTGGACAGAGCAAAGGGCAGAAACTCCCCAAACCCAGTTGTCTGATTACCTCTCCCTTGCCACACAGAGGTAGTTATTGCCTTGTGCCCACCTAAAAAAGCAGGGATAAACAATAACAACTTCCCTTTGTAACATACTTTTAAATCCACAATTGTAAGTTCTATACTTCTTGGTGTTTGTTTGGTTTTGTGGCTTTTGTTGCTGTTTGGGGTCCTTTTGTCATGGTGGTTAGATATATATATATTTTTTTTTTAAACATATTGAGGGCTTCTCTGGCTGGAATAATATTATTAAGAACTGATAACACATACAAGACCTGAACTGAGAAAAAGAATATACACTTACTCTCTGACTGAAACCCTTTTCTCTGAAATCAGTTCACATGTAAACCACAGGGGGGTGGAGGCAGCAAAGAGTTAAGCATCTTCTCTATCTCCAGTTCCAAGATACATTAGTAAGAGAGTTTTCAGTAACTTCAGAGAGAAATAACAGCTTTGCTACAGGTATGACACATCTCAGGGAGGCCCATCACAGCTCAGCTCCCTTTCACTCAGGAAATCATCAGAACGACACAGCCACCATGCTGTGAAGTTGGAGACTAAACAAATATTTAAAAATCCCTACTTTTGTATCTCTGAAAAAGGACTCTTGAAACTGTGGAGTTAACAGCAAGTCCAGCAAGTAGTTTAATTTAGTTACTTAAAAGGAAGCAGCCAGTCCTAAAGTTTGCCTGTGCCTGATGTAGATATGCCAACATTTAGTACAACCTCATCCTCATGACTCAGATAATTTTCAATATATGACTATTCCTTGTTCAAGAGCCACAGCTTCTCTTTATGAAGCCCATTAAAAATGACAATGCACTGCATTATAAATATGTTTCAATAAGGAAGAGGGAGATAATAACTTTGCGGGGCTCTCTGAAGATCCAAACAACTGTGCTCATTTCACAGCTCACTGATTCTTTAGAAGCATTAGAGAGTCCTGGAAGTAAAATTACAATACTTCTTATCTTTGCTCTGTCTCATAGTCAGTGAGTTTTTCTTACGTGCTAGTGTGAAAACAACACTATAGATGATCAACTTAGAAGAACTCAATTAAGCAGTTCTGAGTAACTGAAAGATATTTCTTTTTTATTTTTTTGACCTTTCCCCCTGTTAAATCCTGAACTGCTTTTTACATTCTGTTTGACTGCAGATACTATTTATATAACCCAACTTGGACTTCCAGCAAGATGCCCCTGTTACACAGAGTAGCCTAATGCTGGAGGAGAGGAGAGAGACTGGCTGTGGAAGGACACCTTAATCATCACAGATCTGTGACTACCTGAGCTCCAAGAACTGCTTTCTGTGTTTATATGTACCCTTCCTATGTTTAAGGATTGTTTGTAATTCAAAGTCTGTACCCCGTTTGAGGATTTTATCGTGCTATATATTTTTCCTTTGTTTCACTGTGTGTCCCTGCTGGAATTTCCCATCCCTCATGGCGTGTAACCCACCCCTGATTGGTCCCTGCTTGTAGCAGGGTAGCATTTCCATATATGGTATATACCTGCCCCTGTATTCCCAGGTTTGGAGGCTTTTCCCTAAACCCCTCCCAAGTTCCATCCCATTCCAGAACCTTCCTTACCGATCCTATATAAGCTGGGCATCATTTCAGTAAGAAAACCTTTTCCTACCTCATCCCTGCAGTCTGAGTCCTCCGTACCCCATTTCCCTTCAAGACCGCAGCCTAATGTGCAACAGGTCCCCTGTAAACACTGAATGAGTTTAATTCATGTGATATCACAAGAACAAACTGTTCAGTAGCACTTGGGGTCAAACCAGAGTCCCCTGAGTCTCCTTGAAGCTTCAGAATCCCAGCAGAGTCGGTTTGATTCCTTGGAAGGGTTAAGCACCCTCTGAATGAACACCTCTCTGCAAGGACTGGCTGTAAGGAGCAGAATGGGCTGGAACAAGGGATTCTGCAGTACAGATGGGGCCCAAAGGACAACAGGGAGAACTCACTGTAAAACAGCAAATAAACATCAGAAAGTCTTGTCCCCTGCCACTGCTGTTTAGTGTTGCTTCCTATTTTTATTTTTAAAACAAAGCTATAATCCTTGTATGCTCATGTTTACACATTGACTCTTTCAGAACCACAGGCCTTCTTTCACATGCTTTTTCTTCCACTAGCACTCTACAGAGAAAATAACTCCTCAGAAATATATATCTTAATTCTCTTTAATTTGTCCAATAGCTCCGTGCAGTTCTGGAGGCTCATAGTTTTAAGCACAGCTACTTCACTAACTTATAGATGTAGTAATATCTTCCAAATGGAAGCACTGCTCATTTTTTTAAAGAAATATGGGAAATCACCCCTCAAATGAAATTTAATTTGGCCTTAGCCAAAGGGTTTAATACCTTGAAATAAAATAAGTGCGAAACAAAACATCAAAAATAAACTTGTGCTGATTCAAAATAGAGTGTTTGTAGTTCAGAAATGCCTGTTCTGACATTATGTCTTTCCTTTTTCTCCCTCCAGTTAAAGTCAGGGATAAAACATTAAAACAACACCTCAAGCAAAGCTTGTCAAGGTCCCTGAAAATTTTTTTAACTTGGCTAAAACTAGTATTTCCAAAAGGATCATGGACCAGTGGGGGTTACTGCCTTTAGCTCCAGGTGACCCTAACTGGCCTCCATTTGTGCTGCCAGCAATACCCACAGAGCACTCCCAGGTACTGAACCTTTCCAGCAGTGAGCCCACACTTCCCCTGGCTCAGCATAAGGCCAGGAGGAACTTGCAGCACCAGTCCTGGAGCTTATCAATGAACAGCATTTTTCCTGGGAGAGCCATAGTGATTCCAAGCACCTGATTCTTCACTTTTTACTCCCACTCCTCAATTTGTAAAAAAAAAAAAAAAAAAAAAAAAAAAAGGTTCCAATTGATTTTAAAAAAAAAAAGAAAGTGTTCCATCTGATTTTAAGAAGACAAAGGTTTTTCTACACCGTGAATTACAGAATTACAGTTTATAATACAACAAACATCTGGCTTGCCATTGACAGAGCTCCAATGCATACATGTCAGTTGGTGCAGGTCAGTAGCACACTGAACTATCTAAGGTTAGAAGTTGGTATCAATACAGCACCTCCCTTTACCCACCTACATTATTTCATTAGGTTAGTTAGGCAGAGAAGACAGTCAGTTTGAAGACTCATGAATTTCATTCAGCTTGTTTTCTGCCTTGAGTCCTGAATTGCACAGCCCAAAAATCACTTTTAATAGATTCCTTATTAAAAGCATGGCTTTTCCTTGAGCCAGCAAAGCCTGCATCTTTGAAATAGCCAGTCTTGATTTCTAAGTATAAAAATTATAGAAAACTCCACTAAACCAGATTCTCTTTTATCTGAAAATAACTTTTGTTCACAATTCCTTATTATTTAACTACATCACTTCTCCAATATTAGAAAATTACTATGATCATAAATCTTTCTAATTTAGATGATAATAGCAAGCTTCCTCTCACCTAGCTGTAAATGTCTACCAGACAGTTATCTAAACCCAAGTTAGCTTTGTTGCTCTCTTCTACATCAGTAATAATAGAAAAGGTCCTATTGAAGGAGATTGATCAGTTGTCTTCAGACAGCACGAAGACTCTGAGCACAACTTCAAATCTTTTACCAAAAGCAAGCTTACATGAGCAGCTTAAGCCAAAAGATCTAATTATCAGTTAAAGCAGGGAGGGAGGGAAGAATGTCCTACTCTTGTTTACAGGTGCTCTCTTAATGATTCTACTGGATTAGCTAATTTAAATTCCTTTTGTCTCCCAGTAAGACATCTCCTTTCTCAAAAAAGAAAAATAAAATTATTTTAGCTCGTCTGAAACTCTGTTCCAGGAGTTGTTTGTTTATATATCCCAGAAGCTGTCTTGGCTTTTTGGCTAGAGGAACATTGGACTCTGATACATCTATGGTGTGATGGATGCTTTGTTCTCATATATGGAATGTAATCCAAAATTTTAGCACCTGTTGCATCCAAAGGCACTGAAACTACTGGCAGCAAAGCATTAACACACAGCTGGTAAGAATTAAGAATCAGTAGCACTGGTACTTGATACATTCAATTCCTTAAATCTTACCCAAAAAATATGTCAGGTTTCTAAACTAAAAAAGCTGTACAAAAGGAGTAGTGCCATAGGTTAACACAAATCCATCAGGGTATGTGGTTAAGGGACTCTGGGCTATGAGTAAATGCAGTCTTAGTATTGTGGCATCCTGGTTTCCCGCAATGAATTTCCAAAAGGACAGTGCTCTTTCATACCTTACCATTTATGGTTACAAAAGGCTTTGTAATAGGGGAACTAAAGAGTTCAGCCGCAGCAAAGCAAACCCAGAGAAGCACAGGAAAGGAAAAAAGTAATAAAAAGCCCTTCCAGCTCTGAGCTCCACTACTATCTGTCATGTAACAGAAGATTTTTTTTTTTTTCCATCAGAGAAAGCAGCAATTCATCAAAAACTGTGAGTATATTTCTGACCAACTGTTTCTCCTTGGGAGCATGCAATAGCTTTGGGTTCTGAAAAATACAGTGTTTTGGGAAGTAACAGGCTTTCTAAATGTGTAGCACTATGAAAGACAGCCCAGATAACTTCTCTGTAGCATGTGGTCTCAGTGGTTCTCTCTTTTGTAACTCAATGCAATCTGATCATTCATCATAACTGTTAGCAGAGGTAACAGTAATATTATCACAAATTAAGAGTATACAGCTCATATAAGATCATACCTTTCATTCATTTTAATGATAAATACACCTCTACTCTTAGGAGTTTCACAGCTTTTGGTGTTGAGCATTACTTCACAGTTTAAGTTAGGCACTTACACTCTTGGCGGCTTCCCTAAAATCTGTTCTTAAACTGATTCCTTCTGTGCAACTCTGTGTCACACAGAATCAAAAAGAAACACTCCAAAAAGACTTCAGAACTGCTGAACTAAGCAAGTAACTTCTTTTTCCTCTCATTTTTTTTTCTTTTTTTTAAGAGTCATAATTTTTAAAAGCTAGAAGAATTGGTCTTAAACAACTCCATATGTTTTTAAACAAAAGAAAAAGCTGATTTCTTTAATTCACTCTAGTTGCCCATTAGGAAAGCAGTTCAGTAATAAAGCAAAAATATACAGCATATTTCAGAAAATATAGTTATATCATGTTACACAGTCAAGATACTGCTGTTTCAGGTTTCCAAGATAACTATATGAGAATCTTCTTTTCTGTGCATTTTTTCATTGAGGTTCAGCACCACTTTCTTCTGTAACATACAGTATTTGTGGTCCCAGATGCATAGAAAACTTGTTAAGTAATGGTTTCTTAGCAATTTGCAATGAACAAAAGCAGTGTTCCCTGGCCCCAGAACCCCTGGTCCCATGAATGCATGTAACTGCTAGAGGAGGAAATGGAGGGCCAGGAGAGGGAAAGACAGTGACAACACAAATGCAGGTTTGACTTCAGCCTCTTATAAGTGGTGAGGCAGCAGGTGAGAGAAATGGATGAGTGTAGAATTGGAACAGAAAGGAAGAATCTGAGTAGTGTTGAAATACTCATGGAAACACAGGTAGGCAAGTGTGACTGATCAAACTAACTCTACTAAGAGACAGTAGTAAATATGTAAATATGAGTTCTGTCCCAGTAACATAACAAGCACAGAGTTCACACTTATAGATCTAAAACTTTTGCCTTCTGGTTCCCACACAATGCACTTTGCCAATAAACTGTCACCAAATACTATCCTCCTCTTACAAACCCAGCAAAGCTGGCAGTTTTTATGCTGTACATATAATGTGTTTTGAGAACAAATCAAGGTGACTATTAAGTTGGCGCTTGACAGGAGAAAGCAAATGTCTATTTTGTATGTAGAGGCAGTAGAGTCCAAAGGGTCCAGGCCTGTTTAAAAAGTCTTCATTGCTTTAGAGATGTGGATGACTTGCATCAGTCTTCTTGGTCTGATGTTGTATTAGAACTTGATGCAATACATAAATATTGGAAATTCACCATACAATGTGAGATAAACCAGTTTTTTAAAAAATAAAAGACCAGCTCACTGTTAATATTTATTCCCAACTTCAATTCAAGAGAGGGATTTAGCAGCCTTTCTTCTGCAAGCAAGATGAACTCAACAGTGCTACTCATCTACTCATACTTTACTCAAGTTAAGAGTCACCTGTAATACCTCAAGAGAGAGATTCCATCCAAACTCATGAAGGTCACACCACTGGAAATGCCTCAAAAAGATGGGGGAGAGGGAGTCAGGCTTCCTGCCAAGTATCAAACATGTCTCTAATCAAAACAGAGGGACTATTCCAAACCTGACCAGATGTCATCTCTAGTGCTATCACCAGCAGCTGCCAATGCAGTGATTATACATTGAAATTGCACAGCTAATGTACTGTATAATTTAAATAGATTGAGGAAGATTAGGCAGAGGGAACATTATGAAAACATTTGCATCTTATACATTTCTAATAAGTATGGAGGCACCCTACAAAATCTTCAGTACAAAAATACATTTAAATTAACTCTTGAAGGCCCCACTCTGTAAACTTCAACATCTCCCAATTTAAATTTGCTCTGACTTCGTGGGCCAATCAAGTCTTCTGCAGTCTTCATTTTCAAAGACTTAATGATTTTGTTAGAGGAAACACTAAATCAGCTCTTTCAACACTCCTTCTAACATACATGCATAGAGCTAGAAGACAAATAAAATTTTTTAATCTGAAAAGATTAACCTTCTAAACAATGAAGAAATTAAAAATAAGTATGTTTTTTAATATGCATGCAGCATTGCTTTGTCTTGAGAGGCAGAAAATGAAGGATTTTCAGCAGAAGAACACAGGAATATTTATGTAAGAGAGAAAAAAATGCACATGGGTTTCCTTTGCTGTTTAGTGATCCTCTTAAATTTTTCTGTAAATGTTATGAAATAGTGTTACAGATTTTTCTGATCGTCTACATTTGAAAGCTGAAAAAAACACACCAGGAAATGTGTGTTTCAGTTCAGGGACCACATTTACAGCTAATTTGGTTCAGCAACACAGCAATGACATAAGCATCCCTAATTTACACAGCCTGAAGACCTAGCTGGTTAGTTTTTTTATCTACCGAAGCACTCCATGAGATATTTTCAGGTGAACTTTTCTCATTAGCATTCTCTGCATAATTTAAATGTCCTTATTCACTTTGTGGCAGAGCAGATATCTGAACTGGGGGAGCAGAGGCAAACAGGATGCCTTAGCAGCCCATGCAGAAAACCAGGGTCAGGCAGTGTGGCTGGGGTTAGGATGGGGAACAACACTGCACTTAATGCTGGGAAAACCCTTGGCCACTTAAAAAAACCTTTCAGTTTACACATACAAGTTCCTTTTGTGTCTTAAAGAGATAGTCTGGCAGTTTTAGACTATTAGAGGAATGACCTTGGTGGTACTTCTGCTGCATGTACGACTGACATTCAAGCAGACTGTTGGGGCAATTACATTTCTTATTAATTCTTTGGTTAATAGTTCCACAATTCTTGTTTTCCATGTATCAAGGATGTTGACTACCTTGCTGTTGCTCAGCATAGCTGGGACAGCCCTGTGAACATAATGGCTCATTCAAACTCAATACATTTAACAACACTAGGCCACTAGAAGTTTCCCACAAGTCACACTGCCAATACCAGTCTTTCATTTCTTCAATTTCTCCAAGAAAATTAAAGACTAATTGTTGTTACTCTGTGTAAGAATTTCTTGCTAACAACACAGGTCTCCACTCATCTATCATTGTCTTCCCACTGTGGTGTAAGGAGTTGCTACTCTCATATCACATGGTCTCAGGGCCTGTGTTCCAGGACCAGTGATGTTTCTTCATTCCACTTTCCCCTCTGACCAAGCTGCACAATAGGTAAAGGGGAGTCAGTTTATTATCAGTTAGTCTTAAGCTGCTTTGTTGCACAATACTCCAATATTGTAAATATTTTGGAATTCCTTGGATTTTATAAGTGCTATTTCCTATTTTCCACTCACAAAACCAAAAGAAATGAAAGAAGTTCCAAAGAACAGTCACTACTGACATTTACCCTGCAAATTTTCTTGCTGCACATGCCTCTCCACATGGCTGTGCATGAATATGAGCAGGAGCATGCTGGCATTATTTGATACCACACATTCTGTTTATAACCCCATTGACCAAGCAAAACTCAATATAGCCTTACTTAAGGGCATTAGCTCACATTCTGCATTAGAGTCAAAAGCCAGTAAACAGGGAAGGTTCATCTTATGGCAATTCTCAAACTGAGATGCTTCTTACAATGTCAGTGAATTATACATGATCATCAGAAAAAACAATTCCCCTCAAAATACTGTATGCAAAATTCACAGTGGATGTTGATGTTTTATTTAAAATGGAATTAAATATGGAACTGGACAAAATTCTGTAGTCTAACAGTAACTCCTTTAGTTTCTAGGAACACCTGAGAACAGCCTTTCACTTTGATATCATGTACTAGCCACTTCAAAATATGTACTTAAAATGTGCAACTAACCCCAAGTTATGTGAAACAACCAAAGCTGTTTTACTCTCCATAGACATCTATATTTTTGTTGCTAATAGCATGAGAATTCAAGTGTTACAGCAGTCTAAAAACAGCAGCATGTCCATCTTCGAATACGTTTTTCCTTTGATCGTTAAACAAAAAGGCACTTTTACCAGTGAAAACCAGAACTTACAGGAAAGAAAGCAACATTCTGAATATATTTCCATTAATTCCTTTAAGAGCTGAAGCTCATAGCTTTGGGATCTACCTCATCCACCAAATCCAGTGTGGTCCCCTGCCTGCAGTAACAGCACAGCTCTCCAGCCTGGGGTAGACGGAGACCATCTAATCACAGATAACCTGAAGAACCTATTTGCTAACATTGGTTGGTGCTTGTCTTACACTGTATCTAAATTTAAGTCTGAACACAGGTGGATTTAGGCAGGAACCACACCATCCTGAAGGCAGCCAGGAAGGATAAACACTAAATAGTTGCACACACCTGAAACTATAATCCTGAAAACGCACAGCATGAAGCTGTGCACCATTGCCTTGCAGAGGAGAATAGGACTGAAAACTGGTTCAGCACCTTGGTAACATATTTTCCTTTTCTCCTTCTGCTCTTCTTGTCTCACTTATTCCAAAAAAAGCCCACACAAATCTTGCCAGTCTTGTCATTTGCCATAACCATGGCTTGTGCCATGTTATCATGAAAAAACGAAACCACAAAAACCTTCAGTCACAGCTGTCAACGCACCAGGTACTGGTGATAGATTGAACTCACAGTGAAAGTTATGGCCCATTTATATAGTAATCCTCTATCTCATAATGATTTAATGACACGTAGATTCACAGCAATTATTTTCTCTTTGGTAATGGAGTGGCAGGGGGCTAATGCCGATCACTCACAAGCTCAGGTTCAGACAACTCTGCCCAAGAGCTCCCCTTGTGGTACACCAACACTCCTTGGACACCAGGTTTGGAGCATCCCTGAATGGACAAGGCCAAAGAAACATGCAGAAGTCAGAACTGAAAATCTCAAATGCTAAATTTTAAATTATTTCAGTTCTTTTGAAATGAGACAAACACATTTCAGACTACTCCAAAAGAAAAGGCACCATGTAAAAAGGATTCCATTCTTGGAAGATTTTTCCCTTCATGCAGCCCTTATCAATACACAACACATATCTTACTTCAGAGAAACAGTAACATAAAATAGACTGAATTAAGGCTGAGGACAATCGGACTGTTAACAGAACTCTCCTCAAAAGTTGTCAGGTTTTCGTACCCCACCTCCTAGCTTACACACATGTGCATTTGCTAAAGGTAAATTGAAAATGTAAAAAAGGAGTCCAGTAATAAGAAAAATGGGACTGTTCCTTCATGGAATACATTGTATTTCAGAAACTTGTTTGCACAACCACAATAACTGTCATGTTTCCCCCCTCCTTTCAGTATTTTATTTTATAGCAAAAAGAGGTTGTTCAAGTTTCGTAAGTCTAGATCATGTTGGGAAAGAAGTTGGTGACTGCACAGAAAAGAGGGGAGACAAGAGCCCTGTGCCTGGGACTGGGAATGGTTGCATGCTCCATGATGATGTACTTCTTTATTGGGATCACCATTGTGCCATTCTACACTAAGAGGTAATAACAGCCAATTGTTTATGAAATAAAAAAGCTATTCTTTTTCCTGTCATCATCTAATGTAATTATTAAAACAGTGATAAGACATATGTTAGTACAAAATACAAGAAATAAACCACATGCTCTCAAAGAGTTCATAAGAATTTAAGACAGAAAAAGAAAAAAAGCAAGACAAGAAGTTATTAGGTTATTAAAAGTAAGCACAAGAAAGAGTAAATTATGCTACTCAGGGCTAAAGAAAACAAAATTAAAAATAAAACATTTACTGTGAAAACATGTAAAATCAAAAAAACAGCCATGCTTGTCAAACTTGACAATGAAAAGTCAAGTCTTGCATAAATAAAAACAGTTTTAAAAAGCTTTTCCATATGAAGGAGAGTGTTGTGTTTAATAAAACTATTAAAACTTGAGCAACAGAAGTCATGGTAAAATTGTTCATTGGATAATCTGTATCTTACTTCCAAATTGACCATCATAAGAAACAAACATCTCCAAGAACCCAGTGTGCCACAGAAATGTTGCAGAATACAATGAATGCTGAATGAGTTACTATTATCCACATTTTTATTTCATTTTGCAAATTCTGCCCCTATACAGAAAATCAATTTGCAAAAAATCAAAGTGTAGCTCACTTGTTCACACTTGAAGATTTTTATAAAGAAGGCAAGGATATCCATCTTATTCTTCTTTCTAGAAGACCTTTAATCTCAAAACTGTTTGAAAACCATTATTTTTAAAACATAGTAATTCACATATATTTTATTTATTTTCCAGCCTCCAGATAACATTACAAAAGACAGATGCATGTAGAAAGATTAGTTTTATAAGAACTGAAGTGAGACTATTCCTTGAAATATTTTGCCACTAACGTGTATTACTGTGAGCAAAAGTTTATTTTGCTATCAATAATAGACAAGTAACTCTTGAGAAAAAGGGATATGCAGCAGTAAAAAAATTAACTTTTTCCAGATAAAATCCAGCTACTTATTCATGCAACAAAGAAAAGGGGGAGAGGGGAAAACCATGAGAACTGATCTGACTTCTGAGGATTATTGAATGAAACTAATCAAAATATTTCTGAGACATCAAGTGTACTGCATTCCAAATATTTACTACCAGACATTAAAATCCAGAGCAGTTTTTTTCTTAAACAACATTTGAAGCTGGTGCATCAGGATCTAACAGCAAAACACAGAATGCATAACTACCAGCAGCAACAACAACAACAAAACCGCTCTCCTTGCACTTCTTCCCTGTGGCAGCCCTTCTCCAAGGGCAGCCATGGCTTGGGGTGAACAGTTCACCACAGCAGGATGGAGCAGCTGTGAACTCCAGCCATGCCACCACACACAGATGCATCTCCACATGCAACTTTCACCAGATGCTTCTAATGAGCTTAAAAGCAATACCTTTTGTTTTGTTTCTGTAGTGTTTGGACAACAGAAACTGTGTGCAAGGTACTCAAAACCAACATCAAGGACAAAGTTCTCTTCCCAGATGGCGAAGGCTCAGAAGATGAAGGCATCTTTCCTTATCCCTGTCTACAGGTGTGGGTCAATCTAACAGCCTCAGGACAGGAGGTTATGCTGTACCAGACTGAAGATACACTGGAAAGAAATCCTAAGGTGATGGCTTTTAAACCAAGCAGCACAGTAAGAACATGAGTTGCTTGTCCTTTACATGTTAATGTCTTCTCTTAGACCATGGCATTTTAAAAACATTCCAGAAATGACACAGTTTTGGATTTTATTTTAGACATCACATCAAACATTAAGTTAGTACCTGTTAAGGAATTACACCAACTTGAATATATAACATTTAATAACATTTTAAAATATTTAAGTTTTTGAGTGGAAGACCAACTAGAACAATTAGTGTATAAGCTGTGGTTTGCTCAGTTCCATGTTGAATTATCATATAAGAGACCTGAAGTTAAAAACCATCCAAAACAAGAGCACAAATTCCAATTTTACTTACGTTTTGGATATATTACATGAAGCAGGAAATAAAGAAAGCAGAGGAAAGAGCAACATGATGCACATTTTAGACAAAAAGAAGAAACAAATCAGTGATTTTCGGAAGATAATCACACAGAAAACTCCTTTGCCTTTTGTTTGGTCTGTAACAGTTTTCTGGACTCATGAAGAGGGCAGTGACACTGTAGGTAGCATTTGTGTAAGGCAGAGACGCTAGGTATTGTGGTAGAGGTTCCTTGCTCAGTCATTTTAGGGATCTCTTCCCCAAAGGGTGAGTGCGTGCAGGGGATAGAAACATGAGTACGCAATATTAATTTGGCTTTAGAGGCCTGTAAAAGATTAGTGAAAGGGAAAGTGAAGGGTGTTATTCTTTTGCTTCCGCCAGTGTTTCTGGTTGGGATTCAGCAGAGTTCAACATTTTTAGGCAGGTTAGGTTCAGTCCAGTTCCAAACCCATGAGTATTTCAGAAACCTCACTCCAGCTCAACAACTTTCCTGAGGGGCAAAAGTGAAATTCAGATGTTAAGTGCCCAAGACTGAAGTACTTTCAGAATCCAGAACAAACATGCTCACACTACAAGTGCAAAGAATTAAGAGTTTCATACACTGCAAACCTAATTGCATAAAACACTTAAGCTGAAGAGACTTTCTCTAGCTAGTGCCTATCTTTATAGTGATTATCTCAGGGAAAGTTACATGCAATAAAGCAGCAAAGCAGAAATTATCTGCTGTAGATGGAAATGAGTCTTGTTCACTGCAAGATGAGGCTATTTATTGATTTCCTACCTACTTGCATTACTGCAGGTAATTTTCAGATCAGGAACCATTCTCCCTTCTGCCTTGGCCAGTTTCCAGTTTAATACACCTAACCGTTATTCGATATCAAAAATAATATTACAGAAAAAAAGGTTATGATTAACAAAAAAAAAAAATTTGTCCTTCAGAGTCTCATAGTATTTCAACTGAAGACTAAATAACTGCATTCTGTGTTACAAGAACAAGTAGGAAGCCTCCAACAGCTATGCTTGATGTATTTATCTAGTTAAAACCAGAGGCACACAGCAAAAGAACAAGCCAGTGTGAATTTCAGCACAACTAACACTTCCCTCCTATGGCAGTGCCTAGAAGCTCTGCTCGGAATAGGGGCTTAGCACTGTAATAATGAAGTGACATTCTCCAAGACTCAAGGCGTTTCTTGAGCACAGGTGTTACTGGTTTCCATCTACATAACCAGTCTGTAAATCTGCAGACTGGCGGCACAGACACACTGATGGAAACAGGGAAGCATGGCAAATGGGTTATGGACAGAAGGAAACCAAGACAATCTCCAGGGATGCCAAACTGCAGATTTTGTCAGTATTAGCATGAGTTTTTTCCTCTGTCTGATTCAACTACAGACTTTGTATTAGAGTATTCACTAATGAATGATCCTAATTTCTTATTCCAGTGCTCGTACGTCCCAGACAAGTTGGAGAACTCCAAAGAAGTTAAAGCACAGATAGAAACAATTGCAAGCAATTTCAAAAAATACCACACTTTCCCATGTTACTATGACCCAGGAGGACTGCAGTCCAATGTCATTTTAAGCAGACTTTATCCCCCAAAAGGCCTCCTCTTTGCTTTCCTCTGGCCTACACTCATGTTTACTGGTGGATGTCTGATTATTGTTCTGGTAAAAATTAGTCAGTATGTTTCTGTTCTTTCTGCTTGGCAGTAGAAAATAAATATCTAGCATAGATTGCTGCAAGATACTAAAATACCTTTGTTCTGCCTGTTATTGGCATTCTGTGACTCTTTATCTATCAAGTGTCCATCCAAGCACAGGCATTCCAAAAAGTGAATGGCACCCACTATGGATGACAATCCATTACACAAGCACAAAATCTGATTCCCAGGAATGCCTTAAAATACCTCATGAGCATGCAGACCAAGTTACTATCTGTTGTTCCCTTAGGATTATTGAGGTACAGCAGCTTTACAAAGCTCTCATTCAAGTTTACTACTAAACTCTTGTTCCATATTTTAGACAGGGTACTAGTTTTCTGCCTGGTTGAGATTAATTGGTGCCAGATGCATATACATCATCACTGGCAAACACACCCTTTACACACTTACACATCAATACGGTTTGTAATCATGGCATATTCTTCTGGTCTGTCAAGAAAGGCAGCTTTGTTATGGTGCAAAAAGATGTGTGTTTTTTATGGATCTCTCTGCTTTTGGGAAAGGGGAGGGAGAAAACCACTCAAAATATACACACACAGACTTTACAAAATTTGTACTCTAATCATCTAGCACCAATTATAGATAAAGAAATACGTGCATAAAGTACAGTGTATGGTAACGAAGCTTATAATAGAAGTTTCTGTATTTAACTCAAATTTTCTTTTTGCTTTATTTGAAATAAGTGTACACTCAAGGAAGGCTACCTACCTGCCATTTGCATAGATTATAAAACTGTTATGGAAAAGAAGTTAAGATATAAAAAATATTATTATGAAGTGGTGTCCTGGTTCTGGCCAGGACAGGGTTAGGTTTTTCAGTAGCCAGGAAGGGGCATGGTCAGGAACCTGATGTTACACTATACCACCTCATATCATTTTCCAGGGATGGGGAAGGGTTCCCTCCTGGATCTGGTATCATGGGCAGAGGGAGCAGTTGGGTGTTGTTGGGGGTGAGAACTCACATGTGAATCATTTATTTCTTGTACGCTCTTTTATTAGTATTATTGCTGTTACTGTTCGTTATCTTATTTCATTGCTGTTTCCAAAATTTTTTTCTATGTCTGCCTGCATTCTTCACCTTTTGTGCCTCCAATTCTCCTCTCCAACTCACCGCAGGGGAGAGGAAAAGCAAGCGAGCAGCACATGGTTTGGAGTGTTCAGGTGGGAACACTAAATTGCGGAATACCATTGTTGAACTATGATAAGCAGAAAAACTTTGTGATGCCTTACTACATACAGCAAGCTAATGCAACCATAGACACAAAAAATTTACATGGCTAGCACAAAGATCTTTCACAAAATACATGTTTTTGTTTTCAGTGCCAAAACTCTTAGGAATGCTCTGATGCACATATAGAGGCATTCTCTAATCTCTGAAAATTGGGAAACTCCACTGTTCATGAGTCTTGCCAAACAGAGCTTCCTCTTTTGCCCAAAAGAAACAAGGATTTAAATGTAAAAAGCCAAATAAACTATTGCAGAAAACAAAATGTATAGACATCACAGAAGTCTGTTCTTGTTTTTGAATAATGCTTTGATCATGCATACAGTGCTGGTTATTTTCTATATTTTTGCAAGTTTAATGCTAAGTACAGATATTCTTTTTCCTTCACACTTTCATTTTCTCTTAATGTCAAAACTAAGTGTTTTACATTGCATGAGGTTGATGAATTACTCTTGAACTTCTGTAGACATTTTTCTATTCTTTTTTTTATCTACATAATTTATAATTCCCTATAGAGTGAAGTTTTAATAACACACTCTATGCTTCTTACAGCAGCACACAAGGAAGCAATATAGCCTTTAGGGGTTTCTGCTTGTTTGGTGGGTTTTAAATATTATTGGATTATACCATCAAGTTTAAAATAAATTTCATGAAAAATACAATTTTTCTGAGATCCAGCAAAACACTTCCTTATGAGAAGTGCTGTCATACAAGCAGTGACCACTTGTTATGGATTTAAAATTTTGGAATTTTTCTTTCATCTACCAACCCTGCACCTCAGAGGGATTACCTCCTCTCTCCTTTTCAACCATGGAACCAGGAAAGAGACTGCTTGCCCCACGGAAAAGAGTTCCACCTGGCCCCCTGTCCTGGTTATAGTGGCCAGGACCAGTTTATCACTGTGTGGGTGTGGCCAGGGCTGTGTATTCTACACCCTCTATATAATTTCTCATGAACTGTTAACAATGGATCATTTCCAACAGCTGGGGGCACACCTGACCCCCCAGGCTACAAGCTGGGTGTTTGGGAACTTCTGTGAGATAAGAAAGGTTTCCTGTCTTCACACCAGTGACTCAGGTGTGGTAACACCCCTCCAGGGAGCCATTAGCACTTTTACACCCAGCCTGAGGGGTCATGTCTGCTATTGGGCCATCAGGGATTCCAAATATATGCTATAATTCACCTCAGAGTGTAACTCACCCACTGTAAACCCCCCACCCTGGGGGAGGTACTGGGCACTCCCACCTGAACCTAAGCATATATAAACTGAGGGTTTTGGGACTGGGGATCTCTTGTTAGATCCAGAGGAGGAACAAAGCCTCAGCAGGACTGTGACTGCCACTCTTGACCAGACCGGGACCATCATCCTCACTGACAGTTTTCTTCTTTCCTTTTACTTTGTACTCAGGAGGGCCAAGTGGTGCTCAGCACAGGGGCTGATGAACACCATCCTGTTCATGCTCCAGGGTGTTACACACCTGGGTTTTGTGGGTTAAACAGACTTTTTTCTCTGTACCCTTGTACTTATTGTGATCTTTTCACTAAATTGTAATTCTGACTTGTAATCTGTTTGTGAGTTGGGTTCATTCTTCCTGCTGGTTTATCTTTCAACCAGCACACCACTGCAGTTACACAATGCACTTTCTCAAAGCAGAGTGCATATTACACTCCTGCCAGCAGAAGACAAGCAGTAGCACAAGCAGCTGGAAATGAAATACATACTGCAAATCTGATTGAGTACACATGGTTTTCACCAGCATTGATGCTTAGACCACAGGAATAGTCCTTGAGTCAACTGGGACATGTAAAGGTCAATAGAGACAATGTAGATAGATTTTTAAACCCTGATGAATATTTTAGTTGTACAGGCCCTTTATATATCTATATGAATAATAGTGTTTTCCTGAAACTGTTAAAAGTCCTATTTTTTCAAGTGCTGGACGGTCTAAGGAGTAGTTTCTCTTCTTGATGCCAAATATGGTGCTATGGTGATTCTGTTGAAAGATGAAAAAGAACAAAAGATAAAGCACTATTATGGAGGGAAATAGCAATATTATGGAGGCAAAAAACCCCATCCTAAACACCACCTAAGAAAACAGTTGCAAAAAGTTGTAAAGTGAAGCTTGCCCCATAAATGGGAAGCTATTTTTCTTTATGAGCAATATTCAGCTTTCATCAGCATATAGTAACATAATCTTTCTCCAGCTCTGATGAGGTAGCAACAACAGTAACTGAAGAGGAACCTAGGGGACACTGGCTTGCTGAGAAGCCACATGTGAGTCACCAGCATGCCCTTACCTAGCCAACAGCGGGTACCTTCTGACAGCCTCTGACAATTTTGATTTCAGTATCTTGCTAATTGGTCCTATTTTTATTAGCTAGTCCTCAAAGCAGTGACAGGGCAGTTATCACCAAGAAGACTCTGATTCTCAAAGATTCCTCACTCATTGCATAAACCCACAGCATTTGACAAGAAAATTCCTTCCAACTCAGTAATCAGGTCCTTGTTCTTAGTTTAGTGGATATAAGGGGGGTCAGGGGAATGGTTTGAATGGTTCATTGGTTTTGCTTCAGTTTTTTTTAATTTCTTTTGGGGGTTTTGTTCAGGTTTTTTAATCAGGAAAGAAGGAAAAACAAGCAATTCGGGGTCTCTAGACTGCTCATTATTCAAAGGCCACACGGAATAATTCAGATATTTTACTTTTGGCTGTTTTGATAGAGAAAGAAAACAGCATTTCTGATTAACTGGGTAACTCTAAATTTACAGCCTGACTTGAAGTTAAAAATACTCTAATGCAGGGAAAATAATTGCAACAATTGATTGGAGGCAGTTATCCTTTGTGGGAGAGATGGGGTTGTTCAGTCTGGAGAAAAGGAGGCCTTAGAGGGGAGACCTGAGAGCCCTTTCCAATACCTAAAGGGGCTCCAAGAGAGCTGGAGAGGGACTGGGGACATGGGCCTGGAGTGATAGGACAAAAGGGAATGGCTTCCCCTGCCAGAGGGCAGGGTTAGATGGGATACTGGGAAGAAATAGTTCCCTGTGAGGGTGGGCAGGTCCTGGCCCAGGCTGGGCAGAGAAGCTGTGGCTGCCCCATCCCTGGGAGTGTCCATGGTCAGGCTGGACGGGGTTTGGAGCAACCTGGGCTAGTGGAAGGTGTCCCTGCCTGCGGCAAGAGAGTGGAATGAGATCATCTTGAAGGTCCCTTCTAACCCAAACTGTTGTGTGGTTCTACTTCTTACCTCTTATAATTCGAGGCAGATTTTCAGAAAGGCTCAGCATGCTAAATAGGTTATTCTGCATTCAGTACCTAAATCAAGTAAGGAGAGCATCTGAAAACACTTGAACTTTAGCAAAAAGATAGCATGATTTATATTACAGATGGGGGCACAGGGGAGAGAGTTGTTTCTAAGGCTCCATCTCTTCCATAAAGTATTTGTACTCATGCTTAGAACAAGATGACCTGAATGAAATAAATCTTGGCTGTTTAGTTGGACTAAACTGAAGGCCATTCTCATATAAACTCCTTGAATAGTCTCTAAATAATTCCATTCATATGCTTTGAAGTCTAATGATACATTATCATGTATTAAATAGATGTCTCTAAAAAAAGCTCAGAGATAGAGGCTGAGCACAAGAATAGTGTTTGATGCAGCTATTAGTTTATAGCTTGCTAATGCACTGCATAATTCTCTCTCTGCTGCACCATTTCAAAGCATTGGACATGCTTATTTTTAAACTGAATAAAGAAAGAAGTCTTGACATCTTTTTGAAATTACTCTCAATAATCACATGACTACTAAGTCATCAGGGCTGTCAGCCTCAGCAGCCTGAAGCCATAGCACCAGAATTTAAGCTTAGTCTACAAAAAATAATGACCATTTCTTGGAAAGTCCTCCAACTTGAATTACCCTCTGATTTCTAGCCAGGAAATCCCCACTACCACAGCTGAACCTTGCAAACCCAAAATAACATGAAGTCTGTCCCTACTGCTGCCTACAAAAGACACTGCTAAGATGAAAGAGATAAACAGTGTGAGTAAATAAGCTATCTGACCTGTTGAATTTTGGCACCATAGTTTTTACCATTAATGCAGTGTTGAGGGTTGTTGAAGAATATATTAAATTCATTACCTAGAGGTACTGTTGTGTAAGGAAATGTTTGCCATCCTTAAACAGACTTTTGGGTTTTTTCTATGACTGGAGGAGTGAAACCAACACCCTTTTATTCATATCTGCCAATAGTTGGAAAACCAGGGAGTTACAACTGCAAAATCTAGATGTTTGGCTATCCAAGGGAGACTTCAAAGACGAGGGAATTGAAATGATTCACTGTGACACAGAGATTACAGAGACTCTTCTTTCTATACCTCCAATATCAAACCTTTTACATGGACTTGACATGGAAGAAACACCAGCTCTTTAAAGAGATAGTTGTTTTGAGGGAGTTTTGGTTTTTTAAGCCTTCCATTTTTGCATGTTTGTAAGACAGACTGTGTGTCTGATTTGAGACAATGTGGAGGGGCAGAGACCTCCAATGGAAGTCTTGTTCCACTGATTCAATAGCCCTGGTTCTCTCCAAAATATATATATATATATATATAGAGAGAGAGAGAGAGAGAGACAGATCAAATATGCTTGGGTGTAAGTGGGGAAAAAAAATTACTTCTTTACCAAGAAGAACATTAAACACAGATAAAACTGGATTAAGCTAACCAGAAAATTCCCAAGCTCCCACCCACCTGACCAGAAGGAGATGGCAGCTGGCCTCCCCCCACTCCTTAAAACCTGGCAGGAATGGTTTGGAGACTCAGGGCTGGAGTGAGGCCGCAGTGCCAGCACAGGCAGTGAGAGCAGGGCTGCAAACCCCCAGGTGACTGGAAGAACCCACAAGACACCTGCTGGATCCAGTGATGAGACCTGGTCACTGCAGCTGCAGCTCCAGTGGTGGTCGCAATCCCGATTCACTGAGGTGGTAGAAGCCCCAGGTGGTAGAAGTCCTGTGGAGTGAGAGAAGGAGACCCTCGATCTGCCTGGTGAAGTCCAAGTGTGGACTTGCATTTGGCTCAGGATAGGTGGGAATACCTCTAGTACGTCCCCTGGGGTGAGGACTTCTTCACTAGGTGATTAATACTGGATCAGGGTTCATTTCAAGAGTCTTTGACACCTTCTAAGATGTTACATCTGCCTGTTACATCATCACAGGTGGATCCATTATTGTCATCAGCAGAGATGATTATCTTCAGGCCACATATCCTGATGCCTCCCAGAGATGGGCATTATCACAGAGGAGTCATTTGTGTAAGGACAAAGAAACAACACCTGGCTCATAGCCTGTCTCAGTCACCAGTATTCCAGTCTTTTCACGTCTGTGGATACATTCTTCTCCTGGGATCAGAGAATACCACCCTTATTTTAAGTCCCTCCCCACAGTCAAAATTAGTAGGCATATTTGGAGAAAAGAGACAGGAAAAGGTGGATATCAGTCTTTGTGTAACCCAGGACACTGTGACAACAGAAATGAACCCTGTATGAGAAATTCTGTTTCAAGCATAAAGATACACATTGACAGAAGCTTTAAAACAGCTTATAAAATCTTCTCATGGATAAGATTTGTAGTTTTCACTGTTTCTCTTTTACCCATAGATATTCACCTCTATAAGCGCTGAAATGGTTCTTTCATGCCTTGGTAGGGGACAGGAAATAATTCATTGCCTTCTAGACTGCTTTCAGTAAAGCAATGAAAGAGCACCAATGAACAGAACTTTCAAAGGTGTTAAAATATGGTACAATCAAACTGCCTGAACTTGAAATACGTATCATTTATTCTTCAGAAGTAGCAAGTGAATGTGGAGACTAAACACACTAAGTAAATTCAAGTATATCCCCACACCTCTAAGAAAATAACTGGGGTTCTTTATGGTCAAGGCAGATTAGCTGGCCTGAGAAAAGACAACATTGCCCAACCATCTGTAATGGTTCCTGGCAGTTTCTACTCTGTGATCTTGTAACAGTACTGCACTCAGGACCCTGTTTCGGAATACACTGCCAACACCCCTCAAGTAAATGTTTAGGAACTGATGTATACAAGGTAGTTTTATTTCCCCCAAAATGGCCACTCAAGGGTCATATTGGCATTTTCTGAACAAATACAGTTCTTTTAAGAGTACCCCACTGTCTGTGCTTTATGCACAGAACTTCTAAGCTTTGTCTTAGTATAGCAAAGTGAGTTAGGTTTTTATGGTGGTAGCTGCTTTGATTTGCTTTTTCAGGAAAAGAAAAGGAGAACCTTTCAGTCAAGGTGAAATTAAAAACTTATCTCTTGTCACATAATAGACATCTCAATAGTCCATAGAACCATCCTATGATGCTGTTTCCAGTCACACGTTGTGAAATAATTCAGCAGGCCATTGGGATGGCTGACACAGCCACAGCTGGTGGCAGGCTGGGTACCCTACAGAAGAGGATCCCAGATGCAGATTGCACTGTGTAAACACATGCTTGCCAGCATGGGATACCTAGTAAATGAGGCTCTCATATTCCCCAGTCACTTAAAAAGAAAAAAAAAAAAAAAAAGGAAAAAAACCCAAACACACCCAAACAAACACAAACCAGTAATAAACAAAGACTTTCTGTAATTCCGCATCCCCTTTAAAAGTTCAATGAAAGCAATATAGGAAGTCTGATACCCAGCTGGTTCTTCATTGGAAAGCAGGATTTTTTTATCAGTTACAAATAAAAACATACAGTAGCTGTTTCAGAACAACATTAGCAACATGCATGTTGCATTATTTTATATTCTGAAAATCAACAGTCTTTAGGTTCACAGTTGCACAGAATTTATCTACAAAGAAATGCAGCAAATCAGTCAGTGACATTTAAAGTCTCTCAGACAGTTTAGAGAGCAAGTATTTTATACAGCTTTAAAATATTAAGATTTTACAGGAAGGTAGTATTAAAAAAAATAAGGAAATTTGAAGACTCAAAGTGATGACGGTTCATGATCTCAAATTAGAGCACTGTACAGCAACATGCTATGATTATTAAGGTGAGAAAAATTTCTAAGAGGATAGAAATGAATTAAAAATAATTCATTCTTAATTAAAGAAGAATCAACAGATAAAGTGCAATTCTCTTGTCCCCATCTTTTCAACTCAATCTAATTCCATGTCAAAACCAGACACTGAGATCTGATTGCAGTAGCCAGAAATACAAAATCAGAAATTAAGAATTTATCTGACTGTGAAAAATTAAGGTACAAATTCCATCTCTCAGAATTAATACATGCTCTTTCCAAAATTCAAGAGTTCAGTGATCAAAAGACAGAAAACTAATTCCATGAGATCATTTGCATGTGTCTCACTGTGGTTGAGAGAAATAATTGTGTGGAGAAGACCAAGAAAATTTAGCAGTCTACATCTACTTTGTGTTCTAGTAGCTGGAGACACAAGCTACACTAGGGCCAATCCAGGCAGCTACTGCAGCACAACAGTGCTTACCAAGTCCTACCCATGGAAGCAAGTTTGCAACAGAGTCACAGCTCAAAGCCAGAACAACAGATTTACTCTGCTGGAAGTGGCACAATTTAGGGGGAAAAAAACCCTAACATAACAAAGACCTAAAAAAGCAGATATTGAACAAGACAACAAAATAAAACACGTGCCAACCCCAAGCAAACACAAGAAACTCCAACAAAACCAAACCTCCTGAAACCAAAACCATAAACCCACCAGACATCTCACCAGATGCTCCACAAAATCCCTGATAAACTGGGGAGAAGGAAAGGTTAAAAAAAGGACGAAAAAAATACCAGAATAAAATTATCACTTGTAAATGAATCAGACAAAAGCACTTGGAAAAGCTAGTTGTAAGAGCTCAGACAATCTCCAACTTCCTTAATTGAATACTGATTTTCTTTTATGATATTGAATGTTAACAATTATTCTAAAAAGCTGTACAGAGCTGTCATGCTCCTAATCCCAATTGCTGTCAATTTATCTCAGCAACTGTAAAAACACTGAGTTCCCCAGCTGCAAACACCTAACCAGAGTGACACAGCATCAGATTCAGATGATAGTAGATCAGCAGATAGCATAATTAAATAATTATAATTGGACTTTAGACAGCTGTTTCAATTACATGTATTTCCTTACTTTGATTAGAAACTGACAGGTATCGTAGTTTCAAAACAAAACCTAATAAAGCAGCACTATGTCTCCTGTTTTCAACATTCCCACTAGTACGTTTTGGTCCTGAAAGCACAAGTGTGGTATTTTCACTTGGTTTGTTGCTGGGTTTTTCATGACTGATTGACAAAAAAAAGCTGAATAGCTTTGAAGGGCTATACTGTCATTTGGGTGAGCAGAGAATGGCAAAGAAGTAACTTCAAAGTTGGCTCATATCTCTAACAATTGGGCTTTCCCCCCTAGTTTATTCTTTTATCTTTTTGTTCAGGGAAGTTAAGTTGGTTGGCCTAGACATTCACTTTTCCCCACACCATGTTAGAGATACAGTAAGCTTTGCATCTCTTTCTTTGTGGCAATAAATTGTGTGAAGCACCTGTCACATAAACTGTTTTCTGAAGACTAAAAGAAGAATCAGCCTTAAGCCACTCAGCACCCAGAATCCTTGTCTGTTGTCTTTCTCATTTACAGTCTATTTTCATAATCTTTTATTGCCATCTATTAAATCCCCTTGTCAGTTGACACAGATCATGTTGCATCTTGCCTTTTCTGCTCTTGTCTCAACATGCTTCCACTATTTCATCTGTATGGGTCTCTTAGAGCACTTACCTTACCACAGAACCAGGATCCCTGCCTTCCCTTTGCAGCAGCAGTCAGCCTCCTTAAATTAACATCCCAGATGATGACATATCAGCTTCCCAATCCTGCCAAAATCTCTTTTCAAAATCGTTTGTTCTCTCCTGTCACTGCTCTCCTCTCCCCTGTTTCATGCTGGATGGTGTGGCCGTTTGCTCCTGGCTGAACGCCAGGTGTCCAGGGGCCCAAACCAGAGCCCACCCCCCACCCCCCCTCCGCCCTGGCCACCAGGAAAAGGAGAGAAGGGAAACAAAATCTGCAAAACCGAATTCCAGCAGAACTTAAGTAGTTTATATATATACATGGAGAAAAGAGAAAATCTCTCTACACACATGCACACAGTAAGAACAAGAAAACAAGCTTTCACTTTCCTTCTCACCAAAACAACTGCTGAGACAGTCAAGATGACTCCTCCCGATCCCTCCCTGACCAGACCTGACCCACGGCTGCCTTGTGGCCCATTCCCCCTCTAAGGGGTGACCACAGGGCTCCGTCTACTCCCCAGTCAGAAGAAGGACTGACCTCTGACATCCAACTCTCCCCCTTTTATATCTAAGCTGATGTAGAAATAGGGTGGAATACTTCACTTCCTAGTTCATATAAGTCCTGTGACCTGGTCTCCAAGGAAGGCTTTCAGGTAAGCCATTACAGATGGTGAACCCTACCATTCAACAAATGCCTTCACCTAACTGACACCCTCCCTCCACCCATCAAAAAATCATGCAGTTCTGAAGAAAGATGATAAAATTTAGTTCATTAGTACATTTTTTAATTTTACCTGTGTCTATTATTATCTATTGTACCATAATATGAAGTACACTGCCTGACTGGTATAATTATAAAGAGCTATTTATTACCCTTGGTAACTTTATGATCAGTAAAAATACTGACATTTGATGAAGACAAAAACAATATTAAAAGAGCATACATATTTCAAAGTGGTCAAAGTGATCTGCACATTGCACTCTGACAAAATAAAATTTAAGAGCTAAACAACAAAACCTGATGTTTAGCAATCTTTTTTTTTGTTTCATAATGAAAAATAACAGCCTCTTCAACTGATGACACAGGACTACTCTGCTGACTAATCCAAGAGTGACAAGATCCAGCAAACATGTAACTAAGATGGAAACCTTTGACTGCTTTATCTATATATGTAGCACTAAATGGAGTATTAACTGTTTGATTGTGATACTGTTTGATTATTGCTAGTACCAGTTCTTCATTGTAACAAAATACACAGTTTACAATTCCCACACATCCACCTCCCCAGCCTCTCTGCACCTCACATCCTGCAGCTGCAAACATGAAAATAGAGCATCTTTGGCAGAAGCTACAAGAAACATTTTGTATAAGTTAATTAATTTGCTCTCCAGTTCCATTAGAACTACGGACATGGTTGAAGAGATAAAGGAGAACTCATGTTGAGTTTTCATCAGAGATTAAACAGCATAGCCCATGTTTCAATACTTTCTTCTAAACATGAAAACAGTAGGGTTTTTCTTCTCAGTTTATATGCAGCTTTGGCAGAAGCAAACGGGAGTCTCCCTTACCTAAACAGATAGAACTGGAGCTATCCAGCTTCTGCATTTATTTTCTTCTCTCTGCTCCATTTTATCCTTCTGTTCTGCAGGATTTGATTTTTGCTCTCATCTATTGTTCTGTTCTCCATATTTTCTCACTTTAGTGACTTGTCTACTGCACAATTAATTTCAGAAGGAAATTCAGGCTATAAGTTTGAAAGGGACATACCTACACTGCCAATCATCTGTATGCAGAGAAAACAGGTGAACAAAGGGTCTATGCAAAAGAAAATTGCAATGACAAAAGTTTTTATTTCACATGACTACTCTTTGGGGGACTTAGTAGAAACTGACAGTGTAACAGTTAAAAATTACACCAAATCTACTCCAGTTTTGCTTCTCCAGTCTTTTATTCTTCATTACAGAAAGACTTAAAAAAATCATGGATGACAAGTCTGACTGGAAAGAAATGTTAGCCCATTCAAAAAACCCTGTTGCATTGAATTCAGAGAGAAAATAATTGCTGATATTTTTATAGCTTTTAACCACATATTACCACTTCAAGAGTTATTACCACTTCAATTCCCTTTTGGATATAGCACTAATGGCCGGCGGCTGTGGCCGTGTGGGTAAAGCCGCCGCCCCTGGATCCGTGCTCCTTCTCGGAAGGACGCCGGTTCGAGTCCTGCGGGTCTCGCTCTGCCAACTTCGTCCGGGCTTGCCCCGGCCAAGGCTAGAGTGTCCCAGGGCTAAAGGGGGTGGGGCCAGTTCCGCGCACGCTGAGCTCCACGTAATAAATCCATTCGCGCAGGAATGAAAAGCATCGTCGTTCGCGACGGCTAGCCACAACAACAACAACAATAGCACTAATGAGTCCCAGTGAATAGCTTAATAGGAAAAGGAGTCAACCATGTACATCAGAAATGCACCATGCAGGCCCCTGCCATATGAACATTATTTCACTTTGCAAGTCACATCACTTCCTTCTCTCATCTTAAAAGGGAAAACCAACAACTACTCTACCTGCTCCATGTCTGACAAGACTAATCAATCCAATCAATTAAAATGCACTTTTCACTGCAGCAAACCTTGATGGCTGTCTTTAATTGTTACTATTTCCACATTTAATCTCAACTTGCATTTCTAGTCTTTTCTGCATTACTACATGTGAGGGACTGAAAAAAAGTTATTAATTACTGGCTCAAAACAACTCTGTGCATGTGGGAGGGGACAGAGCAGGTTCTGCTGAGATGGAATGTGCTCTGTACCCAACCGCTCTCCCTCAAAACCCTGCCTCCTTGAAAGCCACTGGAGCAGTCTATCAAGTCATTGGCACACTGGGAGCACTGCCCCACACCACATCCCTGGAGCAGATCTTGCATGGCTCGTAGACCGAAAGTCCCACTTAGGGGTGGCAGTGGCCCCAGGTTCATGGCCCTACCATTCTTTGACTTCTACTAGCTGGTTCTACGCTGAATCTAAGGTGCTAGTTATGATTCTCTCTTTGTTTACTTCTTCTTCTTCTTCTTCTCCTAATTTCCTTTTCTTGATATTTGAGTAACTTAAATGTGGGTGATTTGGAATTTGCTAAGTCAATGCTTTGTGAAATGCTTTATGTTGGTTGAATGCTTGTTTTAAACTTTTGCTGAGCTCCCTTATTTCCCAAATTTGCCAGTAAAAGTGTGTTATTTTGACTCCTTGAAAAGTGTTGTATCATTTTTCCCATGCACAACCTCAAGGTATAAAAGAGCTGAAGGCCCTTTGAATAAATCCATCCAGTGGGTTTTAGAGCTTTGTATCTTTCTGACATAAAACTGCTTCAATGAGCTCATGAGAAGAGCCTGGGGTCTCACAATATACTGTCATTTGAAACAAGATATTGCTGTGTTGGTCTAAATTTTCAGTGTAATGCATCTTCTGATAGGTATTTATAGAAAAGATTACTGAAACAAAGAAAATATTATGCAATATCATAACGGTAAAGAGCCAATGTGCAACATAAAAAACCCCAAACACCCTAATTTTACTTTTCTAATCAAACAGTTGATATGCATTATATTCGGGAAGAAAAGTTATGATAAACCTCATTGTCCATAATACAAGGCATAAAATTCAATTTTTACATCCCATAAAAGTCTCAGATTTCCTACATCCTACTGGTCCTCTACACTGGAAATCAGAGCTACTCTGAGAACAACCTACAGCTGCAGCATCCTGTAACATGTATTTCTTAAACACAGCCAGACACCTATTGCTTGATCATATGGTGCTCTTGAGAATCAACAGATCTTGGCATCGGAGTCACCTCCTACCAAATTTGAGAGAGTCCATAAGGGCATAAACTATTGGACAGTCTGCTGAATCAGCCCCAGTTCAAAAACAGTTCTTAAAATGCTTGTGTTGACAGGTTAAAAGTTAACTGTCCCAAAACAGCTAACAACATGATCACTGGAAGACTCTGATGGCTGTCAGTGTTGCAGCTAATTTAACAACTTTTCCTGACGGGATAGGTGCCTCTCTCCCTCGTTTCTAGCTGCACAATATTCTCTTTGGTCCAGACACTGGGTCCACCTCAGCACTGGGACTTGGTTCACAGAAAACCAGCATTTTCCTTATGAGGTTAGTTTTAGGTCAGTCTAGATCTTAGTTTAATAGAAGGATGTACTGGCATTCAACTGACTTAACACAAGCAATAGGTTAGCTTTCAGAATGAACTTTAAACACCTACTGCCAGTAAAAGCTACTTTAATATTTTTCACAGACATCTGGGGATTTCTGCATTCACTCAGAACCTCACCTCACCCTAACACAGGCTAAGGAAGTACAGCCTTGCTGACTCTCCTTCCCAGTATGCACATATTGCCAAAAACTCAATTAGCTTAAATTAGCAGAATACATTATTTATTTTAAACCAAATTAACTAGTAGAAAAAGGCAATCAGTCAAGTCCTGTGCAAGTCTGGAGCAAAAAGATTTCATTGAGCCATCAGTGTTAAGACCTGTCCCTGAGTCCAGCTCCTGGCCCTGAATAGGACACCCAAAGAATCACACCATGTGCTTAAGAGCATTGTCCAAATGCTTCTGAAAATCTGACAGGCTTGGTGCTGTGACCACTGCCCTAGAGAGCTGTTCCAGTGCCCAAATACCATCTGGGTGAAAAACATTTTCCTGATATCCAAACTAAACCTTCCCTGATTCAACTTCATGCTGTTTCCTTGAGTCCTGTCAGTGGTCACAAGAGTAAAGAGATCAGTACCTGCCCTGCTCCTCCACTTCCCCTCCAGAGGATGCTAAAGACCACAGTGAGGTTTACCCTCAGTCTGCACTTCTCCAGACTGAACAAACCAAGTGACCTCAGCCACTCCTTGTAAGGGTTCCCCTCCAGACACTTCACCATCCTTGTAATGTCCTCTAATAGCTTAGTACCTTTCTTCTATTGCAGTGCCCAAAGATGCACACAGTACTCAGAGTGAGGCCACCCCGGTGCAGAGCAGAGTGGGACAATCCCCTCCCTCGCTCAGCCAGCCATGCTGGGCCTGATGCCCCCAGGACAGGGATGGCCCTCCTGGCTCCAGGCACTGCTGACTCCTGGCCAACTGGCCACCGACCAGGACTCCTAGGGCCCTTTCTGCAGCTGCTTGCCAGCCCCTCATTCCTTAGTCTATACACACAGCCAAGGGTGTCCCATCCCAGGGGCAGAATCCAGCACTTGCCCTTCACACCGCTGGATGATTGCCCATCCCTCTAATCTACTGTGGTCTCTCTGCAGGGCCTCTCTGCCCTGGATGGAGTCAACAGCTCCTCCCAGTTTAGTGTCATTGTCACACTTACTTATTATTCCTTTGAGTCCTACACCCAAGTCATTTATGAAAATGTTGAAGAGAACTGGGATGAGGATGGAGCCCTGTGGAACCTCACTAGTGGCCAGTCACCAGCCTGATGTTACCCCAGTCACTATAACAACTTCGGCAATTGCTCGTCCATCATGTAATACAGTTATCCAGCTGTATGCTGGATGTGTTGTCCAGAGGGATACTGTGTGAGAGAGTATCAAGACAGATATCACTTAAGAAAGTAAACAAGGAAATGAAAAAAAAGAGAAAGGAAGGTTAAGAGTAGATAGTGGAGAGGAATGCTATCACCACTTGTGGATCCAGTGTCAATACCTCATTCTTGCAATTTGGATGTCTGTTGGTTGAAGTGATGGTTGCATGTCTTGATCACTCCAAGGTGGAGAAAGCCCATGAAACAAAGTTCAATGGGTTCAAGTGGGAACACCTATCTACCTCCCCTGGGCATGGGGAGGAGTTTTACACTTCTGGTGCAACACTGTGAATCATGCACAGTGCTGTGTTGGAAGGCCCCAGAAATTAGGCTGGGGGTGTTCCAGTGGTCTTTGGTGGTTGCAGATATTGTCCATCCCATACCTTGAGGTTTGACTGGTGATATGTATATGAGAAATTGCTTCCTTTCACACACTGGGAATTTCTGTCCAGATGCATTAACCAGGATGTGCTAAACAGATCTAATCTCTCCTAAGCCTGGAATTAGTGCCCTCCTGTCACAAATTTCTTCCTTCTGGGCTTATCTCAAGTTCCCACACTAAAGACTTATCTTACGGCAAGTTCCTTCTGTAGCCTTAACAATGTTAGAGACAGGCAACTGTGCTCTTTAACTCCTCACAATTAGTTAAGTCCCTTCACCAAAAGCTATCTGTTAGATAAAGACAAGATGCTTACAAAGCCCAGTAACAGAAATGCAGCTAAGAGCCTTCATTTCTGAAATCAGCTCTTGCTGGATGGTATTTCACATCTCGCACATTTATTTCCTAATTTATCATGAAAGCAGCATGTAATAAGACATACCGATACGTATTTATTGGGTGCTCTTCACAGCACAGATGCTGTTGTTAGATTGCTTCCTATGCACCAAACTCTTCACAATCAATATTTTCAAACTGCAAACTTGGAAGTCGTTCAGCTCAATATTAAGTGTACATTGCAATATATTCTTCTTGTGAGAGAAGGTAAACTTCAATAGAAAGAGAATTGCTGCAAGCTAGAGCATAGCACATGTATTCTGACAGTGTTTCAAGCTTCTTTTTAATACAGGACCATTTGGAAATAGGGCTTTAAAAAATTATTATTAATATAAATAATTGCATATAGCACCTGAAGCAGAGCAAAACCTAAGATCCTCAGACAATGTAACACAAATTTCCTAGGGAATGTTTAACTAGAAGCCAGGACTTGGGGATTGTCTGGAAATGATAGTGGGCTACAGAGGAATGATAACAGGAGATAAAGGAGGTAACAGGATTTGAGGATGGAACTCTTGCAACATCCCACCTTGGAATCAGCAGGAACTAGCAAAGGTCAAAAGTTCGTGATGATGAGGAGAAGGAATACAACCACTACCACGATGAAGTAACAGGAACTCCCACCACAATATTCCTCAAAAGAATGACCACACCTCTGACTCCGCCTGAACTCCACCTCCTATGAATATTATAATTGTTTGTTGCAACAACATGAATATTTATGTAGAAATGTTGTAATCCCTCACAGAAATTGTATAAATACCCTAATTTTACACTGGCTACCTTGGAACTCTTTGTCCAGCACGAGCTGGGGGTTCCCCAACGTTGCCTTAATAAATACCTCGCTGTATAAAGACACAAATTTGTCTTTGTGCAGTTTTCTATGCCTTTTGGGGTGCGGATTCTCTGCATCACACCAAATAAAGAACAAAATGCATCAAGAGGTAAGTTAAAATAATTTATTTGGCCTGTAAAACTTTCAGTGTTTGCTATTTGCATAATAGGAAAACAACAGCACTTTTATACAGAACATTGCATACTGCTTTTTACACTTGCTGGACAGTGCAGGAGTAGCAATGAGCTTCCATTCACAAGCCCAGTTCCATCCTGCCCAAAAGACTTCTTTCACCTTGATTACTCATGGATTCAGTCTGAAATTCATCAAATACTAGCTACTGATTTTTTAAAAAGAATAGCTTCATGTAAAAAGGCAGATCCCCAATACCTTGAGCTGCAATGGAAGGGTCCTGGTCAGTAGTTGGGATACTGTGAAAGAAGGTTTAGTTCTTCTTTTCCATAATCTGTTACTGTGCTCCAGGAAAGCCAGGCAATGGGCCCACTAAAACACTGCAGCTGCCAGGCCAAGAGATAAGTAGGCTCTTTAACAACACACAGCGCTACACCTAACTTAGCCATCAGCACCAGCTTCCCAGTGCTTCCCAGTAGGCATAACTACATCTATCTGCAGCAGAGAGGCTTTCACTAACACCACCATTTTCAACATTTCATTTTGGATGAGTGAAGATGTTGCACTCAAAATTTAATTCAAAGTGTAATGAATTCAATTAAATACCATTAACATTTTGTGCCTTGATTTCATTAGCTGTTCAAATCTTGTTGCAATAGCGCCTATGAACTCCATGCAGAGACCAAGAGGGCCACAATTGGAAAGATTAGCATAACAAGTTTTTTATTCTTTATTACTACACTGTGCAAGTGACTTTTCATACAAAACTTGATCTTGAAAGTTCTTTTTTGATTGAATCCTCAATCTGCTCAGAATTCTGCCTCTGTTCAAGGATGTGCCAGGGAGTCAGAGGTCTCAAAGAGCAGCACACTCTTCCAGGGTCTCCATAGATATGTTAAGTGCTGTAGGCATGAACCACCAGTGCAACAGTTAGAAAGGGCCTTATTACCTGGTCAAACCATTTCAAAAGTTACTGAAAATGGAACACTGCTGCAGGTGGAGCCCATGGACACACCATCTCAGGGGAGAATCACAGATACACCACAGTCAGCACATTTTAGCCCAACATACCTATATACCACTATGTGAATCCACTAAGTTCCTTCATATATAATTCATTTGGCACCTGCATTGGAATTAGTTCAACAGCTAAGCTGCTTCAGATGTAAATAGCCTACCTGTGTGTGGCCTTTTTGTTTTTCTTATTTGTTAAATGCATTTTTTGAGCTGTCTCAAATCTAAACACTAAATCTTGCATAAAGGGTTGTCGCCAGTATTTGTGATATTCCCTTACAAACTATTAATCCATAAAAATAATTCTGAATTACAGTGTAAACAAACATAGCATCAACATCTGTGATGGATAAAGTAATTTTCCTTTCAAAGGAAGGAAAAAAAAAGAGAGAGGCTTCTTTCACTTCTCAACCTGAGTAAACGATGATAGATATTAAAAAAAAAATATGTCATCCTTACTTCTATTACTGCCATTATGGAACTTTGTCTTCAAATACAGATTATGCTCAACTTAAACAAGAAGAAACACTTCTTGGGAAGAAACCATCAGAGAAACTGGCTGAAGTGTTAACTCACTCAAAAACTGGTAGGTGAGAGAGCAGCACCAAGGCAGCAATTTCCATGCAAAACACTTGCAGTCATGACTAAAAGTAAAACAAACCAAAAGAAACAAACGTAAAAAACTAACCCCATAGTGGATTGTAACTCTGGAATCAGATGAGAGCACCAAGTTCTCCTTCCATGCCAAATCAACCTCTCCCTCAAACTGGGGGATTTGATATCCTGAGCAAAGGGATCTCTTGGCTGCCTAATCACCTACCCCAGAGCCCTGCTATACTCTTGTACCCTGCACAGCTCCAGTGAGAGCAGTCTGGAGTCAGTGGGATATGCACTTTTCTCTTCCTTAACCAATGTAAGGGAAAGCTGGTTCTTAACACACAGGAAACAAATTAAAAACAATCAATTCTCATTACAATTAAGCACCATATCTTCCTTGTCCAGCAGCATGAGACAGGATTTCCTATAAAATAAATTCTTTGCAGGGGTACAGTAACACTAATTAAAAAATCCTTAAAAGAAATGTCTTCAGCAGATAGTTGTCTTTCTGACATTATATTACTGGAAATTCAATAAGAAGCAAGGGCAAAAATTAATGAACTAATGAATTGAAAAGGGAAACACATACATAGGTTGATATGAAGTTTAAGCTACTGATAAGAGATGAAGTTTGCCCATTCAAACTCAAGAACCTAGAATAAGAAAATTATTGTTCATGTTTTACCTGGAAGGCTGCAACCAAAACATTTTGTACACAGATAAATTAAAATTAAGCCTAAATTTAAGACATTCTTTACTTATGACAACGTCTTCTCCATTAAAATGTAGACAGTAGCACTTTAATTTCCCTAGCATCCTCCTTCAATATCTCAAAACTGAAATGTCCATTTTAGAATTCTAACAGAATGAGCATTTCATATAATTGTAACATTGATACTGAAAATGGGAAACTTCTATATTGTGCAAGTTGAAAAGCTCTGAGGATATGATGCGGTATTTTCAGTGTGACATAACACTGCAGTAAACAAGTTAGAAAAAGCATAAAAAATTGTGATGATTCACTTGAAACCTGGAACAGAAATAAAAAAGAGCTGCTTTTTACGATTCCATCTCATGCTACTGCTTTCACTGGAAAAAAAAAAAAAGCCAATTCCAACACAGAAAACAGAAAGGAAAAGTCTTCAGAAGGGAGAGTAAAGGCAACTTACCTTAACTGTTTTAAGAGTTCACTAGGGCTCCTGATTCACTCCAATTCTTGGCCTATAGAAACTGCATTCCCCTCCTGAACATGCAGCAACTAATTTGCTTCCAGAGGATAAAAATCCTACCAAAAAGATGCTTTACTTAATTTTATTTGGCATAGGCAGATTTGAGGGGGTTTTTGTGCTGATTTGGCTGTTGCTAAGCAGCACATAAAGGAGCTCTTTGATCTCCATAATGCATTGTTTGGTATTAGTGTATCAGTGCACCAAAGAAAAGATGCATGTTAATAAAGTTGTACTACGACAACTGCTTGCACAGAGTATTTCTTTGCCTGGCTCCTCTGTGCCTTCTCAAGCTCACAGTCCTTATTCCTCCTTGGTCCTTTATGGAACATCATTCTTTATTTTCTAATACAGCAGTGTCATTATAGCACAGTGTGCCATGTAGAATCCACGTGACTTTTACTTTGGCTGGCTGGTAAACCTGTACCAGTTCACATGCAGTTCCACTGTAAAGGAAAACCAGGAAGATTACCAGCAAGTGCATTGGGCAATTTGCATCCTAATAAGTGTTACAATTGTGCTACATTATGAAGTGGAATATGTCTGTGATACCAGATGATCAAATCAGAAGTGAATCTGTAGTCTGTTGGTAGCTATTTATCAATATTAGAAGCAAAAAATAGTGAGAATACCAAGGGACATCACTATGTATAAGTGGAGAATACAAGTCCTTTGCAACAAAGGGTTTGTAGGGAGAAAGACTTAGAAAATGTCCAACCACAAGTTTCCAGTCATTATTTTCCTGATAATTTCTTTTTTAAAAAAGGAAGGAGACCTGTGCATTATCTTGTTAAAAAAAAAAAAAGAAAAAAAAAAAAAGAAAAAAGTTTTGCATGAAAGACATAGGCTGCCATTAGCTCTCTTTCCCCCTAAGTCATAAACTACGGGCAAGGTCCCTTGTCATGAGAGAAGCAGTCACAGTCTCTCATGTCTTAGTTCTATCCTGTTGTGTGAGCCCACTGTGCTGCCCCATCCCTGCTGTGGGACAGGTTTTTTGGGCACTTCTTAGGCTGGATAATGTTTCTGGCTGCTGCATAGCATTTCTGTTCTCTCCTCCAGTAGTCTGATGCCAGAAGGTTTGTCTTTGTGTAACCCTTTATGGCTAGGGACAGGAAGGAAAAGAGAAAGTCTCATGCACAACACATTCACCTTTGAAAGCAAACTGTTACTAGCTCCCACCAAATCCACATTTATTTCATTACATGCCCGCTCCCCTGCCACTAACTCAAGAGAGTAGCTTTGAATGCTACCTTGCCAAGTCCTTGTGGGAATTTGGCTCCCAGACTCGAGAAGCTCACATTATGTAGACAAGGTTACATTTTGGTATCTATTTTGCTGAAGCTACATATTTGAAATCAGCTTGTTTTCCAAAACTTTAGTTACTTTGGTAAGTCAAAGGAAAATGTTCCAAGAGGCCTAAGGCTGCTAACAAAAGTCAAACTCTGCAAAGGAGGAAGCATTTTTATATTATTGCAGTAGTGGAATTCAATTTAGCTTAACTTGCTGCATTTATAGATCTGCATTAATGCCAAATATTGTGAAATAAAAGGTAATGTAACCTGGCTTCAAGAAGATGCTTAAAGTCAGATACCATTTTGCAAATTCTGAGTCACAAATCTGTATTTTTTTTTAGTTCTTTATGCTTAAGGCATTGAGTTCAGAATTTAGGATCCAGGTTCTGAGGTCTTGGGCAATTCCTTCCCTTTATCCTCTTCAGAAGAGCTACTGCAAGTAAATTCAGATTTTGCTCCTTGGTTTACACAACACAGGGCATTCTTGTGACAACATTAACAAGTTCCTCCTCAAGAGGAATGGATAAACTTCCAAGTGCTATTTGTATGTACAGTACTAGTGACTTAGTTTTGAATTATCTGACTGCCAACCACATGGTGCTTTATATATGCATCACCCTGTACAAGAAGAAAGGAGAAAAATCAGACTGCTCAAATTACCAAGGTATTACTCTGCTCTCCATTGCTGGTAAAATCCTTGCAAGAATACTTTTGAACAGATTAGTACCCGCTATCGCAGAGGAACTTCTACCTGAAAGCCAATGTGGCTTCAGAGCCAACAGGAGTACCACAGACATGGTATTTGTTCTCAGGCAGCTGCAAGAGAAGTGTAGGGAACAGAACAAAGGTCTCTATGTGACCTTTGTTGACCTCACCAAAGCTTTCGACACAGTGAGCAGAAAAGGCCTCTGGCAGATTTTGGAACAATTTGGATGTCCTCCCAAGTTCCTCAAAATGATCATCCTGCTGCATGAGGACCAGCGTGGCCAAGTCAGGGATGGCGATGCACTCTCTGAGCCCTTTCCAATAACCAAC
>VXBX01007506.1:60515-103028 GCA_013400415.1 Scytalopus superciliaris
GGCCTCCAATCGGGAGGCATGGAGGCACACCATCTATAACGCTGCTGCTTCCTTTGAGAGCGCACGCAGGATCAGTCTGGAAGAAAAAAGCACAGAAAGAACCGTGCCTCGCCAATACAGCCTGTGGAGACTTTCCACTGTGCCTTCTGCAACCGGACTTGCCTATCGCGCATTGGCCTTTTTAGCCAGCAGCGCGCTTGCAGCAAGCGTGGGTAGAGCCCTTCTCAAATCTTCGTTCGCGAAGCCCAGCCATGATGATGATGATGATGATGAATAATATATACAAGTATTTGTTGCCAAGAGGTTACATTTGTCATAGTGTGCTATATTTAACTTGCTTAGAGATACCTTTTTTATAAAGCAGGATGGCGGTTGAAGATCTGGACTGCATTACAGCACTGCTCCAGCATTAGAGAGAGATAACAGTGGGAACAGAATCACAGAATTAGCCAGGTTGGAAAAGACCTCTGAGATCATCCAACCCTTGATCCACAAACCCCACTGTAACTAGACCATGGCACTGAGTGCCACATCCAGTCTCATCTTAAAAACCTCCAGGGATGGAGAATCCACCACTTCCCTGGGCAGCCCATTTCAGTGACTGATTACCCTCTCTGTAAGGAAGGTAATTCTGCCTAATATCTAACCTAAACCTCCCCTGGCAGAGCTTAAGACCATGCCTTCTTGTCTTACTGATAGTTGCCTGGGAGAAGAGACCGACCCCCACCTGGCTACAACCTCCTGTCAGGGAGTTGTACAGAGTGAGGTCTTCCCTGAGCCTCCTCCTCTCCAGGCTCAACAAGCCTAGTTCCCTCAACCCTTCCTCACAGCACTTGTGTTCCAGTCCCTTCACCAGTCTTGCTGCCCTTACCTGGACATGCTACAGCACCTCAACATCCTTCCTAAACTGAGGGGCCCAGTATTGGGCACAGCACTCAAGATGTGGCCTCAGCAGTGCCCAGCTATCTTAGTTTAGAGGAAAACTAAGATGTCTATTTGGACCAGGAAAAAAGGAGGGGGAGGGCCTTCTTCCCCAAAAGAAAAAAACAAAACCCACCCCACTCCTTTAAATTTAGAATAAACTTTAATTAGGAACATGTATAGAAAAATTCTTAACTACAATATATCTATATATATCTATATAGAGATATCTAAGAGGAAAAAAAAAAAGAACTGAACAAAACAATTTGCGATCAACACCTTTGAACGAAATGAAGTTTTTGCCCCTTTGGGAGCAATTCTATTTATGGACAGCAGGTGGCAATGTCGCGCCTCGGCCGCGCCGTGGGCACAGATGTGGGTGGCTCTCGGTGATGGACCCGTGGTAGTCCCGTGTGGGCTCAGGTGGGCTCGCTGGTGCAGAGGGACAGGGTGGAACCTTTTCCGTGGGACAGTGCAGACCCTCTACTTGTCCTTTGTTCGAGAGAAGAAGAGTCGGCCGGGGGGAAGAGGGGGAAGCACCTTCTCTGCCAATGTCTGTCCGCCTCCTCAGGAAGTCTGTCGCAAACCCAAGGCAGCAATTTCTCTCTCTCTCTCTCTGAGGCACGGGATACCCAGAGTTATGGTTATAGGGGGGGAAAGAGCAGCCAAGCTGAAGAGAGGGCTCCCTCTGAGATGCTTCTGCTCCCAGCAGCTGCCGGAAACCAAGTGCCAAACCCAGTAGACAGGGGAAAAAACCAAACCTCTCTCCCTTCCCCCTCACCAATCAAGTTGGAACCTTGAGCAATCAGCTATCCCATTTGTTAGCTAGTAGTGCGGGGTTTGGGCGTTGGCTTCCAAAACTGGGTGTTGGTAGGGGGTGGAAAATTCCACCATGCTGAAGCTGTAACACCAGTCAAGGGGCAGAGTGAGTTCCCTCATCCTGCTGACCACACTGTTGCTCACTCAGGCCAGGATGCCATTGGCGTTCTTGGCCACCTGGGCACATGCTGCTCATGTCCAGCTGCTGCCCATCAGTGCCCCCAGGTCCCTTCCTGCTTGGCCCCTCCCCAGCCACTCTGTGACCAGGCTGTGCTGCTACAAGGCTTGTTGTGGCCAAAGAGCAGGACCTGCCACTTGTCCTTGNGGCCAAAAAGCAGGCCCTGCCACTTGTCCTTGCTGCCCCTCACACCCTTGGATTGGGCCCATCTCTGCAGCCTGTCCAGCTCCCTCTGCAGAGCCCTCCTGCCCTCCAGCAGATTGACACTCCACCCCACTTGGTGTCATCTGCAAACTTGCTGATGGTGGACTTGATCCCCTCATCTAAATCTTCAATAAAGACATTAGACTGGGCCCAGCACTGATCCCTGAGGACACCACTAGTGCCCAGATGTGAACTGGATGCAGCACCATTCACCAGGACTCTCTGGGCCTGGCCATCAGCGAGTTAACTCAGCAGAGTTAACTCAGCCCTGTCCAAGCCATGGCTGCAGCTTTTCCAGGATCTTGTTATGGGAAATACTGTCAACTAGACAAGATAAGGACTGCAGAATTTATATACAGATAAAAGCGAGAATATCTGTGGAGAACACTAATAAAAGAATCTCAAAGTTCTAGTCCAGTTTGGTAAAGAAAAGTGTAAGAATTAAGTTAAAACTAAAAATGCTTAGAGGAATAAAATAGGAAGTCTTAACAAGAACAGTGTCACACAACCTTCTTCAGAAATTCACTTTCTACTGATTTTCTACTTCCCAAGTGACTTCCACATCAGACTCTAAGGAGTGAATAGTTGTTTTCATGCAAGAACATAACTGGACCCCTCCAACAGTTCAGTACCCAAACATGGCGCTTATTTTTCCAAGTGTACATAGCTAATGCCTTGTGCTAGAGTTGAACTTGTGATAACTATATAGGGAACTAAATTGTCTAAGAACAAGGGATGTTCTGCCTAAAAGAGGGTGCCGGGGATTAACCTCACGAGCGGGAATGAACTTGACACATCAATATGATGCATATTCAAATCCAACTTTATTTGAAACTTCTACTGATATATATACCTATTTTACTACCGTACACGCGTTTCTGTATGCAGAGCAATTGGCTACTGGCCACTGTCCATGCGCCCTTATTCAGACCATGATTGGTTGGCAATTCACTCACTATGTCTTGTTATTGCTAATTGCCTATCTCATTATTTTTACTTTCTCATCCTGAGCTTATCATGGTTCCCTTGGCCTTCTTGGCTTTTCCCAGCCAGCAGCTGCATATCTTGAATAAACACCAGGTGTTATTATCTACACTCTAACTACATTCTGAAACACTGTCTGCTCAAAGTAATCCCACAAGAGGGTGTCAGAAAACAATTGCTTTTAGATGGGATACACTATTTGAAAGAAGTTGTTATAGTTGTTTTCCTTACACTTTTGACCTGAAGCGTACATTGGGAAACTTTGGAATTAAAAGGATGCTCAGCCTGGAAGAACGGTTAGAATTTAAATATTTATGGCCTAGTTCATTCTATTTCCTTTCATCTTAGCTTCAGCCCAAAGAGCATCATTTCATACAAAGAAGTCGAGGAACTTACCATTTTTGTGCCATGCAAGGAGGGAAACTTTTTTTCCATTTAACAAATTTTAGTTTTACTTTCATCAGTTAGCTGATAAAGAGTAGCATAGGGCTAACTTAGAGCTTAACAACTGGAGAAGAAACAGGTGAAACCCTGTAATAGGTGGAAAAGGTACCCTTAAGTATTTCAGCACATTTCTGTAAGAAGCAAAATCTGTGAACATTTCTGTTTGCAGCAAGACAGGATTTTCTGCATACATCAGAATGTGGCAGTAAATGGCAGGCAGTCAAAGATTCTTTGGGCCACCTTTGTCATTTCATATGGCTTAATGTATCCTGACTAGAAGGCAAAGAAGATATATTTGACTAAACCCTGTGGGCTATGCCAGCTGTAGCCCTTGAAAGAAGCACTTGTTAAGCTCTTGAGCAAGGACTAAGGAATTCAGTATGTAAACATGTTTTGCTCAACAGGAACTTTTTCCATATGCTATTCTTCAGCTTTTGTCCACATCCATGAAGTAGATACCTCCCACTTTAATTTTGCAAGCACAAATAAAGGCTGCAAATCTAAAGTTCAATTTTATACCTCCACTAGGTGAGACACATGTCAAATATTTCACACTCGTTTCTTAAAAGGCAAAGGGTGTTTATAGTAGTGTCTCCTTTAATAAACGTCCTGGTTATAGTGACCAGGACCAGTTTGTCACTGTGTGGGTGTGGCTAAGACTTTGTATTCTGCACCCTCTATGTCATTTCTCATGAACTGCTAACAGTGGATCATTTGCAGCAGCTTCCTGGGGCACACCTGATCCCTCAGGCTACAAGCTGGGTGTTTAGGAATTTCTGTGAGATAAGAAAGGTTTCCTGTCTTCACACCAGTGACTTAGACATGTTAACTTTCCCCTGGGTAGCCATCAGCACCTTCATACACAGCCTGAGGGGTCATGTCTGCTATTGGGCCATCAGGGATTCCAAAAATATGCCATGATTCACCTCACAGAGTAAATCACCCATTGTGAAACTCCTCACCCTGAGGGATGTACTGGGCACTCCCACCTGAGCCCAAGCATATATAATCTTCGGGTTTGGGGACTGGGGGCTCCACTTGTCAGATCCAGAGGAGGACCAGAATCTCAAGAGGACTGCGACTGCTACTCTCAACCAGACCAGGACAATCATCCTCACCAACAAGTTTCCTCTCTCCTTTCTCTTTGTACATGTGGTGCTCAGCACAGGGGCTTACGAACACCATCCTGTTCGTGCCCCAGGGTGCTGGGTTATACACCTGTTTTTTGTGGGTCAAACAGACTTTTTCCTCTGTATCGTTGTACTTATTGTGATCTTTTTATTAAATTGTAGTTCTGACTTGTAATCTTTTTTGTGAGCTGGGTTCATTTCTCCTGCTGGTTCACCTTTAAACCAGCATAATAAAGTAAGCACTTTTGGGCCTTGTAATACTTAGAATATTCTTTGAAATGTACCAGAGAATGTTTGTGATTTTGAGCTGGAGAACAAAGGTTGTACTAAAGCAACAAAATCCCCACATATAAATTAAAGAATGTCTTGCCCAATATGAACACAGCTCACTGCATGCTCTTCTGCAGCTTCTCACTGGACTTCTGGGACTATTTGCACCTTATTTGGAATGTTTCAACCAACCACGAATTTACCACAAAATTTTTGCTTTAGTTTTATCATTTTAAAATGCAATTGACCAGTTTATTTCACCTCAGGAAACACTCAACTATTACTCACAATAATCTAGAAACTCCTCTAAAAGTATCATATTTCTTCTCTTTCTAAGATATTTAAGAAATGTTCTGCAGTCCATATGAAATTATTTACCTAAAGAGAGAATTGGTTCTCAAACATTGCATGACATCTATCCCTTACGACCTGTCATGGTGGACAAAAAATATTAAAGCACTTGTGAAAGTTTGGGTTGGCTCTCTGCCAACAGCCAAACCTCACAAGAAAGGTTCCCCCCTTCCCTCTCCCCAAACGGCAAAAAAGCAGCAAGAGAAAATTGGAAAAAAAAAAAAAAAATATATTTACATATATTACATTTATATACTAGGTACAACAAGACGGGGACCCCCAAACAACCCCAATAAGGGACAAGGGGAAGGGAAAGGGGAGAGGGAGACAAAAAGGGAAATGAGACAAACAAATATATACAATCTAAACTTAGAAATTAACTCAGTAACAAACACAATAGTAAACTCACTACTTTCCTTAGGAAAAGCAGATTCTTAACTTTCACTGCTGGCCCAGGCAAACAGCCCTTGGAGCAGGCCTCACTTAACACAGATAAGCCAGGCCTAAACACTGAAAACCTATCACCGTGGTAACCAGAGAAGGAAAAGAGAGCAAAAGAGAGAGAACACCTCCCCCTTCACCTTATATACATAAAGAGATGGGATGGAATACTTCCTAGGTTTTGACCCTGGCTACCAAGGAAGGCCTACAAAACAACCTATCACAGCAGTTTAAAGGAGTGAAGACTTAAAGAAATTACACTGCCCTTTTCAAATGCAAACCAAGATTCTTGTACTTTGGAAAGTTTTAAGAAATAGTTTGTATTCAGGTTATTCACCTTAGCACAAAAAATTAACTATTTGGTCATTCTCAGATAAGTTTTTTTTCTAAGAACCTAGTCTTCAACATCTAAAGGCTGATTTTAGCTGGGCTCAAGGTGAACCTGTGGTCAAGCTTTGCCACTAGGCCTGTTTGTTCCTACAGCTGTTGACCAGTCATTTTACAGAGTTATTCACAGCAATTTAGTTTTTATGTAAACCACTGTGAACACACTCTGAAAGAAGGAGTTAACTGTCCAGATGCCCATATATCCTCCTAAGCACCTCACCTAGTAGAATAAAAGAATAAATATGCATTAGGACTGTCCTTTGAGCAAAATGGTGAAGAGACAACCATAAAAGCAGAGGGGGCAGCTGCTTCTCTGAGGGATGATCACCTGTGTGAATAATGACAAACAACTCATGCCTTGCAGGATGAGTTGTTTGCCAAGCCACAGTCATTAAAAAAACCCCACCAAAACTCTCACATGAGCAGCAAAGCTCACTATGGATTCTAAGACTTGGTAAAGAAACTTAACCTGAGAATTTATTATAATTCAAGTGTGGCTTATTGCAGTCACCAAGGTCATACTTCTGCCCCTGGTATTGAGTCAGTAAGTGCAAAGCAAGTATTTCTGCATAATGGAAAAAGATGGCCTTCCATAAAATGATCTTCCTTCTCCTTCTGATTCCTTGTAAAAGTCATTAGGATTTAGAAAGCCAGTACCAAAATAAAGAAACACCAAAATGAACTTTCTCAAATAACCTTTACTGCTTTATGCCTGACAAGGAACTTCTGGCACATAGAGAAATCACAAGAACTTTTTCTTAAGGTTTTGTTCTATAGAAGTTATTCTTGGCTCTCATTCTTGCAAAGGAAGGTTACTGCAGTAAAAAAAAAATAGATTTTTCTCCCATTACCTGAGGTTATCCAGCCTGCAGGTGATGTGCTATGAAAAATTCACACTAAACCATAACAGAAAACATTAAATTCACTCTGCCCCTCCTTGCATATATTGCATCTCAGTTTTCATACTACAGTATTGTCACACATTGAGTTCATAGCAAAACTGGGTAAGTCTGAAGATGGACTAAACAATTATGCTCCTACAAAAGCATTTAAAAATTACTAAATTAGCCACTGTAGGAATGGCAGCACAGAGTGCCTCTGAAAAAAACCCAGACAAACAGAAGCTCTGAGTAGGCTCCAGCTTTCCACACCCCACCCTTGCTTTGAAGAATTACTTCCTACAGATCTACATTACCATATCCCCCTTATTGATCTGACTGGCTGTACTCCATGCAAAACTAGTTCTGATTTAAATAATGTTTCTTTACTTTTGCTATTAGCTGCATGGCAGTTAGACACAGTAGTATTTAATAAGCATTTAAGGCTTAATTCCCTTCTCTCCCAATTTTCTCAAAAATAAATTAAAAAAACCAACAAAACAGATATTGTTAAAAACAATCTTAGCTCTGTGCTCCCTTTTCTTTGCTTTAAAGAAGTTGATTTCCATATTAGAGATTGTAAAACAAGTTTGTCTAATATTTTCACCTCTTCCTCTTATAAAGACATATGTACAGCTTGTTTATCACAGTTACCTTCAAAAGACAGTCTCTGATCTTGATGTTTTACTTCACCATGGAATACTGTGAATATGCTCAGCTTGTAATGGTGATTTTGTAGAAGTAATGGTCATAAAGCAGATGCTTCTCCTGTTTTCCTGTATCTTTGAGAAGACAGAAATCTCTCAAAAAGCAGAATTACTTCTGAGATGAAGGCAGGGCACAGAATAAGGTATTAAATCATAAATACAAATGCCAGTCCCTGATGCAAACAGCACTTCTTCCAGTTTCTGCAGGAGTGATTAGGATCATTCCAGTTTGAAAACTGAAAGGGCCATGGTTATCACAGCTCACCATGCTGCCAATCCAGCAACATCCTGACTTACCACATCTGCAGCATGGATTGCATTTATACAATGCTTTTATTCATTGAATCACAAATTACTTCTCATGAAACAAGCAATAAAATTCCTTTCAGGGCATCAACATAAACATATAATTCAACAACTGGGGAAGCTTGCAAACATTTTCAGAGTCAAGTCAAAAACTCCTCAACATTTAGGAGCTTCCCTAAAACACATAACAAGGAGCTGCTACTCCTTATATTTGTAGAATGTGTCAGGTATAGGGGAAAAAAAAACGAATCAAAACATCACAGCAAGTAGTATTTAAATAAAAAATAAAAAATTCTATTTCACTTTTTATGCCTTTGCCAGCTTCAAGCTTAATTATATTCCCTCTGGTTTTCTGTTTGGAAATGTGCTTTTTGTTTTTGTTGGTCTCAGACTGAATCCAGATGGTTCTTATTCAATTTTTATTAACAGTCCACTGCAGTTTTACTATTTCAATGTGCTATGAAAAGAGCCATATTTTATAGTATTAGGCTATGCATTTTGAGGTAGAATATCTCATGCTTATTTCTCTAAAGTAGTACATTTATCTCTACCAGAAAGTAAATCATAAAAATCTCACACACTTTTTGCTTCCAGCTTATTCCAGGAACACTGCAACTGTTGAAATGTTGGTGAACTATCAGAGACTGATGATTATGAAAATATCATGAGCTTCGCTGTGCAGTAGTAATAATGCCAATCACAGACTGTCATTAATGTAAAAGCCACACCCAGACTAATGTGAAGAATTGCTATGAATTATGTCACTATTCTTTGAAAGACAAGTGATCTATTATATTTGTAATTTACTCTGTTTATTCTCACTAAAGCAGAGACTCAAATTGCTAAGTAATGTAACTATTCACAAACATGAGCTGATGGTTGGTGTGCATATCTCAACGGATAATCTATTCAGATCTCAAGATTTTAATCTATTAATTTTCTCCTCCAGTTTCTCCCATCACACAGTAACAATAGGAATCTGTTCTTTAATCTGTTCGTTAACTAAACACAAAGCTTGTGAGGTTCCCCTGGACTTCCCTAGAGGACATCTGACTGACAGCAGAAACAAGATCAGAGTCCACAGTCCTCTTTCATAAGCACCACTAGCACTGCATACAAATCATGGAAATTGCTATTTCTCAGTTCATGGACGAGTGTACTTATTTCACTGGAATATCCCCCCAACATCACTCTCCATTACTATCTTTCCTACTGAACATACCAAAACACTTAAAAGAATTATATTCTTAGTAGTACAGTTGTCCCTGATGCCTATTATTAGTTTCACTTGTAGCCAACACACACTTCCAATTCAGACTGCATAACACGCTGGATATTATTGTGGATTGTTGTCTTACAAAGCATTATGCAACACATTGTGCTGTGGCATAAAACATTTTGGTAATAAAATCCACACATAATATACAAAAATAAATGACATTTATTCCAAAATTTTGAGGGTATAGACAAAAAAACCCTCACAAAACAAACAAAAAAAAACAAAAGAAAAAAATCCCCCCAAGATGTCCCCCTGAACAGCAGATCACGTGGAAATACAGTTAATTCAAAGATATTTTAAAACTGTAATTGTTTGATAAAGACCAACACTCTTATTCCAAGGTCCAAAAGCATCACAGAACAATTTCAGGCAAAGTATTGCATTACTTACACTGCTTTCAAGTGATTTTCTGTGCAAATAAGGCTGGATCCACAGAGATAAATAATTTAATGCACTTCTTTTGATCTTTACCTTGAAGTCCTGCAGACTCCTGCAAATCAACCTGCACCCCTTCATCCAGTGAACATTTTAAAAGTGTAAGAGCCATAAGTCCATCAAGAAGAGACAGTGACATAACCCTACAATAAGGAAAGCTACCAGAGGAACAGAGAAAGGTAGTCCAGTCCCACATAATACATAATAACACATAACAACAACTGTGTTCCTGGTCTTCACCACTGCTACATAACCACCTCTATAAACTGGAGCAACTTCAGCAGAACAGCTTCACACAACCCCCTGAAATATGGTCACCCCTACCTGGCCTAGTTCCACAGATGACTTTCGTTACTGAGGTGGGCTTTCTAGGATTCAGATTTGAACTAGAGGACCAAGAATCTTTGTTTGGATGGTTTTCCTCACACTTACTGGCAGGTTCATCACATCTATTCACAGCTAGGTGGAAGAAGCACATAAGTTAAGAGTTTGAGAGCCTCCACGGTATCTGCTTTTCTACAGAGATTTATACATACTTCATAACCAGAACTAGGAAAGCAGTTTCAGGGTAAGATGGTTGGTGTTCCACTGGTTCAAACACACCACACTCCCCTTACAATGGATGTATTTGTAAACTACACCTTTCATTATCCAATTTACATGTGACTCTTGCTGAAGATATACAGAAACAAACATCTGATCTCCTAGATACAAGAATTTACAAACGACAAAAGAAAACACCATCAAATCATACAACATAAAAAAAGCGTTAGAAAAATGTCATGCCATTATTGCTCATCTGAAAGATAAGTTTACCTAAAAGTTGAAGAAGCTATACAAAATTTCAAAGGCAAGCAAGTCAAACACTTGCTTACTACATTTAAATGGTAGGGGCAATTTTCAGAGTGCAGTAGATTAAAACTACATTAATTTTTACTAGATGCATTTATATGCATTATATAACAAGGTTTTATTTTACACTCTCAAAACTCTCTTTTGGCTTCCCAAGATGAGCACCTCATCAAGTCTGTGGCAGCAATCACTCTCTCACTCTACAATGTGAGGCTTCTGCACAAAGTGTCCTGAATTAATCACTCTTATTTTAAACCTCAGATTCCTTTGCTTCTAGTTATCAGCATTAAGTGTACTCTACCCACATGTCCTGCAAGCCAAATGTTGTGAAATAGCCATTACAAAGAAGTAAATTAGAAGTTAGAGCCGTCTGAGAAGTCAAATTATGTATGTATGCTATTGGTTTTTAGTAAAGCTATGCAAATGAGAAAGAAGTTGGCCATGAATATTTATTCCAGTTACATCACAAGCTTAAATGCTACTGCATTTATAACCTTCCCATGCCTGCCTTCCATTACATTACCATTTATGAGCTTTACTATTCATACTAAACCAACAAAAACAAAGATCCCATAATAGGAATCCCACAAATGCCATCATAAAGAAGTCAGGAGAGAAATTCATTTTCAACCCCAACAATGGGATTCCTGCTCAGGAAACCACTTAACTTTACCAGGCACCCAGCATGGCACAGAAACATCACTGCAAATTTTGTTGCTAGTACCAAGGTGATCAACACTCAATGACACTGTATAGATAAGGAATAATTAATAAAAATACATACAAAATATGGCCTAAAACAAACAGACCTGACTTGCAGCTTGAGACTAGTTACTGAGAACAGGAAACCTATCAAGTGTTATGTCACCCTTTAATATTGTGCTACTGCTGAGTTGGGCAGGGCACGTCTCCAGGATGGAGGGTCACCACCTCCTAAGATTGTGCTCTATGCTGAGAGCTCTCTATTGCTGCCGCAAGAGAGGAGCCCCAAAGAGGAGATACAAGGACTTCCTCAAACAACACCTCAGCCTTGGCCATATTGATCACCATCAATGGTCCACTCTGGCCTCCAATTGGGAGGCATGGAGGCACACCATCCATAACGCTGCTGCTTCCTTTGAGAGCACATGCAGGATCAGTCTCAAAGGAAAAAGACAGTGCAGAAAGTGCTGTGCCTCACCAACACCACCCAAGGAGACTTTCCCTGTGCCTTTTGTGACCAGACTTGCCTGTCTCACATTGGCCATTTTAGCCAGCAGTGCTCTTGTAGCAAGTGTGGGTAGAGTCCTTCCCAAATCTTTGTTAACGAAGACTACATGTTAAAATTATACTTCATGTGCTAATTTAAGCTAATTTTAGGATGATTTAATACATGTTACTATCAACTTATGTCAAGCCATCTTCAAAAGTTATCCATTTACACTTCATTAGGTCAAACTATATTGCAGCATGTCCATTTTGCACCATTTGAACGGACAAAATCTATGTGGCAGATTAGCACATCAGTATAGCTACAGTGTGGGTATAAATGCCTTAGCCCATGTGCCACCAACATGCTTCCTGTCTGACCTACTGGTCATGGGGAGGAGGAAAAAAAAGCCACTGAAACCACCCACCAACACAGTAAGATACTACATTTTCCTAAGTTGTTCCAATTATATAGAATCTGATATGATTATTGCTTTTTTTAAACAGTTTTTTAATTTGAAAATCTGCAGATTAAACTATCAGTAATGCAAAAAAAAAATAAATCAATACCATACATATTTTTTCTAGAGAAACCACCTATTACTAATATTCCGAATACAGACTTGGACAGTTAAACTGATATGCTCTGTATTTTTCACACATATTTCAAGCAAAAATATCACAGTTACTATACCTAATATCACTGCTTTAGATGCCAGAAGGGAACCTGGCTTGTTCACTGGTATGTGATACCTAACTACACCCAAGATTCCACAGTATTCCTGGCATCAGAAAAAAACACAAAAATGCTCATTGCAAAACATAATTTTTTAAAAAAAAAAAGCTTCCTGAAGAATTTCCCAGAGGATAAGGAAATGTTTTCTTTTTTTTTCTGAATAAGTAATATTACATACTTACCTTTTGAGTCTACACCACTGCAAACAATTAAGTTTTTCATACATTTCTAGCAGCCACATGCAGTCATATGTTTGCACAGGCATTAGTTTCTAGAAGCAGAGGTTTATAAAAGGTTTTAAAAGGGAGATGAACATTTTCACTTTCACTCTCAGTTATTAAAATCCATCTTACTGCTGCTGATAGACAGAAGTGCAATGCATGTATATATGTTCAGATAGCTCAAATAGTACAGCTTTTGTGAAAAAGATAGCTTTATTTGCAGTTCATTTTTTATAGACATACAAATGTGTAACATGCCAAACAGAGGTGTATTTTACTTAGTGGCTCAAAGATCGATCAGTATGGAGAAGATATAACTAGATATAGTGACATTTTAATAAGAAAAAACAAACCCCACAGTTCCCATCAGTCATGTAATGAAATTGGAGAGCTTCACTGGATGGAGTCTGGATCAGGTACTGAAAGGTGAAGCTTCAGTAGTTGCGGACTTCTCTCTAAGTGAAAATGGTTATTCTGCCCCTCAGAGCAGCAGCCCCTCTATTAACACCATTTTATGCACAGAAACTCTCACTTACTTTTCAGGATAATTTGGAAAAGCTTGGTCACATGGAAAACCTCTAACTCCACTCTAAAAAAGGACTATTACGGGTTCTGTAACCACTGTCCATATTAAAGAACATTTAAAACACCAAGAAACGTGTAATAAAGAGGGAACTGATACATCAGTTCATTCCAAATCAGAGCTTCTCTAAACTTGAAGGCAGTAGCTCTAATTTCAAAGGGTGAAGGCAAGCTATGCAGCCACAGGAGGATCAAAACATCTTTTCATACATCACACCTGGCATCACTTGAGCACTGCAATGAATCTTCCTCTTTCTTTGGGGCATCTAGCAACATTTACCCCACCACTACATTTTCAGAGGCTACAGTCACAAGGACATACCTAATGCAGTGACAGTATGCTCCAAATGCACAAAATTAACTTCCACTGAGAGGACAGAGAGCCTGAGTATGACTAAGAGGGACCATGTGCTTTCCTTACCATCTCACAGAACATCTTAGAAGACCAGCTGTAATTCGGATTCACAAAGAAGCATCAAAACAGACCACACAGCTGTAAAATACTCAGAAGACTTTCCTTCAGGCTGGAGGAGGCTGAGGGGAAAGCAAGATGTTCGATGTTACCACTGCAGTGGAGAAAATAATTAGGCAATTAAAACTGTGAAAAGTGGACAAAATACAAGCTCCAGATGAATTGTGTTGCAGAACAGAAATGGGAGAAGCAAGTGCCTTTGGCAAGTATCTTAATCGCACAACTAAAAGAGAGGCAGTTCAGGAACAAAGGTGAAAGGGTAGTTAATTTGCAGAAGCTTATCTGCTTTTCCAAAGGAATATTTTGAGGTAGTTGGTTCCCTAAAGCAATCTTGCATTTCCTGTGTTGATAACAAGAACACATTAATAGAAATCCAAGAGGTCTTGTTCCAGCTTCTTCTTTGAGAACTCAACAAGGCTGTCTGTCCTGTGGTGGATTTTTAGTGATATTAGCAATATCTTCATACTCACACAGGCTTCTTGTTTAATGATTCTGCTCAATAGGAAACCCTTCACAAACTCCTTATTGCCACCCTTTCTTGCTTCCAGGCCACAGAAGATGCACCTCCATTTCACATACCACAATAAAGGTAATGCAAAAGAAAACCCAAACTTCCCACAAAACCTTCCCAAAGACAATTTTGCTGAAGGTGCTGCTGCTCACACACTGTCCGTGACCATAGTAACTCACTTCCAGAAGCCTCTTCTACACTTTCCTGGAGGTGCTGGACCCCCATCCAAGCCAAGAAGGAGAATAAGGGATTATTCTGGTCCTATGTGATGGGTTGTTTTTGTAGGCCTGCCTTAGTAACTGGGGTCAAAACATAGGAAGTATTCCATCCCATCTCTTTACGTAATCAGGTGTATATAAGGTGAAGGAGGAGGCGTTCTCGCCCTCTTTTCCTTCTCGGGTTAGCTTGGTGACAGACCTTGGTGTTTTGGTTTTGCTTATCTGCATTGAGCAAGGCCTGCTCTGAGGGCTGATTGTCTGGGCTGGCAGCGGAGGTTAAGAAACAGCTTTTCCTAAGGAAAGTAGTGAGTTTACTATTGTGTTCGTTATTTATTGGGTTAATTCTTAAGTTTAGAGTGTATATATTTGTTTGTCTTTTCCCTTTTTTGTCTCCCTTTTCACCTTTCCCTTGCCCCCTATCAGGGTTGTTTGAGGGTCCCTGATGCTTTGTACATAGTGTTTAACTGTACATAAATGTAATATATGTAAATATATTTTTTTTTTTCTACAATTCTCTCTTGCTACTTTTTGCCATTTCAGGAGAAGGAGGGGGGAATCTTTCCTGTGACGTTTGGCTTTTGGCAGAGAGCCAGCTCAAACTTTCACATCATGTCAGTGTCAGGGGGCATGGACACATCTGACTGTGCAAAGCTCTCAGTGGAGGAGGCCTTCTCTTACACAGAGGCACAGAACTCTGCTCTGGTACTAAGATTTTCCAAGTAATAATGTACTAAGAGGGCAGCTGGGAAAACTTGCTAGACCAGCTCTGCAGAAGTGCCAGCTATGAAATTCTTGGTTTAGAGCCTCACAGACTTGCTGCAGATGTAAATCAAGACATACCAACTCGTGGTCTTACAGTGCTATCAGGTGTGCCTATTCCCTTATTGCCCACTGCAGGGAGAGGCTGCAATCTCCTCACACTTAGTTGCAATAGGAAGGACTTCATGACTGCAACTCAAGTCTCGTTTTACTATTGTAAATAACCAAGGGGAAAGAAAAATGCTATTATTAATACAAACAGAAGCCATAGAGTACAGCTAAAGGATTACAACTCATTGAACTGTGGAATATCTTCCATTGCAATAATTTTCACAATGAAAAAAGAAGACAGTAAAATTTGTACCTAATAAAGGCTTTTCTTTGTAAAAGATATTAAAGGTATACTTTAAAAAAACCCGTACTTCAAACAGTATGAAAGAACTGAAGCAGGAGTGTGATGAAAAACACAGGTGATAATGCTTGAATATGCAAAAGCATGTATATGGTGTAAGTTTAAAAACCCGTAACAGTGATATACAGCACTTTCTATTTCTTGGCTGTACATTTAAAAGTTTTAGTAAAAGAAATGCTAAACAATAAGCTCTGGAATAAATGTACAAACATCAACATGCTTTTTTTCTTTCAATTCAACACTCCTGAGCAAGATTTTTTCTAATAATTTTCTTTCTAGTTATGAGTTTCACAGCTAATCATATGGAAACATTTATTCTAATTTTAGCAGGTCTTTGATGTCTATGCAACAAACTAATTCAATATAGTTCATTCCTTCCTGAATCTGGTTCACCCCATTCAAAATAGAAGCAGATGAATGGGGAAAAAAGTTTATCTGAGTTTTAAATTCTTTCTTAATTTTTTGGCTCCCTAGGTTTCATAGGAAGCCACTCTTATCTCATCCAAACAGCTTGAAATGAGACATTACCATGGGAAAGAAATTAGTAGAACTGTACAATACTGTTACATTGGCTGCAAAGACAGCAATAGTGCAATGCTGGTACATTTCAGAAGGAGGGGTGGGGGAAGCAGGTTTTGGACATTTCATACTTTAAATTTTAGCTCTTCATACAGTGCTATCCTGTTAGGCTCACATGTTCATCTGTCCCATCAACAAAGCAAAGGCAACTCTGGCAGTCTCATTTTGTTATTCCATTTATTACATCAAGCAACACAAGGGTTACTTGGAAGCTCTCCATCAGAAGAACTGCTCTAGATAAGCACATGGAGAAACCCTACCAGAACACAAGTTTCCTCTTGTCTTCAGTGGAGCTCAAACAAACAGCAAAAAATTTATCATTGATAACTTGTGAACATAGCTGCAACCCCCCTGTATTCCATTATCTCTTGAAAAAAAACACCAAGTACACCAAATTCACCATACTGACATGCAGTAGTAGACAAAGTCTTGCAGACAGCATGCTATCACTTTTTCTTGTGCTCATGACAATAAGTAATTTAGGTTTATCTTGTTTCTAATATTAAGGAGACATCTTGGCATTAATCATGAATTATAATCAACATCTGACAGCTCTTTTCTACAACAGACTTTTGTTGAGTTTTTCATCTTTCCTCTGCTGGTGTTTGACAGCCTATGGATGCCAAGGAGTAAAGTTGAAGAAGAAAAATTAAATACACAAAGAAAATTTGAAATCAAACTGATTTTAAAAGCAGCCAACCAGTATTCTGAATGTGAAACAGGTATTTCCTGGTGCAGATTTCTTTTGCAAGCCAGTAAGGTTAATATGAGAAAACTGTCTAAGAACTCAATTTCTTTTCTAGAGAGACAGACTGAATAAATTTCCCCAGTTTCTGCTAAAGCAAGCTGCACTTAACAGTCTTTGGCACCGTCACATTTGCTATTTTAAAAGTCACCTCAGCCTGCTTTATTTTATCCTAAAAAACAACTTAAACATTAAAATTCATGCTAGAGCATATGTTCTCCAGACAGAAAACAGTCACCTCCAAGCATTCTGAACTTATCTGAAAAATAAGTGCTTCTTTTTTTGCTCCTTGACTATGACCACATTAAAAAGAGCTTCAGACTCTCTTAAAAAAAACCTGCATTGTAACAGAAACTCTACAGCCTTATACAAATATCTCTGCTAATAATTTAGCCTGAACTCTACTATCAATTCTCAAACCCACACCCCCTCAAACCAAGCACACAAAGCTTGGAGAAGTTTGATCTTTACCTAAGAACTGACTTCATTTAAACAGTCAAGCAGCATTCAAGAATAATACTATTTACTATTGTCAGGAATTCCTAAACAAATCATCAGTACTCACATAATTAACTGATACAGGTTTGCTGAGAAGTATCATGATGAAAGGAATGATCAACAAAAGTACTTACCTTAGTGCACCAACACAGGAACTACTAGATGTACAAAGAGGAATAGAGGGTTTATTTTGTTTGTTGTTTGATTTTAGTAAAGAGGACAGCATAAATAAGTTTGGCACTCTTCCACCTGCACATGGGAAGGCACACAGGGTGTAAGTGACAAGCAAAACTTAGATAAACAAAAGATACTCAAATGTATGCAGTAAGTAGCAACCTAGATTTTGAAGCAAGGTACACATATGCTTCAGACAAGCAGAGACAGTAAAGTAGAAAATTACACAGAAACGTACCCATTACTGACAGTTATGAACTTTGAATTTTTTAAGATGCATATCAATTGCTTTCAGAAACACATCTCTGAACACATTGAAATATCTCACTACAGTTGCAAACCACAGCAGACTGACAAATACAGGTTACAAACTACACAAGTTAAAAACTATTACATAAGGCTTTACAGCACAGCTCCAATCCTTACTGCACATAACTGCATTCAGAGCAGCCAATTCTCAGAATTAAACCAGAACGCATCTGAAGAGACAGTAAAAAATCCTATCAGATACCTCCTTTAAAGCCTATAAAACTCCCTGCACAAAGTTAACAGCACGGAAGAACAGTATGAACTAAAATGTTTTCCCTTACCTTTGCTGAGAGTGCCTGTGATGAGCTTAAAAATAGTCTGGGCAAATTTGACAATCCCATGCTTGCATCTCTTCGAACAGCCACTCATGGTTCAGATGGACAGAAAAACTCTTCTCTCTTACAAAGTCCAGAAATAACAAAAAAATTAAAAAGCGAGTCCTTTACAAGGTTGAGATGACAGGTTATGCGATGCACAGAACTCTACCCTCATGAACCAAGCCCCAGGCTCTGCACTCAGGTTTGCCACTCTGAAGCTTCTAGGAAGGATTGCAATGGAGCGATGTGCATCCCTTTTTAATTAAAGGTACACCTCTCCCTACAGTCCTCTAGCCGGGACTGTACAGACTGCACGCACCTGCCGCGACGCCCTGACACAAGCTGCTAAATACAAAAACACCTCGGCCAGGAGGCACCTTTGCCTCACCAGGCTGTGCCCCGTTTCAGAGCTGCCTCACTGGGATTGCAGCAAGGAATGCCGGAATCCCCCGCCGGCTGAGTGCTGCAAACCAAAGGGCCTGTTCTTTGAAGATCATTTTCTCGGTGCTCTTTTCCAGCTGATTTCAATTAAGTTGTCGATTTTACTCTCATCAGGCCGAGACAACCTCGAAAGTAACATTTATCTTTTTTTTTTCATTTTGCCAATACTGAAGTCACACTTTCCATGCAGAAGGCTGCAGAGCATTCCTTCGTAAAACCTTCTAGAAGTAGAGAAACAAAGCTGCACCCAGAGAAAAAAAGGAATCTCTTTTCTTTTCCTTTTAGCAGTTTAGATGCTGCTTAGATAGTGATTTGCTCAGTACTCAACCTTGCGGAGCCCGCTGGGCTCGGGCTCGCCCCTCCGCAGCACCGCACTACACGCGGTGCCGTCCGGCGCTCCCGCACCGCACAGGGACTTATCCCCTGGCAACAGCTACGGCTCCTCCAGCTCAGCCAGTTACTGCTGCGTGCCTGGAATACTCGGAATAAAACCACTTGGTGCGTCCAGCAGCAAAGCGGAGGTACTTCAGACCCCACGTGAGCGCTGGGCAGACGTAAGTATGCTGGCCTCGCTCTGAGGTGTGTTGTAAAAATCCCCCAAACGCACTATTTGCTCATCCCCGTTACAAGGCTTACCTGAGGTCTCTGCTCACCCCTGTCTGCCACCCGTTGGATGAGTTCATCAGCCCTCTGTCTCACAAAGGGATCGAAGCCAGCCATCAGCTCCGAGCGGCAACAGCTGAGTCCCGCCCTTACACAGGGACAGGCGCAGCGAACAGCTCTGCACTTCAGGGAACAGCCATACGCCCTTCACTCCGGGAGCAGTAAACTGCTTTACCAGAATCACTTACATTCCTCAGGCAAAATTCAGGGCTTTGCCAAATTGCTCTAAGCCAAGCCCCTGCCTGTCCCTGCGGGCTGGAAGCGCCCGCCCCTGCTCGCCCTCCCCTCTCACGGGCACCGCCGCGCTGCCCCCGCCGCGCATCCAGCTCCTGCTCGGGCAGGGATGCGCTGGGCATTGTCCAGAGACGCTTCCGCCGCATCATTTTACCTCTGAAAAATTGTATTTGGCATTTAAAAAGCGACTCGAGAACAAAATGACCACCCTTGTTAGCCCGTGCTGGGGTGGCCATCCCTGCATTGAGCCGTCGGGCACCGGACACTTTGCTGCTGCCTCACTTCCACTCAGCCCTCTTACATTCAATGTCGGTCTTTTCAGATGTAATAGTCCCCAGCTTTGGACAACTTCCACACAGCCTCAAGGGAAAGCAGCGATGAGCTCACGAAGACTATTGCCCCCGGCCGGCACAGGGCCAGGCCTCTGGGGCTGGTGCCGGCCCTACACGGACATCCCCCGCAGCCGCAGCCTTCCTCCCGGGCTGTGCTCCCGCACAACCTCTCAGGTAAATTTTTCTGTAAGTTTCTCAAAAGTCTGCTTTTTCATTTCTTACGCTGCACAAGACAAAAGTTTTCCAGCCGAGGACTCATAATTAATACCCTTTAGGGTGCCGGTGATGAGCACTGAGGGCACCGCTCCTCCTGCGGGCAGGGAGCGGGCAGCGGCCCTGCTGCCTCCACGTCCTCCCCTCGGTTTCAAATAGCCCAAAGGCCTGCTGTTCCTGCCACTGTCACCTCCGTACAGCCCACAGCCTTGATTATATGGGACTGCTCCATTTCACAGATTATTGCATTTGTGGGGATCCTCAGCCCAATGTTATGAATGGGAAACTGAGACAGATTAAAAATATACCTCAAAACTGTTAGAAATATATGGCTAAACAGAGAGCAGTGCAAGCTTCATGTGTAAATAATATTTCTATCCCTTATACCACAGATTAACAACCGATAAAGTGAAGAATACAGAATGATGTGAGGGTGGAGGGTGGGAATGAGGATGTGGGTGTGATTTGTGGAAAGCACAGTGCTAAGTAACTCCTTAATGAAGCCATCTCCAAGGTTGTCCTTTATTCCCAGAGTTCCAATTCAAAGTTGAAAATGTGATTCTTAAAAACAAACAAACAAACNTTGTGGGGTATGTAGGACAACAGAAGGAGTGCTAGGAACAGGAGTAAGGAAAGTTACAGAAACTGAGAGGTCTTACACAGCAGAAAAAAACCCCTATAGTATTCAGACAGGACTTTAAGCTTTCCTGGCACTCTTGTTTCCAGAGAGAATGAGATATCTTCTCAGACATCCATTTACCTCTTTTGGTTTAACCTCATTCAACAGCTCAGCCTTACTCAGCCACTTGAAGCCCTCCAGCAGGATAGGGGAGAGAATTGGAAGGGTAAAGTAAGAAAACTCATGGACTGACGTAAAGACAGTTTAATAGCGAAAGAAAAAGCCACACACAGAGGAAAATGAAACAAATTTGCTGTTTCCCATGGGCAGGCAGGTTCAGCCATCCCCAAGACATCAGGGCTTCATCACACCTAACAGTGACTTGGGGGAAAAAAATTACATAATTCCAAATGTCTTCCACTTCTTCCCCCAGCTTTATAGAATGAGCATGATGCCATATGGGCTGGAATATTTCTGGGGTCATTTGGGGTCAGCTGTCCTGGCTGTTTCCCTTCTCAACTCCTTGTGCCACCCAGAGTGCTTGCTGGTGGGGTGAGAAGCAGAAAAGACCTTGGCTCTATGTAAGTNTAAACTCTGTAATAAGGCAGTAAAACGTCAACAGGGAAATCAAGGAGTTAGTGGGTTGATAATTAGTGTATCTCTCTCTGTAACAAACGTTTGCTGCATGTCAAATTGCATTTGTGTGTGTATANCTCAGCCACTTGAAGCCCTCCAGCAGGATAGGGGAGAGAATTGGAAGGGTAAAGTAAGAAAACTCATGGACTGACGTAAAGACAGTTTAATAGCGAAAGAAAAAGCCACACACAGAGGAAAATGAAACAAATTTGCTGTTTCCCATGGGCAGGCAGGTTCAGCCATCCCCAAGACATCAGGGCTTCATCACACCTAACAGTGACTTGGGGGAAAAAAATTACATAATTCCAAATGTCTTCCACTTCTTCCCCCAGCTTTATAGAATGAGCATGATGCCATATGGGCTGGAATATTTCTGGGGTCATTTGGGGTCAGCTGTCCTGGCTGTTTCCCTTCTCAACTCCTTGTGCCACCCAGAGTGCTTGCTGGTGGGGTGAGAAGCAGAAAAGACCTTGGCTCTATGTAAGTGCTTCTCAGCAATACCAAAAAAACCCCCAACACTGTTTTGTCAACACTGCTTCCAGCACAAATCCAAAGCAACCCACATTGATTAATGTGAAGAAACTTTAATACAGCCAAACCCAGCACATCAATAACAGGGGAAAATGGGTCAAAAGGAACACAAAACGTACATCAATAGAAGGGAATTGTCATAACCACAAGGTTGCATAAAAGCTGCAGCAGGTTCAGTGTAGTGGTGGAATTCTCACTCCTGTAGCTCAGGGAAGATTGGAGTTAACCAGGCTTTCAGCAGAATTTTCAACAGCCGAAGGCCCTCTAAACATTGACATTCAAAAAAAAAAAAATATACCTGGGCATAAAGATATTGATCCTGAAGGGCCTCACTGCTGTTATCTGCAGGAAAGTACAAAGCCAGCTTATTCTTGTTGCAGAAAAATGTCTTCAGCAAATGAAGATTCTCTGAAATGTCCTTGAGAAACAAAGGTGTTACATCCTCATCTAAGCTCTTTTATAATGGCCTGAGACAGTAAGAGAAGTATAGACAGACAGTGTTTTTGTATATTGAATTTCTGTATATTCCTAGAAGTCTAAGGAGATAAGTCAGAAGTTGAAAAGCCTGCAAAAATAAGGTTATTTAAAGGGAAGGTTGAGATGTAGGGGAAAATACTTTTCTCTGAACGCTTTAATATAGTAAACTCCAAAGACTACAGAATATGTTCTGTAATTTTGACATGGGTATTCAGCACTTAATAAGGGGCTACAGGAGTTAACAGAGCATTCAGAAATGTAGCTGGTTCACTGAAACCCATGCTTAGTTTAATTTTCTGTATGTAAAAACTAAAAACACTATATACAAGTTAACTCATCACAAAAAATTTTAAAACTGTATTATAGGAAATTATTATTTCCTAATTTGCCGTTCAGGAACACAATGTGGGTGGCTAAGAGGTAAAAATATTCTCTGAGTATGTAAGACTCATACGAGTCAGGTTCAACCAGGGGTTCAGCCAGTACTGACATAAAAGATAGCTAAACCTATTTGCATCAGGAGAAAGTTTAATCCCTGAACTTGAAACTGCACAGCAAATGCTCAAGAGTAATCTCTGGAATAATGTGAACAATCAGTCTGTGTACTTGGATGCCCTGTTTTCCTACAGCCCTCTTCAGCACAAAGGGAATATTCCTATTTTTTTCTGTGGATTTGGAAAGAGTAATTCCATACCTAACTGCTGCCATGGGTGTCAGGGTATAACATTTGTGTTTCCCAGTTCATAGTACAGACATTGTCATCATGCTGTGGAAACAAAAAAGACAAAGGAGATGATGGCCAGGATCGATCATGAATCTTGGGTACTGTCAAAGAATACACTATAATACTTGTATTTTTTTATATTTTCCTAAGTTTCTGCCACTTGGTGTCATGGGAGACAATCGTCAGCTAGTTGGGTGTTTAGTCTGGTCCATTCTTTTATCTGATTGCAGAGAGACTTCTGACAGAAGCAAAAATAATCTCAGCCTAAGTAGGATAACCCAAGTCACTCCTTTTCCCTCTGGTTTGGGGAAATGCATTATTGCAGAAAGTCCTCTCAAACTCATCATAAAGTTTTTCTTGTGAAGTTTTACCATGATAATGATGCACTGTTATATTAAACCAATAAGAAAGAGTAACATCTTTGCTACTGCACCAGGATTCTTTTCAGTCTCCACATAGTCATCTTGACCCTGGTAGTCCCTGCTGTCCTGATTGTCAAAGTTAGACATTTAACTGAAGCATGACAGAGATTCCTGCCCAGTCTATGCATCCAGCTCTCCTTATCAGAGAAGAAAGGCATAGGAACAGATGATATTTGCTGTGTCTCACCCAGACATGGAAGTTTAGAGGTGCCAGGTGTTCTTTTAGGTCCAGGAGTGTTGTCACAGGCATACTGTATCATCTTCATTGCACTTCCAGTTGGTACAGCTGTCTTGGGACAGACCATAAATGAAATTTCAGTGATCTGTTTGGAAGAAAATCTAGCAAGTACAGGCAGTTGTTCCTGTTAGTTGTACCCTAATTACCTCTAGATTTAAGGTAACAATACATAAGAATCATTGATCCCTAGGAAAAGTATAACTTCAAGGAATAGCTTTGAAAATTGATCTATGTAAAATGAAGGATTGACACTTCACTGGAATACAAGTAGCCTGTGTGAGTAGAGCTCTCCATATGCCATATCCCGTGCCATTATTATTTGCAATAGCACCATCATTACTATTGAGCATTTTCCATGTATAAAAATCCAACTGCATTGGACTTCCAAGAATATTTGCACTAATAGGTGTTTTTTAAGTCTGATAAACTGGCATACAACCAGATAAACTCACTTGCCTATGATTATCAAGAACAAAGCAGCAGGAACTTTTTTTTTTGGTACCAGTCTAGAACTTCAGCAGCAGCATCCCAACTGAGATACTGTCTTCTCCACTGGTTTCTGACATTGCTGCCGAGGCAGATAATGACCGTACTGCATTTTCATTCATTCTGTAATTCCAGTTAGTATTATCAGACAGAGCCTCAGAAACATTGTTTGAAGATTTCCTCATCACTACGGAGTTTGCTTTTTTATGGCACAGCAGTTGTCTCTAGACTCAGGCAGCATTCCACACTGGATAGGAATGTATATAGATAGTGATAAATCAGTATTTTTCAGAAACTGTCCACTCAAATTGTAACATCTCTTTATTTAAAACCTCATCTGTTGAGTGTGACTGTTTATTTACACAGAAATCTAGGGGAAGAAATAGTACTTACAAAAAAGTACACATGCTAAAAATGGGATTTTAAAAGTGCAAAGAGAAACTAAGAGGATCAAGATTTGGGTATTGGTGGTGATTTTTGCCTGGGGGAGAGTTAATTTTGTTCATGGTAGCTGGTATTGGCTGTGTTTTGGATTTGTGCTGAGCACAGTGATGATCACAGAGATGTTTTTGTTATTCCTGAGCAGTGCCTACTTTTCTGGCCCTTTCCGTACCACCATACTGGCAAGGAGGCTGGGGGTGCATGGGAAGTTGGGAGGACACACAGCTGGGACAGGTGACTCCAACTGACCAAAGGGATACTCCAGACCATATAACATCTTGCTCAGTATATAAAGTGAGGGGAAGGTGGAGGAAGGGCGGTCATTTGGGGTGATGGCATTTGTCTTTTGAAGTAACTGTGATGCATGATGGGACCCTGCTGTCCTGGAGATGTCTGAACACCTGCCTGCCCATAGTGTGATGGTTTTAAAAACTCAGCAGGGAAAAGTTAAGATTGCTCAAGCTGTCCCTTACAATAGTGGAGAAAGAAAACAAAGAAAACAAGACTGATAGGTTAAAAACATTGGAGTCACAATTTTACTGAGGTAAAACTTGCAAATAGCAAAACAATAGAGAGGAAAAAGAATAGTTTACCCACAAAACCAATAAAGGCAAAATAAATTGCTTCCTGGATGCCCCATACCTAGGGCAAAAGCAAAAATGGCTCCTATTCCCACTGCACCAGCTCCACATGGCCCAGGGAAACAAAGAAAACAAATCTCCACACTCCAACACCCTTCATAACTGTACAAAAACAACAGGGAAAACACGGACAAAGCAAAACCTGGCATACTATTTAGTCCAGAAGGAGCCACACTGCCAACATGCTGGCATGGGTGCAGGATCTCTTGGTGAGGAACAGCAAAGGGCAGCAGTGTGCAGAGTGTCTCTTTCCCTGCCGTGTGGCTGGCAAAAAGCAGCTGCAGGAATCTTCCATGGCCAGCAAAAAGCTGTCAGCAATTGCATAAGGAGCGGCGCTGTTAGCTATTGCACCAAGCCCTGGAGCGGTGTGTGACGCCAGGCAGCTCAGTTGTGACTGGTATTCTGTGACAGTTTTTGGGATTAGGGGCAGATCCAACAATGGCTGGGACTCAGGGAGAGGTCCCAACCTGTGATGAAGCAGCCACCTCTTTAGCCTGAGGAAAGGAGTATGACCGAGCTTCCATTTCCATCTCTCGCAGGTACAAGTGGGAGCTTTAGACAAAGTTTATTACAGAAGCCCTTCTATTGAGTTATGAGGTGCAGGAGGGGGCCCCCTTGCTTTCTGAACTCCTCAGAGAGGAGCACAGGTGCAGCTGACTCCAATCTTAGCACCAGATTTTGTCAGTGGTTTAAATCTAAGTGATTATAGAGGTGTGATTGAACCTCTATACAAATTTGCCCCACATGTCTAAGAATGTCAAAGCATGTATATTTATATAAAAAGAATTATTTATTATGACAAATGATTAGATAAAATATCTTAATTAGAACTATTTACTATACAATATAGAAGCTAAAACTACTAGTATATAGTACAAGGATAGTGCACTACATGAAAGCAAAAATATTAACATTGGAAAAATAAGAAATAATTATTATTTAGTAGACATCGATGTAACTCACCCACACCAACAAATGTGGACATATCTTTCTCTTAACTCAAGGAGCAACCCTGCTCAAGAGAGGATCTACACACACCCCCCAAGAAGGGCTGTGTTAGAAGAACCTTTCCTATGAAAGTGGACTGGAGTTTTGTAGTGTAAAGTGATTGACGGCCAGGCATCTCTCTCCAGATGCCTCACCATCAGGATGTTAATTTGGGGGTTGAGGAGTGTCTTGGTTTAAATAATGGGGTGGAAACTTCAATAAAATGAACTCCCCTTCCTATCCCTTTAATTCCCACCAAATACAGAGTGACAAAATGCAAGAAGGTATAAGTGAAAAAGAACAGTTTACTGACAAGTAAGTAGTAACAAAACCAATACCAACAGAATGGTTCAAATCCATAACAGTGAGAGAGAAACGCTTCTACTTTCTCCATCCTCCCCTTTTGAACTCCCTTTTATATACAGACGAAGACAATGATCAACATGTGCTTCCCTTCAGTCCCTTGCGCCTCCTGGAGAACAAAGAACAGAAGTAAAACCACGAGAAAGAGGGGCAAAGCAAAACATGGAGAGCTAGTTCATTTCAATCAGGGGTTGTTTTGCTGAAATGCTGATTCAGCAATGGCAATGCAAGTGCAGGGACTCTCTGTCCAAACAGTGATGGACTGGGGCAGGGGCAACCGCCCGGCTGCTTTGCTCCCATCATGGTGCAGCAAGGTGGCAGCTCCCAGCTTTTGCCACAGTGCGAGCAGCAGGAACCCTTACCGGCGCTGAAGTGATGACTCCTGGCTTGCTACAGTTCTGACTGCAAAGAGCGATTGCCAGCAGCAGCTGAGACTCCTGGAGCAGCTCCAACCCACAGCAAACCCCCTCTCTTGAACTCCCCACACCACGTGGTGGAGTGACTTCCTCTGATAATGTAATGGTATGAATATTCATCACTGTGCTCCATCCCCTATCATGTAACTGTAACAGGGAGCCAGACTGGTTTTATCATAATTTAACACCAAAAGCAACACGGTGCCCTCTCCCAGCTCACCACTGACAGCTTTACAAACTGGGCATTGTCCAAGTTGGTTGACCACATTTCCAGAGCAGAGTGTCCTGCTACACCATTCAGGGGGTCTTAAAGAGAGTGTCCACCAAGCATGATATAGAGGGCATAGAATACACAGCTTGGTCACCCCCTCATAGTGCTAAACCACCTCCTATCCTTGTAACTACAACACTGTGGAGAGCAGTGAATTAATTCTCTGGTTTGCTTTGCTTTTGCTTTCCTTACTGAACTGTCTTTAACTCAATCCGTGAGTTTTCTAGCTTTTACCCTTCTAGTTCAGTTCTCTCCCTGATCCTGCTGGTGAGGGAGTGAGCGATTGGCTGCATGATGCTTGGCTGTTGGCTGTGGTTAAGGCATGACAGGGTACAGTACCTTTTGCGTGAAGTACAGGTATACATATACAGAGTGCAAATGAGCTAAGTTACAATTCTGACTTTTTTCCAGGAGCAACCTTTGACCCTTTGAAGGTCACTTCAAGCAAGTGGTTCATCTCTGCCTGTGGAAAACTACATTGACTTCCCTGGAGTTTGTGCAGACAAAGCTTTTCCCAGCACAGGAGGCTGAGGCCAATGCACAGATCCTTTTTGCCAAGCCAAGTACAGTACTTGCCGTGCAAGCTTACTGCAGAGTGGCTGAAGTTTCAGCACTCGTGATATTCCAGCCCATGCCTTGAGGTAGTTTGTCATTCTTGCTAAAATATACTGGTAATGTCATACCTCAGACTGGGGTGAGACTGAATATTTTTTCAAAATCTCAAATAGATTTGAAGACATGCAAGGTCTAAAGCAAAAGGGTGCTACACCACATAGCTGAAAATTACATAGAACTTCATACAGAAAACAAACCACAACAAATCTAGCCACTGTTCAGTTTGACAGTTTCCTGGCTATGAGAGTCCAGGAAACACTCTAGTGACATGTCATAGTTTTCATTATGTCTGTCCTTATCAAATGTGTGTCAGTGAGATAAAAAACAGAAGAAGAAGAAGAATCAGAGTCACACAGAGGCTCTAAAGAAATATTTCACAGGGAAGTGAATTCTGCTCAGTTAATGATTTGACATATGAAATGCATCCTTGCTGCCATACTTCCAGCAGTGAGGTGATGTCAATATTTTAATGAGGTCATACTTAACTACCACCTTAGCCTTCTAATCTCAGGATAGTTGTACTCCAGAGAAGAGCTAGACATGTTATTCCTTTGTTCTGTCAATCACAGTTTGCTTAACCATAATCAAGGACAGAGATACTACTTGGCAAATACAAAGCTGCTCAGAGAGCAAACAGCATATACTGAACACAAAGACTTGTAGTCAGCTTGTAAAGCTGGAAGTGGGGAAAGGGTGGTAATGATCTTGTTCTTGCACATAGGTTAGTGGGAGCTAAAGGAACTGCCCCAGAAAGACACCCACCATCCAAACTAGCTGGTCTAGTCCAAAAGAAAGAGATGTCTTTCTTATAAGTAAGTGTGTTAAGTTTCTAGGTCCATGGATAAGTCAGCCTTAGGAAAGGTCATTACAGAGGACCAACGTGGGGGGGCGGAAATGTTAAGCCATGTCTCCCTTTACTTTGACATGAACTTGTTAGAGGGTTCTCCAGACTCATAACCTGTCAGTGTTTCCATACAATCAATGGCTGCTATTATGCCTCCCAGTTTCAATGACATGGAATCATGCACATATTCATTTCTATTTTATAATAGTATGAGAGCATGTATAAGCTTGAGCTGTCCTTGAATGAAGGAGTAATGCAATGGCTAATGCGTCAGCTGTGCTTCAGTGACTTGGTAAGACAGGTCAGAAAAAGAAAATGAAGTAACACTCATGAGAACAATTGGAAGAATTACTATGGCAATAAGGATAGCACAGCTCCTTCCAGAGGCACTAGGTCATGAAGTGTCCAAAATTTTATTTCTTCAGCATTTCAGTTTCAGGGAAAATTTGTATTATTACTTTCTTCACCCTCCATTCCTCACATGCTAGATTTCTACTCAACCTTGAGCTAATTCACTTACGCATTCATTGGTCTGGATGTGGTATATACCTTGATGAGACAATGTATTTTCTTTCTTTACATTGCAATAATTACCTCAGACAGAATTGATTGAAAATATTCTTTCAGGGGTTTTTTAATATATATATTTATTAAGTGGATCTAATAACATATACCTACCTTGTACTTATTTCTGGCATCTGAAAAATCTGTTTGCCTCAGTATGATAAGGTTTAATATTTTGGCACCACAGTTCTATGACAAACTAGTTTGCTACAAGCATTATGAAGTAAAGCACCTTCAGACAGTCTTCTTAAGTCAGGAATCTTGTACTACTTTTTGCAGCCTGTCCATTCTTGAAATGTAGGCGAGTTGATTTATGTAGCAGACATTGAACTTTTCAGAAAGCAGCAAAAGAGATTATATACTTGTCTATTATAATGAACTATAATAACTTTTTCTAGTTTGGAAACTTAAATTCTGGTAACAGCACAAAGACCGCATGAAGACTTACATAAATGAAGTCAAGCAGGATAGGGAAGCAAAGATTGTGCTTTCTCACTGAACTCCTTTTACCTTCATCAAATTTGGGGTTTTTTTTTGCTTTAGGCACAAAATGGGTGCTTAAGCTTTTGGACAAACAGTTAAGCCCTTTCCCAATTAAATATCTATTAAAGTGATGGAATGTCATCATTCTTCAGTTAAATGCAGGGAATAGCTACATAAAAAAAAAAAAGTGAAGCAAGAAAGACTGTTAACAACAACCCAAAAAAACCCCACTTGATCCAAACAGTTTTCACAACTCTTAAGCTTTCTTTGCCAAAATAGATAGGCATGTTCGCTTAAGTGAGAAAAAAATCTTATAGAATAATTCAAAGTTAAAAATTAAAAAGTTTTTGGGTGGGATTTTTTTTGTGGGGGTTTGAGGTTAAAGAAGTTACTTGAACTCTTATAGAAACATTTTCCTGATTTGAAAACTGCAATGTGTATTGATACCTGTCTCATTTTGTAAATAGGTCTATACCCGTTAAATTACATTTTTGACAGATATAATTTTTTGCACACAGACTCCAACATGACTGTTAAAGGCCTGATTCTGATAATGCCTAAATGGCAAATCTCCAATAGATGAAAAGCTGCAAATGGCTTTTAGACAGAACAACCAGTTGAAGAAATGTGTCATAGCTGCCCTATGAAGAAGAGCCCCAAGACTGCTATGATACAGAGCAATAAAATTCAATACAGACTATGATAATTTTATTATACCATTTGTGAATTTGTGGACACCTATGAGAAATTTTTGTAAGTAGCTCTGACTCTTGAAAGTTCCACTAATAAAAAGATGAATGATACTTCTATTATTATCTTATTTAAAGTTCATCAATCAGCAAAACACTGAGTAGACTTTATTTCCTGTAATCAGGCATCAACCAGATGTGTATGGCTAATCAGAACAGTTTGTAAGTTGCCCTCAGGTGAAATCTGTTCATTAACTGTTTATAAATACCCCAGATTTGGGAGCTCAGATTCACTTTAAAAAAAATATCAATCATTTAAAAGGGTAGATTCGTAATAAACATTATTAGCTTTCCTATGATGCTTGTGAAGTATGTGTTCTTCTCAATTGCAGTCTTTTAGGAAAATGCCTTCTGCCCCTCTTTTGTTCACTACAGGTTTTTCCTCATCATAAACCTTCCCATGTTACCACTGTGTAGTGGGAATTATGGTAGATCTATAAGCCAAAGATCAAGACAAAGAGCAAGAGTCTACTAATAGAAAAAGGCTGACCAAATTCAACCGTTATTTTCTATCACTTCTGGCTATGCAATCCAGGAATTTAAAAGTTTTCCCCACACACCTGACTGAAGAATGTATGTAAGCAGTATAGCAGTTTCAGCTGTTAAAAGGAGTTGACCTTCCAGACTTTACTGTTTGTACATGCTTATGTGAGTGCCACACTCACCAACAATGAAAAGTCCTTCCTGACTTTCTGCATAATACATCTGTGAAAGTTCGGGTTGGCTCTCTGCCAACAGCCAAACCTCACAAGAAAGATTCCCCCTCCCTCTCCTGAAACGGCAAAAAAGCAGCAAGAGAAAATTGAAGAAATAAATATATATATATTTACATATATTAAATTTATATACTAGGTACAATGAGACAGGGACCCCCAAACAACCCCAATAAGGGACAAGGGGAAGGAAAAGGGGAGAGGGAGACAAAAAGGGAAATAAGACAAACAAATATATACAATATAAACATAGAAATTAACTCAGTAAGTAACAAATACAATAGTAAACTCACTACTTTCCTTAGGAAAAGCAGATTCTTAACCTTCGCCGCCGGCCCAGGCAAACAGCCCTTGGAGCAGGCCTCGCTTAACACAGAAGAGCTAGGCCTAAACACCGAGAGCCCGTCAGCGTGCTAACCCGTGAAGGAAAAGAAAGCAAAAGAGTCAGAACACCTCCCCCTTCAGCTTATATACACCTGATTATATAAAGAGATGGGATGGAATACTTCCTAGATTTTGACCCTGGTTACCAAGGAAGGCCTTCAAGAAACAACCCATCACAACAGCCTACAGAACTTGGTTCCTTCACTGAGTCAAGCTTTTTGTGGCTAAAAGAAACCCCATGCCACTCCTTGGTAAACAGTTCATATTGCAGAAGTGGGATCTAACTCAGAATCTGCCATGTCAGCTGCTTCCATGGGCATTGCTGCTGGCTGCTCTGAAGTCAAATATAATATGCTATACAGGAAAAGCAGTGTTTTTGGTTTTATCCTGCTTTTCTCACTTCTATTTTTAAAATCAATTAAAGGTATAGAGATTCATCAGAGATGAAGTAAAATGACAGACTATAGCTCCAGGTGAAGACTGATAGAATACCTACCTCATTTGCAGCTATGCAATCAACCTGAAGATAGACTAAAAGAACAGCCACAGGTTCTAGTGAGAACTTTAGTGATGCAATGCAAAAAGAGGTCAAGAAGTGTTAGGAGCTGTAAAAACTATAGCTTGAATAGAGAAAGGATAATTTTCTTTATTTTTTCTAAAATGAGTGGGCAAACCTCAGTGGGCCTAGTTTTTTACTATCTTCAGACATCCCTATGAGCAGCTTACTATATCTTATTGATTATTTAAAAAATTGTTCTCCCATGATTTTCCTTATCCTTTTTTGCCTTTCCATCTCTGTGACTGCTTTGAAACCTTGGAGTTGGTCAGACAGCTGCTTAACAAAATAATTAGTTTTCCCAGTTTGGCAGACTAATGTCAACAAAGAACATTTAATTGTATTTTCTCTTTCAGTTTCTTATGTCTTCTGAAATTGTGTACACAACTAGCCCTTGGGCCACTATTCCAGTATTGTCACTTTGTCACTGCTACAGAACAGCACAGAGTATTTCCAGAAAACCAGAGAGGTAGAAATAACTGGGATATGGTTTTGCTTACCTTATGTTCTTACACCTAACAGGGTTAATGAAAGGTTGATGGTTTGCGGAGCCATCAGGTCCATCAAAGAAAAAGCAATAGTGCTTTTCAAAATTCAGCACCAGTGGGCAAAACTTGTGAATCACTGAGCTTCAAGATTTAAAGACAAAATAAAGAAATAAATCCCATCACTCAGAAGATTTGCCTTATTATTTTCTTATTTTCTTACAAAATCCCCACCATGTTATTTTTATGAGTTACTAGACAACAAATTCAAGGATTTGCCTTGACTTCAAGTATCTGTACTGAGACACCACATTGTCAGGAATGTTTCTGAACAATGCATGGGCTTACTATAAAAGATACAACAACTTCACTTTGATTTGTGTCAAGACAACCAGACATCTGCTATCTTTTTGTTACATGACATAGGAAATACATTAAAATGTCAGTATTTCCACCACAAAGATGAATTAGTCTGGAGGTACACGAATTTGTGGTCGTGGTATTCCTGATTCAATAATCAGGCTTTCAGATCAGTTGAACTAGACAGGAAGGCTGAAATCTACAGGTTGCTACTAAACATGAAAAGACCCGTCAAGAGATACTCAAATATTTCTTGAGTGTGCCTGTGCACATTAACCCTCAATTCACCCTGTGCGTTTGGCCACTAAGTACCTCATTAATTCTACCTTTTTTTGGGTCTTTCTTGAGAGCAATTGTTACTGTTACAAGAGGTTAGCTGTATTTTATTCACTCTTTCTAACATTGTTTTTGGAGGTACTGCCTCATTAAGGATGAATTCCTTGCACCCTCCTCCCCCCATCCCCACCAGAGCAGGGAGGGGAAGAGAAAAAGAATCCACAGGGCGAGGAAGTAAACAGAACTCAATCTCCCTCTTTTGCTCTCTCCTTTGGGACCACTTGGGCAGTTGCCTTGAGGGTCAGCACCACACTGTCCTTTACTGGGGCCCCAGCTGCCGGCCTTGCTGCTCCCACCCAGCCCAGCTCCACCACCCAGACCATCAGATTGCCATCATTCCACATGGAAGCCAAGGCAACCCACACAGTGCTGGGATTGAAACACACTGGGGTCACCCTTACCTCAGCCACTGCAGCCAGAGAGAGAACAAAAGTGAAATGAACTGCTGCCTCTGTCTATGCTGGGAAAGCCCTGCCAGTGCCAGGACCACTGGCGCCCACAGCTCAGCCAAGATGAGTGATGCAACACATCGTGCTGGAGGCAACACGTGACAGGGAACAAAGAGACTCCAAACTAATGCCACGACTGCAGCTGAGACCTGAACCTAACCAGGTGACATAGTATCCAGTTTAATAGTGTAAATCCTTGTGAGCAACAGTTTTCTTGGGGTTTTGCCTTTGTCCCTGTTCTCCAATTTTTTCTTTTGTTTAGGAGGGCAGATGGGGGTGGTTGGTGGGAGGATCCCATGCCATTCTCTTTCCCCTTTGCTCCCAGGGGGACCACATGATGTGGGGGTTTTCTTTGTGTTTTTCTTGTGGGTAAGCCATTTTCTTTGTATTTTTGTGGTGCTGCTATTTCCTTGTCAGTAAACTGTTATCTCATATTTTTGTCTCTCTTTATTAGGGGGGGGGGAAAGAGGAAGGGGTTCATTTTATTTGGAGGTCCAACCCCCAATATTTGCCTTTAAACCAAGACAGCAGTGTAAACCCAGACTGTTGCATTTTAGTTTGCTTACATACAGATTCCCAGAATGGTTGAGATTGGAAGGGACTACAGTGAGTCACCTGGTCCAACCTCCCTACTCAAGCAGAGTCATCCCAGAGACATGGCACTGGATTGCATCCAGATGGTTCATGAATGTCTCCAGTGAGTGAGACTCCAAAGTCTCTCTGGGCAATCTGTTCCACTGCAGGGTCACTCACACAGGAAAAGTTCTTTCTCATATTCAGGTGGAACTTCCAATGCCATTAGCTTCTGCCCATTGCCTCTTGTCTCATTGCTTTTCACCACTGAGCAGAGCCTGGTTCCATCCTCTGGCACTCTCTCTTCAGCTACTAATAGACATTGATGAAGTCCCTTCTCAGTAGTCTCTTCTCAAGGCTGAATAACCCCAGCTCCCTCAGCCTTTCCTCATGAGAGATGCCCCAGTCCTTTCATCACCTTCATAGCCTTCATAGCTGCACCTGCTCCAGGAGCTCCATGTCTCTCCTGTACTGAGAACCCCAGAACTGGACATAGCATTCCAGATTGCCTCACAGGTGCTGAGTAGAGGGGCAGGACCTCCCTGACCTGCTGGCACTGATTTTCTTAATGCACCCAGGGTACCATTTGCCTTCTTTTCTTGGCCTCCAGGGCACACTGTTGGCCTACGGACAGCTTGTTGTCCACCAGAACCCTCAGGTCCTCCACAGAGATGCTTTGCAGCAGGACAACCCCTAGTCTGTACTCATGCCTGAGACTGTTCCTCCCCGGGTGCAAGACCCTGCCTTTACCTTTGTTGAATTTCAGGTGATTCATCTCTACCTGCCTCTCAACCTGTTGAGGTCCTTCTGAAGGGCTACTTGGCACTCTGGGGTATCAGTCATTCCTGCCAGCTTTGTGTCATCAGTGAACTTGCTAAGGAGGCATCTACCCCTTTATCCAAGTTAAACAATACCCAGTACTGAACCCTGGAAGACACTGCATGTGACAGATCTCTAATTAGACACTTTACCACCGATACCATTCACTAAATCACAGCAGTGGTTGGATCAAAAGTTGGATTTAATGATCTCGGAGTTCTCTTCCAACCCAGCTGATTGTATATAATTCTATGATTCTATGAAATCAGATTGCTCCAAGTCCCATCCAACATTGCCTTAAACACTTCCAGGGATGGGGCATCCACAACTTCTCTGGGCAACCTGTGCGAATGCTTTGCCACCCTCTGAGTAACGAATTTCTTCCTAACATCTAATCTAGCCTTGCCCTGTGTCAGTTTAAAACCATTGCCCTGTCACTATCTGCCCATATAAAGAGCTCCCACATCTCCTTTTTATAAGCCCCCTTAAGGCACTAGAAGGCTGCAATGAGCTCTCCCTGGAGCCTGCTCTTCTTCAGGCTCACCAACCTCATCTCTCTCAGCCTGTCTTTGTAGGAAAGGTGCTCCATCCCTCTGATTTTCTTTGTGGCCTCCTCTGGACCCATTCTAACAGGTCCACATCTTTCTAGTATTGAGGACCCCAGATCTGGACACAGTGCTCCAAGTGGGACTCATGAGAACAGACTAGAGGGGAGAATCACCTGCCTCAACCTGCTGACTGCTCCTCTTTTGATACAGTCTGGGATGTAGTTGGCCTTTTGGGCTGCGAGTTCACACTGTTCAGCTTTTCATTCATGATAACTCCCAAGTCCTTCTCCACAGGGCTGCCTTCAGCAAGTGCCTCTCAGTCTGTATGCATGTCTGGGATTGTCCTGACCCAGGTGCAGCAGCTTGCACTTGGACTTTTTGAACTTCATGAGGTTCTCATGGGCCCAATTCTCAAGTTTGTCCACATCTCCCTGGACGGCATCATCCATAGGTTGTATCAGCTGGACCGCTCAGCTCCTGTAACATGCAAATGTGCTGAGGGTGCACTTGATCTCACTGTCTGTGTCATTGACAAAGGTATTGAAGAGTACTGATCTCAAGACAAAGCCCTGAGGATCACAGCTCATCACTCATAGAGTCATTGACCACAACTCTCTAGCTGCATCTGTCCAGCCAATTTCTTATCCACTGTCTCTCCAATTTGAAGGTAAGGATGTTATGTGGCATTGTGTCAAAGGCCTTACAGAAGTCTAGATAAATATCATCTGTCAGTCTTTCCTAGGTGACCACTGCTGTCACTTCATCGTAGAAGGTCATCAGATTGGTAAGGCATAATTTTCCTTTAGAAAAGCTGTGCTGGGTGTCTGAGAACACCTCCTTCTCTTTAATGTGCCTTAGCATATCTTCTAGGAGGATCTCATCCATGGTCTTCTCAGGCACAGAGGTGAGGCTCACTGATCTGTAGTTCCCTGGATCTTCCTTTCTCCCCTTTTTAAAATTAGGAGCAATGTTTCCCTTTTTCCAGTCACTGGGGACTTTGACTTGTGACTTTTCAAATATGATAGAGAGTGACTTGGCAGCAACCTCAGCCAGTTTCCTCAGGACCCTGGGATGCATGTCATCAAGTCCCATAGGCTTGTGGCTATTAAACATCATCTCAAGCCTGCTCGTATAGTGGGAAGGACTTCAATCACCTCAGACACACTCAGAGGATCAGGGACTTGACAATAGTGGGAAGCCTGACTGTCAGTAAAGACTGAGGCAAAGAACTCATCGAGTACCCCACCCTACTCCATATCAGTTGCCACCAGTTCACCTTTCTTGCTCATCCAACACTTTCTGTTCCCTACTGATTTCCAACACATGACTTTTCTGAAGGAGCTTTTTAAGCAAGTTCAATCATCACACTGAAGATATTAGTTGTGTTTTCTGATAAATCAGCAAAGTATATAACTACTGTCTTCTGTTGAACCCAGTGATAGTCTAATGTTTTAGATAAAGAACTTTCTGCCCATTCAAAACCAGAGGCAAGTTACACCTTGACCCTTTAAACAACTCACATCACACAAGGAGATTTTCTATATAAAGATATAATTATCCACACAGAGTGCTGTAAGCTTCAGACTATCATGCACTGTATCAGTTTTATGTACTTATGTAGGAGGATTTTTCAAGCCTGTTCAAACTCTGCCAGTTTTGTTTAACCTATGTATGAATTTATAATTCATCATTGTTTTCAAAGTGTCATGCACAAAATATCATCACAGAGGAGTGAGAAAAAACTGCAAAGGCTTTTTGATAGTTCTCTGAAGATTTATCAAATGACAATTGATTTCTTTGTTCCATTTCCCACTTGGCTCTTAGGCAGAGACTCAATCATAAGATAGATCTGAAAGGAAGATGTTTCAGGATATAAAATACACTTATTTTCAAGAATCCCCTGCTCAGTCTGGAAGTGCCATTATACTGTAGTCAAAAGCTTTCAAGCTCCACTAGAGAACTAGTATAATAAATCCCAGGGGAGTTGTCTGGAAGGAACTTGTCTGCAGACAAAGAGGCAGTTTTGGAAAGCTATGCCACTACATTGTAAGTGTCTCACCTTGATCAGTATTGCCAACAAAAAAAAAAGTAAAGTTTAATCTAGCAGTTGTGATAACTGGTAACAGCTGGTCTTTGCATACTCTGCTGCACACTGCCAAATCACACTAATGTTAGCAAACAGTAATGGATTCCCACATTTAGCTCCTTTTATGCAGTTTTTAATGTTATTCAGTTGGAAGACATGATTACATTAAAGAAAATAATGTAACACATTATCAAACAAAAAAAATCAGAAGTGGGGTTGTTAGTATAAGAGATATTAAAAACTGCAGTTGCTAGAAATGGGGTAAAAAATAAGACATTCTGAAGTTTCCAGAAGCGTTTTTAAAGGCTATAAGACTAGATATAGCCAAGACAACTGAGCCCAAACTACTCTACACTAAATTATAGTAGTCCTATAAGTAGGTTCCTCTGACAGTTTTTCAAAGTTCCATCAATTTCATTAAAATCTAGTCAAAACATGAAAGACAAAATTAGTTTTGTTTTTTTTCCAGAACTTAACATTTAGTTTTCAAAAAAACCCTGCAGATTTTATAATCTAAAACAACCAAACACACCTGTTTATGTACTTTATGTGATTCTGTTTGCAACTACTGGGTGTTGATCAAAAGTAAGGAAGGTCCTTGGAAACGGGGATGTTATTACTATCTTTTTAGATTGGCAGTTATCTGTGGGAAGGAAGTGGGTGTCTCCCCATAATGCTGTAGCATGAACAGTAGGAAGAAGCCTTAAATGTGGGAAAACACACCTACCTGAAGTAAAGGTACAAAAAGTACCTGATGTATTCATAAGTTTGAGTCTAACTTTTAAGAAGTTGCATAAGATCCTCAAGATGATAACATTGTTTATCTGTCACTCACCCTGAGGAGTGAAAGGGAAATACCTCTAAGCAAAGTGCCAGCAGCAGGGAGACTGTGGGAACAAGCATAGGGACATTAATCTGCTGCTGTTCCAAGATGTGCAGTGTACAGGGAATTAAACATAAAAAATGAATAAAACTGCACCAGGACACCGGGTCTGCAGCGAACTCCTCTTCCTAACTAGCTATTTGATATTTAGAAATGGTATTCCCCAGTTCAGTGCCCCCATTGAGACTTTACAAAACTGCACACCACTCACTTGATCCCCCCTTTCCTCCCTCCCCCAGGATGGAGTTGAGAATTGGAGGTACAAAAGGTGAAGATCATGGATTGAGGTGAGAACAATTTACTGGAAACAGTGTTGATGTAAGAAAATAAGAAGACCAAAAATATTAATAACAAAAGTATATAAAAGAGAGGGTGATTCACATGCAAAAATGCTCACTGCAAACCCCAAGACAAGGAACAAAGGTGGACAAGGAACCAGGGTGGACAATGCTGCCACATTTTTCAGTTGGAAGTCATGCTCTTCTTAGAAGCCAAAGAGTCCCTTTTCCCTACTCCCAGCAATGACATGATGTGGTATAGAATAACCTCCAGGTCCTGGCCAAATCTAGAACACTAGGAGAATGGTTTTTGCCAGTAGTTGAATCAGCATTGTAACTGGGATCTGCATGGAAGCTCACTCCCTAATTTTGTGGGACTGTGAGACTAGCAATAGTGTTCCTATGTATTAATTGGATAATTGGAACAGTGTGCAGGGGCTGACCCCACAGCTCAAACAAAACACTTGGTTTTATCTGATTTATCCATTCTAGATTTATCTAGCAACAAGATCTCTTAGTGCCTATTTGTGTAATTTAACCTTACTCCAGGCTAAGCCGTTCACCTCAGCCCCTTTAAAGTCCATGTAGAGAACTGCACATTTCTGGAGGACAAATGAACACAGCTATCTTCATCTGATTGCATTTTAGGTAAGGACTACTGAGTAAAGAATGAAAAATAAGACATAGCTTTCTCTCCATTGTCTGGATGCCACCTTGAAGATATGTAAAAACAGATTACTAAAGATAGGCGAGCTAAAGCCACTCCACCTTATTCATTATGGATTAAGATTCCAACTTTAATTCACCTCACCCAGTGAAATCCTTACAGTTTACTGTGGTGTACAGGTAGAGCATATTAATGTAAAAGATCCATGGATATATTCCTCTTTAAAATTATTTTTAAACAAATGCCTACCTGCACAGCTAAACAACAAAGCTATTCACATGACATCTTGCCAAAGAGCAATTCCTGCTTGGCAGATCTCCACTGACTAGGGAAACAGGTGCAGATTTCAATTGTGTTTTGTCTGTTTCTCTCCTGAAGAGAGGCTGGGCTTTCTCTGCACTCTTAAACCACAGGCTCCCTTCTAAATTGTGTTTATTTCAAAAGATTTATTCTGAAGATCTCATCACCTATTCATACAGTTTGGCCTCAGCAAGTAACTCCCTTGGCTTTCTCCTTTCCTTCATAAATTTAACACATTGCTCTTTGAAATAGTGTCTTCCTTGCTTGAGAACAGCACTATTTCTCTCTGCTCCATTCAGCTGCCCCTCCATACTGAGATTCTTTCTTAATTGTAAGAACAGGAATTGTTTAACAAATGAATTTTGCACTGTGATCTAAAATGCTCATTTGTCTACTCCCTCTTCTGTTTCTTTATTTATTCAGCAGTCATGAGCTGAGAACACTTTACCTGTACATTCAATAAAGGAAAATCATATGCTGCTGTAGAATGCAGAATGCAGGCAAACATTATAACTACACAGCCCAAAATCCCACTGGGGTCTACATTCATAATGTCAAGGGAAAATGAATTTTCTGTACCACTTTTGATAGAACAGGAACATAACAGTCTTTGTTACCATGGTATTACAGGCCAGAGACAGCCACAAATTAGCTAGATAGGCTGGCTTAAATATATTTATTTCAGAAACTCTGAAATTATTTGGAGCTTTATAGTTGACTTCAAAATTGGATCATACCTCCAAACAGAAGCAATTAAAATAGTTACCTGCAGTAACAGTGATTTCGAGCAAAGTAAAACAAATACTTCACTGGATAAAATATATTTGCATAATGCTATGTAAGTCCTGGAAAGAAAAAACTGTGGTACATTTAATATATACTTCTATTAAATAAAAATAATGGCTTTTTTAATTACCTTTCCTGTCATGGGTTTCTGTGATAAAAAACCCAACACCTGAGTTTTGGTAGAAGGAGGAGAGGGGTGGCTACGGGGTAGTGGCTTCTATTAGAAGCTGCCAGAAGCTTCCCCTGTCCTATTGGAGCCAATGATAGCTGGCTCCAGGAGGGACTTGCTGCTGGTGGCCAAGGTCGAGCCAATTAGGAATCATAGAAATGCCTCTTGTGATAACATGTTTAAGAATAGGACTTGCTGTGCAGTTAAAAATTCCAGCCATGAAGTAGCAATGCAGACATCAAGGTCGGAGCAGGAGGAGGAGAAAGGACCCCACAGGAAGGGGAAGGGCTCAGAGCTGCAGCCCCCTGTAGCTTGTGGTGAGGACCATGGTGGAGCAGGCTGCCCCCCTGCAGCCCATGGAGGACCATCGGGGTGCAGAGACCTGACTGCAGCCCATGGAGGAGGTAACCCACAGGGCAGCAAATTGGGAAGAACTGCTGCCTAAGGGGTGGACTCATGTTAGCAGAGGCAGAAACAACAACTGACTGCAACCCACTTATTCCCTGTTCCCCCACATGGAAGGAGAGAGGGATGAGGGGAAAGTGTGTTTAAGACTGTTTCATTTTTTACTCTTTAGCTCTTATCCTTTTAGTAATAAATTTAATCATTATCCTCACTCTGAGTCTGTTTTGCCCATGAAGTTAATCAGACCTCTCCCAGCCCATATCTCCGCTCATGAATTTTAGCTTTATTTTCCCTTTCCTCTGGGAGAAAGGGGGCCTACAGTGATTTGGGTGGACACTGGGCATTCAGCCAAGGTCAAACCATCACACTTTCCCTTTAAAAGCATAATTTGAACAAACTTGCCCACCATATCCAAGAGCTAAAATGTACCATATTTTGTTAGGAATACTTGAATGAGTAAAAGGATTATATAACTTTACCAGGTTTTTAATAGAATTTAGATTATTAAAAGGACAAATGTATACAGGCTCAGTCTAGTTCTGAATTGAGTGTTCACAGTCCTTTCTATCGATTTTTTTTTGTAAGAGCCAGGACAAAGGTAGATCTACCCAGCAGCAAAAATCATGCACTGACAAAGCCTGATTCTGGAATCATCATTTCCTGTTTCAAAATAAGTGAAATTAAACTGAAGATGTATTGATAAGACCTGCTTGGAACAAGTAAGTTAGAAATGTCACTAATAGTAGTCATGATGCACTTTGTACACAAATTCATTTGATTTCAGTATTTCACTTGCAAATTTCCAGTGTTTGTGTTAGTGACAACAGGCTGTTAAAACAGAGTACCTTACATCTGAATAAGATCATTGTGTTCTTACTCATGTATCATTCACTAAAAATAAATACAGAAGTCTTGAGTCTTCAAAAAAACCTTTGACTTTTAAAAGAAGAATCACTGTAAGTCATTTTTCCTGCTATTAGTATAATAGCACATTTGTCTCATCTTCTCCACGGACACCC
>VXBX01007507.1:287-19079 GCA_013400415.1 Scytalopus superciliaris
GGGGACAGCTGCCCCCCCTTCCCTGCCCTTCCCACTTGGATGCTGTGTCACCAAATCGTGCCAGGCGCCGCTCCCAGCGGGTAAACAGCCAGCCAGGCCTCGGTGGGAACAAAAGGAGGGGGCAGAGGGGCCTTTCCGACGGCTCGGGAGCTGCTCATGGAGCACGTGCCTCTGATCAGGTCCTCAGCAATCATAAATATACAGTAACCAGGGAGCAGGGGATTAGCCCTTAATCTGCATATTTATGGGCTTTAATTTGCCTGGTGGCTCTGGTGTGGTGGCAGCAGCAAGAGGAGCCTTTGCAGGGCAGAACTGGGCTGTATCCTCTGTACCCTCTCCATCCTCTCCATCCTTCCCTGTGTAGCTGGACCAGCAGCTTCACAACAACACAGGCCCATCCTCACCCTTAAACCTCTTGGGTTCTCCCCCTGTTCCATCCCAGGGCTGTCCCAGCACCAGGATGTTACAGCTGGAGGCAGGAGCTCTTCCCCCTGGGCAGGGGGAGATTCCAGGAATGAGGTGCCTTTTAGACAGACCTGACACCTTGAAGTTTTCTGGGGTGACAATTTGGGGTCACACCCGGGGTTTGGTCCTTGCAAAGTCACCACTGAGGAGCAGCTGCCTCCCAGCAGAGGTGGCTGTGGAGCCTTTGGATAAAGGTTTGCTGGCTGGGCTGGGATCCTCAGAATTCCTATAGGGAAAAAATGGGGATAATATGGAGGCTCTTCTGGGGTCAGGATTTGTTCCCCTCGTCCCCTGGCTGCTTGAGGGTGTAAATGCAGGGATAGTTTGGGGGTTATTTGGGATTGCACAGCACTCCAGCAGGAAAGCTGGGCTGCTCTGGGGCAAATTCCCTGAGGGAATCCCTCAGGCTGAGCTCAGTGGGAAAAGGGGAAGGGCAGAGGACATGAGGGGTTGTGTTTTTCCTGGTGTTCCTGTTCTCTCCTCTGTCTGCCACAGAGGGACTGATTCCTAAACATGACCTGCTCTCTCCTGTGTTTTCCCCCCATGTCCTGGCTGGCCCACAGGCCTCTCCCAGAAGAGACAGGGATGGAGTCACTGGGAAGCCCTACGGAAGACGAGAACACCTCCTGTAAGTACCCACCTGCCTTCTCCAGAACCCAAAGGAAAGCAAGGCAAAGGGCATGGCATCTGGCAGTGAGGGAGGAAGCCACTTCCCTTGGATTATCCACCAAAATTCCTGTGGGAGAAAGGAAAGCAGCAGAGAGTTGAATTTAATCTTTCTCCAGAAGGTGGGGGAGGAAATAGGGATCCCAGAAGTGTGGGCACTTCTATCCAGCCACAGCCTCCCAGTGCCTCCCAGTCCCTGAGCCACCCCCCAGCCCATAACCTGGAGTATCCCTGAGGAAGCTCCATGTTTTGCACTAAGGATACAGGACCAGGACAACCTGTCAGTTGTTTTCCTTTTAACTCCAGCTCCCCCAAATACCTTAAACTTTAACGGGGCACATCGTAAGCGGAAGACACTTGTTGCACCTGAAATCAACATTTCCCTGGACCAGAGTGAAGGCTCCATTCTCTCTGATGACTTCCTGGACACTCCAGATGACCTGGACATTAATGTGGATGATATTGAAACACCTGATGAGACAGATTCCCTGGAATTCCTGGGGAATGGGAACGAACTGGAATGGGAAGGTAAAGGGTGAATTTTACAGGGGTTGGGGTGTTTTTTAGTCTCATTTTAACGACTTTTGACACAATTCACCATCAGCAGCTGAGGATTGATAAGCAGAGGGAGATTCTCAGCTTATTTCTATAATATCTTGGCACTAGAGCAGGATTATTAAGACCAACAAACTCACACAGAGCAAAGCTGCAGGTGAAACGTGACCTGAGCATCATCCCCGGGGTTATTGTCTCCAAAGCCTCTTCCTACACTGGATTAAAGGCAGATCTGTCCCTTTTCCAGATGACACTCCCGTGGCCACGGCCAAGAACATGCCTGGGGACAGTGCAGACCTGTTTGGGGACGGGGGCACGGAGGACGGGAGTGCCACCAACGGGCGGCTCTGGAGAACCGTCATCATCGGGGAGCAGGAGCACAGGATCGACCTCCAGATGATCAAACCCTACATGAGGGTGGTGACACACGGAGGTGAGCGAGCTGCTGCCCCAGGGCATCTCCTCCAGGGGCCCCAGGGCTGTTCTGAGCCTGGTAAAGGGAAGAATTGCTGATTGTTCTGTACCACCACGTGGTGAGAAGCACAGATGGTGCTGAAAGTGCCTGATCTAAAAAGGGTCTGCTGTGATGTCTGAATTAACAGAGACCATTCCTGACCCTCAGGCCTGGTGTGGGCAGTGATGAAGGGCCTGGGGGTGTTGAACTCCTCCTGCTCCAGAGGGACATGTCCACAGTCAGGGCTATCTCCAAAATCCAAGCAAAACACCCCCAAATTCCTTCCCTGAACCCCAAACCAGGAGGAAACCTCGTAATGGAGGGCCAAAGGGGGACAAAGCTCACCTGGAGCTGGACAGAGACAAAAAAAACCCCCTCACACTCAGATTTGACAACAGCAACCATGCTGCTGTTTCTCCCTCAGCTCTTACAGCTTTCCCTGGAAAACATCCCTACATTGCCTGTGTTTTCCTTTCCCAGGGTACTACGGAGAAGGTCTCAATGCCATCATTGTCTTTGCTGCCTGTTACCTCCCGGACAGCAACCTGGCTGATTACCACTACATCATGGAAAACCTCTTCCTGTAAGTGTCTGGGAGGGAGAGGAGGATGAGGGAAGCAGCTCCAGAGTTCCCCTGGATTCATTGCATCAGGGACATCAGCTGGGAATAGTTTGAATCCAGGCCAGAGGCACCCCGGGTGCAGCTGCAGCCTGGAGCGAGCGTCGCTGGGGAGACACCGGCCCCGGCTCCAAGTCCAATGAGGCAAAGCATTCAGACATGCCGGGTTAATTATGCCAGTGATGGACTCACATCCAGGCTGGAGAGTGTGTGGGATGCTCAGCAGCTGGGAGAGGATGGAGCTGGGCTGTCCATCAGGGCAGCAACTGCCCTAACACCCCCTGGGCAGGAGAATCTAACCCTGTCCCAGGGTCTGCACAGCAAGGGTCTGGAGGCATGTCAGGGTGAAATACAGAGACCCAAGGACCCTCCAGGAGGTTTCTCCAGGGTCCTGTCCCTTCTGCTCCCCCCCAGATACGTGATCAGCAGCCTGGAGCTGCTGGTGGCTGAGGACTATATGATCGTGTACCTGAACGGAGCGACGCCCCGGAGGAGGATGCCAGGCCTGGGCTGGCTCAAGAAATGCTACCAGATGATCGACAGGAGGTGAGATCCTGCTGGTGGGGCCTCTTAAACACAGAATCCAGAATGGTTTGGGTTGGAAGGACTTTAAAGCCCATCCAGTGCCACCCCTTGCCATGGGCAGGGACACCTCCCAGGGTGCTCCAACCTGGCCCTGGACACTCTCAGGGATGGGGCAGCCACAGCTGCTCTGGCCAACCTGTGCCAGGGCTCCCCACTCTCCCATCTCTTCCACTGCTTCCTCACTCCCCAGAGTCTGTAATTCCTTCCTCTATCCCAGATTTGACTTTCTGTGCCTTGACTTTTCCACAGGCTCCGTAAAAACCTCAAAGCCCTGATCATTGTGCACCCCTCGTGGTTCATCCGGACGGTGCTGGCGATATCCAGACCCTTCATCAGGTGAGCACAACATGCCCAGACATGGCTGGGAGTGAAGTCTGGAATCATGGAATGTCCTGAGCTGGAAGGGACCCCCATGGTTCCTGTTTCTCTCTCTCTGCCAGTGTGAAGTTTATCAATAAGATCCAGTACGTCCACACCCTGGAGGAACTGGAGCAACTCATCCCCATGGAGCACGTGCAGATTCCAGACTGTGTCCTCCAGTGAGTGTCAGAGGGACCCTGGGGTGGCTCTGAGGAGGTGCAGGACACACATCCTACCTTGTGCTGAGGCCAAATCCATGGGCTGGGATTGCAGAGCCCAGGGCAAACCTTGTGCTGCTCATGCCAGTGCCAGGGAAGAGCCTCACGGTGCCAGCACAGTGTCTGCCTGCTCAGAGCAAACCCTGAGTTGTACTAAAAGTGAACAGTCCTGGTTGGAAAACAAAGAATGTTTCCTGTTTGTTGCAGATATGAAGAGGAGAGGATCAAGGCCAGAAAAGAAAGGTAAAATTGATTTTTTGGGGGTGGGGTGGAGGGTGGGTTCATTTTCTTGAGATGTTGTTGTTTCCTCTCAGCACTATTTGTGTTATAAATTCCATGTTCACCCACCCTGAGATCCTGAACTGGTTTTCTACTGATTTCACCCAAGTCAGCAAAAGCTGGAGGAGGGAGAAGCTTGATTAAAGGGTTATTTATTCATAGACTCAAAGGCTATTTATCCATTGAACCTCTGAACCCCACACATCCTCATCACACACTGTCTGTGCTACCAGAGGTGATCAGACACCCCTCTCTGTATCAACCAGGCACATCATCCCTGTTTGAGCAGCAAACTGACCCTAAAGTGAGCTCTTGTGTTCATTTTCAAAGCCACTTCACCTGCTGGAGTGGCATGAAGAGGGACTGGAGTGTGCAGTTTGTTGAGTTCCGTCCTCTAGACCTGCTCCACCAGGTGGTTTGGGTCAGAAGTGCCGTTTGAAGGGCTGGCCACGAACAGGGATAACTCCAGGAAAAGCAAAGGCAGGGAAGGAGAGAGGAAAGGCCCACTGGGTCTGCTAGAACGTGTCCTGGTGCTGGTGCCTGAGTGGGAGAGGTTGGTTTGGGAGGTGTCCAGCCCAGCTCCATCTGTCTCCCCACAAGGGCACTGGGTCCTCCCCTCCTTCCCACTGCTCACCTCTGGGTGACGGATTTCAACGGTGATTTGTGTTTACAGGGCAGAAGAGAAACAAGACATGGCTGAGAGGGAAAGGTGAGGACTCTGTTCCATTTACCCCTCCCTTACAACTGAGCTCACACAGAGTTTGGGGATGAGAACAGCCCCATGGACTGAGCTCTGTGCTCTCAGGAGATGGATGGATCCAACAGGACATTCCCAAAGCATCTGGGAGCTGAGAAAGCCTCTCCTCTCCCAAACAGCTCCATGTGCCACCCCTTCTGTGGTGTCCCCTCTGTGAACAGATCCCCAGAGCAGGGCCAGAGGCCCTGGGAATGCTCTCCTGGCATTCAGGGGCAGCATTTGCAGGGAGGTGCAATGCAGAGGCTCAAATGCTGCTGTTGCTGCTGCTGCTGCTGGACACATCTCCACGTGCCCAGGGCCCAGACCCGAGGCCGTAACTTTAGATGGGAAGGAAAATTCTAGAGGGGTTTGGAAGGCAGTGCCAAAATCCCAGGCCAGGATCATCTCCCTGGGTTTGGCTCTGCTTCAGGGCCATGCAGCCTCTTTTTATTCCACCTGACTCTCTCCTCAGGGGGAACAGGGCACATTCCTGCTGTTTGCCCAGAGAAAGAGCAGCTTTGATCAAAACTACCAAGGATGAGGCTCAATTGTTCCAAGAATTAGCAGGAGTTCAGGGCAAAGCGAGGGGGGTTGGTTGGGGACTGACTCACTGTTGTGCTGGTTCTCTCCCCAGCAGGCCTGTGCCTCCAGGAGAGGACCAAGAAACCAGGTTTGAGCTGGACCTCTCTCTGTTTGTCTCTGTGATACATTTCACGGCATTGGTATCCTATGAACAGGAAAGCCAAGCCTGGGTGAGACCCAGGATCCTTCCCCTGGTGCCACCCAGGAGCACCCAAGAGGCCCCTGTTGTGCCCACTGAAGCCACAAATGGCATTATCTTTTTGCCCCCAACACAACTTGCCAAATGATCACACCCGAATTTACTCACTTTTTTTTGAGAAAGAAAATTTTTACCTCCGTTTGCTTCCTAAAAATAACTCTTGTCTCTCTGTCCCTACCCAGCATGTCCTGAAGGGAAGCAGGGAATGGATGGATGGATGGGATGGAACGACACAGCCTGGCAGCCACCCACGGCAACCACCTTTCGGGACGAGACCTTGTCACCATCTTATTCCAAGTCCTGTCAGATCCCGGAGCCTGCCTCCTCCTCTGTCTCCAAGATGCAAAGTTCTTTAACCTTTCTGGAAGCATTTTACCTTAAAAAAAAAAGAAAAAAAAGAAAAAAAAAAGAAGAAGAAGAAGAAAAACAACCAACCAACCAAAACGCCACAAAACAAAGCGAGCCAAGAAGAGCACTTTTCAGGACAGGTTCCGGTGTGTTTGGGGAATGGTCTGTGGAGAGCTGTGACACAGTGCAGACACACACCCTGGAGTAAGTTAAGAGCATCCTCCAACCCATTAGTCCCCAGCCCAGAGAGAGATTTATTTTTGGTTTAAATTATAAACCCACCTTAAGTCGCTGCTGGCCAGCGCCCAGATGTTTTCTTTGAGCTGCACCCCCAGGCTCCTCCATGGCATCCCAACAGCCCAGGGAATAACCAATACAGGCAATGAAAAGAGCTTTTTCCTCCTTTTTATAGCCAGTGTGTGTTTCCTCCTGACAATACCAAGTGCCCACTGGCCTCGGCTCCACTCCCAGCCTTGGCCGCCTCCGTTAAGTCATTGCCAGCTCCTCAATTAACTCATTCCCGTGAGGAAATGCCATGGTTTATTCCTGATTTGTCCCATCCCGGTGTGTAAAGCACTCTGGGAACTCTGAAGGAGTCCCACGTGCAATGGCAGCCTCCACAGAGCCTTCCTGTGAGCACCTTGTCAGCACACACACCGACAGGTCTGCGTTTGGAAGGAGCTTCGTGGACAGGAACGTTCCCCGCGCCTTGTCTTTGTCTGGATGTCACGACACTGGACAATCTCTCACTGTCAATACCTCCTACAAGCTGCTAAAACGTTGGAAGTTTCCCTCCTGAGGGCCTCATCCGTCAGCATTCCTGCCTGGAATATCCCTGCGGAGAGTGCAGGGCACAGGACTGGGCTCGAGGGGCAGGTGTGACACTGACCCCCGAAACTTGGACGTGGGGCTCGGGAGGATTCTGTGGGCAAAGGAGGCCAAATGTACATTAAGAAACAACTGTCTGGCCAAAATTATTTGGAAATCAATTCTCCAGATTACATCCCCAACCCTGCAAGTGTCCAAGGCCAGGTTGGAGCAACCTGGGATAGTGGGAGGTGTCCCTGCCCTTGGCAGGGGCTTGGCTAGTGGGAGGTGTCCCTGCTGGATTCCCTCACAGTCACCTGCAGATGGAGAATTGCCTGCGTGTTCCATCACTTCAGGAATATTTCAAGGAGAATTCTGGCAAAGCAAGATTTCCCTGGAGACAGGGATGGCTCCTCTGGATGCACAAAGCTGCTCTTTTTCCCTTTTAGTGAGTAAAACCACGAAGATCTTTATTTCCCCGAATGCTACAAAGAAGCACCAAATACACTTAAGGTTAGTTCCCCCTTGAGACTCGTTCTCAGGCCCCTCAGTTCTGGATGTATTTGCTGACCAGACCTTTGCATGAGAAGCAGAGCACCCCCAGCACCAACCCTGGAGCTGAGGCTGGGAAAGATCCCCCTTCCATCTCACTGGCATGTTAATGACAAGCACCAACCCAGCATCGAGCTCCACGGCTTTCTACAAGTCTCATTATAAATTATTCATCATTGTTATTACTGACAAAGTATTTCCAGGCCAGGTTGGAGCAGCCTGGGCTAGTGGGAGGTGTCCCTGCCCCTGGAACTGGATTGAGACAAAACCCATCAGCTTCCCACGGGCACTGCAAGGGAAGTTTGCAATTATAGGGTGAATAAAGCGTTTAGGAACGGTATAAATGTCCCAATCTAGGAAGATTTTGTGCATCAAATCAGTGAAAAACATTCAGAACCTCATGGAAAACACTGCTGTTGTGGAAAACACGGATGGGGAAGGTCAGGAACCTCGACTGCCTTTAACCTTGGGCCCTGGAAGAGCAGCCTCCACACCACAAGAATGTGCTTTTTGGTCATTTTCTTTCTTTCCAAAGACACTCTGCCCACATTTTGAGAAAGAAAAAAAAAAAAAAAAACCACAGAATGAGCAAATGTGAAGATGAAACTTCGTATTTTTTCCCAGCAATTCCTTCAGGAAAAGGGAATTTCAGCTGTGAAAAGGACAGGTCACCAATTTCCCTTCAAGATCTGACATGGGTCGGTTGTTTCGACACAAAAGTCAATTCAGAAGTTCTTGGAACCCTTTTTTCCCAGGAATGCACTTTCTGAGGGAGTGGTATTTTCATTTTCAACAGAAATGTTGTGAGTGTATAAAGTTTATGTTCCTGGATGGATGGATGGATGGATGGATGGATGATGTTTATGTGTCTCCTCAACACAGAGAAGAACCTGCAGCCCACAAAGGATAAATTAAAACTAAATGTAAAAATTCCTTTTATAGCAAGAGATTAAAAATAATTAACTTATTTCAGACAGTGATTTTAGGTGTTACTTGCCAAAAAAAAAAAAGCTACAAATTCTTGGACAGAAACACACAGAGTTATCAGTGTCCCTTTCCCAGTCCTGGAGTGGCAAATCTCAGTTTGAGGGGATAAACCTGCACTGTTGCTGGTAAAGTGCATTTACATCAGAACTTTGGCCAGTGTATATATATAAATATGTTTAAAAATTGAAATTAAATAAACTTCACCCCTTTAGCAATACTGCTGGACTGGTCAGTGTCCCCAGTGTGCTCCAGGCCCTGTTTCTGCCTCATAAAACCATCTCTGGAGGGTCAATATTTGCACTTCTGAATTTGGTGATTGTATTAAAGAGTTTCTGGTCTTGGGTTTGACCTTCCTGAGATATTTTTTTTTTCCATGGAAAGTCACCTTTTGGCTGCAGGAAAAGTTGTTTTATACTCACAAAAATCCTGCTGCTCTTCCTCATTGTGTATTCACTGGCTGAACTTCCTTTCACAGCCTGAAAAATCACAGCTCATTCCAGGCCAGGAATTACCTTCCCATCTCCTTGAGGTAACCACAGGATTTGTCCCAGGTCCAGACTGCTCTGTGTTTTCCTGGAGAATCATCCAGATTTGGGACTGCCCAGCGATTTCCATCCTGAATCACAGGGAAGACACAGGGATTAAACCTGGGATGCTGCTGTTTCCAGGTGAACACAATGCAGGGGGTTTGTTGAGACCTGTGGAAATGTGAGGGGGTATTTGAGCTCCCCCCAAGGCAGCTTTTCCAGCTATTTTTCCCAAAGATGATTTGCTCACAGATGTGCAAACACCTGGATGAGGAAACCTCGTGGGAAAGGTATTAAAGGCAACAAATCCTTTATTTTTGAGCTCTAGGGATTAAAAACCACGGGATTTAAGGAAGGGCTGGTGGCAGTAACTGGGACTGGCCTGACAGAGGTGAAAGGGGCACAAAAATGGCTATAAACACAAAGCACATGTTTCCTCTTTGGCAGTTCCTTATTTCCTGGCAGGCAGAAATCCAGCATGTTCCTGGTAAAGTGAATTTTCCAGCTCACCATGACAAGAATCCACAATTTCAGGTCTTTTTTTCCTCCCCAGTGGGCCCTTCCAAGCCAAACCAACCTGTAAAAACGTGTGAAATGTCATTTTTCTACAGTGTTTGTAGTGAGGTGGTTGGTGGTAGCAGACCTAGATCTCTGTTCAGTATGTATTCAGATCTTTGCTTTGTATTATTCCATAAAATCTGTGGATATTCAATTAAAATGAGACTAATCCTTCAGCAAAACTGCATCCCCTTCTTTCTGTCAGTAGCTTTTATTTAGACTTTGGCTCCATGTGGAAAATATGATGGAAATTTTTTGTTTGGATGTAGTTCCCTTAAAGAAAGGCAGTCAAAGCCCTCCCTGGAAATTCTGACACTGCAAAAGTAACATCTCCAAGTGGTTTTACTGAAATAACTTCTATTCTGGACTATGAGTTTTCCCACATTCCCTCAGCTCATGGAAAAACTGCTTTCCTTGGGTTTCCATCAATCCTACTTGTGTCAAGTTTTTTAATCACACATTATTTTTACCTGGATTTTTTCTAATCCAATTAATAACACGATTGGGAATTAAACTATGACCATAATTCAATCCTAACACCAAACACACAAACCCCAACTTAGACAGGAAAAAAACCCCATCCCAATAAACCCTCAGTTGCAATTTTCCATCATTCCTTACACTCAGCAGGCTTGGAAAGCCAAGAAGGGAACCAGGGGAGGCCTTTCAGGAAGAGCTGGGCACTTCCCTCACCTCTGCCCACTGTACAAGTGAGCCAGGTGTATTGATATTCCTTTTGTCCAGGCTGGTGGTACCTGGGATTAAGAACAGCAGAATTTCTGGTTAATTTTCCAGGTATTTTTCTGGGAAGTTGAAACACTGGGAATGCTCCATCAGCCACCCAGGAATTTTTCAGGGCTCATTTTCTTTGGATCAGGGGCCTGAATCCCACCCAAATTTCCTGCTGCCTTTATGGAGCTCACATTTGCTTCCCCCTCAGCTCTAATTTTAAGGCAGAAAACAACTAAATTATAACATCACCACAGCGAGGTAAAAATAGTTTTCAAAAGCTTGGGTTTAATTCCAAACCGGAAAAATCCCTTTCCATTTTGGCCTCAGTTTTGCTCTTGGAGTGAAAAATCAGCTTTTTCCCACCTCCTCAATAGTGGAAGCTCTTCTGTCACACAAATTGTGAATTGAACTGTCATCCAAGTGGGAATCTCTTCTCCCACGTGTGTCCCTCCCTTCCCAACGAATGGGGCTCCAGGAATATGCTAATTAGGCACAGAATATTCCAAGGCATTTCCCAGTGTGGCTGATCCTGATCCCTCACAGCCAGGAGCCAAGACTCCCAGCTGACGACAACGAGAATTTCCCCCCAACAATTAACCTCCATTCATCCCACCTCGGTTTATCCACCTGAAAAGGACACACGGAGCCTAAATGAGTGCAGTTTCCCTCGGGATGAAAAGGGATGATTTCCCCTGCCTTGGGATGGGATGAATCACCCTGTGCTGAGGCTTCTCCCTCTCCACTGAGCTGGGAATACCCACTTTTACACCCCCCACATCTTTTCGGATGCATCAGTGACATGAATCACACCCGAGGGCAGGAAAACAAAGGGATAATGCAAGTGGAAAAGGGAAAGTGATGGGACATTCCTTCCTTTTCCCACACACCCTTTGATCCCTCAGCTCATCACCTGGGGTTCATTCCTGAGATGTGCTGTTGACTTGAGCTTTTGTCTCACAATCCAACATGATCAAGAGCTCTGGGTTTCCCCGAGCAACACCGGGCTGGAGACTAACCAGGGAATGCTGCTGGAAGGCTCAGTTTGAAGAAGAGCTTTGAAGCCAACACATTCCAGTTCAGACTCATCAGAGATGGGCTGTGGCTGTTTTCACCCACTCAAGAAAACTCAGCCTTTAGCCAGAGCAGTGCCCAAATGTGAGGGGTAAGAGTCAGAGTTTGTACCTAGAAGGGAAAGGGAAATTACAGGTGATTCTTGCATCATATCAACCCATTTCAACATTGTTGTTGTCGCTTAAACACCAAAATATTTCAGTTCCCCGAATTGTTTTGCTCGGATTGTTTTTGGAACATGAAGCTGCAGCCAAACAACTCAAGGTTAATGATTAAGAGTTCCACCACTGTGAACCCTGCTCTAAATCCCAAATATAGCCTCTTTGGAGAGGTCCCATCCCCAAAAACCCACCAGGATGCTCTGGCAGGGACTGTGCTGGAGCATCTGGCAGGACCTGGGGATGCAGGACCTGGGATGGAGCAGCAAACAGGGAGGAAGGGGAGGGAAGGAGCTGGGAAGGAATGCTGAGGATGTGGAAAAGAGCAGAAAGATTATTGGTGACATTTAGAATTGGCAGAAACGTGTAAAAGTGCTAATTTATCCAGGAATGCACCTCCCATGGGTGGCATGGCAGGGAAACAGGAATCCTGTGCTCTCCTTTCCTCTTCCCAACCCCAGAGGAATTATTTGCTCTCTTGAGACTCCTTTTTATCAGCTCCAACAACCCAAAGGGCTTCTCCATGAAATCCTTCCCCTCCTGAAACCCCCTTGGGTCAGTTTCTCCAACAGGCAGGTGCAGTGGGAGGCCTGGGAATTCCAGAGCCCAGGGAAACCTCAAAGCAGGAGTTTTAACAGCAGGAAAAGGGAAACTCCCCTTGGCTGTCTCTCTATTCCCTGTTCAGGCTGAATTTGAAGAGCCTGTCAAACACACCTGAGAAACTGTCAGAATATTTGGGATGTTGGATGAATCAGCTCACAGTGACAACACGTTTCACAGCTCAGCTTCTTCCCTGGGTGTTTGCTGGGAAAACCTTCAGCACTTGTGTTGTGTCTCAATTCCTTCTCCTTCTTCATTTCCCAAACAACCTGCAAGTTTTCCCTCTCCCTCTCCTCTCCTCCATCAGTACAATCTACACTGGCCAAAAGTGAGGAGTAAAATCAGACATTTCCTCTCCTGGGATATAAACCAGGGAGTTAAAAACCAGGATTCTGTTACTTTTAATGCTTCTAATTCCTTGTTCCTGACTTTGATCTATAGCAACACCCAGATCAGGGCAAATTCAGCCTCAGACATCCACAAACACATTCCAGCTGTCCAATGACACTGGAAATGTCTGGCATCTTTTGAAAACTTTATCCCTGGAATTACTGCAATGACTACCTGGCACCACAAAGATAACAAATAGGGCATTTGTTGCATATTTTACCCATTTTTGCCTCTCTAGACACGAATCCCATGACACAAATTCCTCGTGGAGATCACTGGACTTGAAGGAAGGTCCTTTCTTGGAGCACAACAGCTCCAAAGGCCTCCAAATGAGGAAAAGGGTGGGATTGTTGGGGTGTCCTGGTCAGGGCCAGGAGTCAGATCCTTGGGGTCCCTTCCAGCCCAGGATGTTCTATGATCCCGTGAAAGTGCTGCTCTCTTGATGTTCTCTCCCTCATTTTTGTTCCCAATAAAAACCCACCTTCCTCCAGGGAGGGTTTGGGAACCTCCCCAGCCTCGGAGAAGGAGCCCCTCGACTCACACAGCACTCTGGGAAGGATAAATAACCCCCAGTTCCAACCTTGCCAAGTGAGAGCCACTCTCATTCCTCGCCTCTGACGTCCCTGCTGCAGGTCTCTGGCAGGAGAACCTTGGCACAACCTTGCTGGTGCCATAAACCATGTCTTATGATTAGTGAAGGATTTAAACTCTGAATTAAAGCTGCAGAAGAAATGAGTCACATCCTGCAGCAGAAAGGTCAGTGGGCACCCAGAACCTAAACTGGCCCAGGGAAATAAAGCCCCGATGGCTCCACGAATATTAAACCAGCTTCTGCTAATTTTAGCTCAGTTTTAACAAAGAAGATTAATAGTCACTTTTAGTAAACGTTAGTATTCTAAAAATATCGTTGAGAGAGGGAACATTCCCTGTCTTTGATTCAGGCACAGTGGTGAATGGCATTTGTATGAGTGAAGTGTCAGGCTGATAACGTATCTGGGGATAAAAAAAGCCCAAAAAAAGGAAGCTTCAGGTGCCCAACACGTACCTCGCCCAGAAATGGGGCTAAAAAAAGCCTTTCTGAACATCTGGCATTTGCATAAGTGGTGTTTTTGTGGGCTGGGTGAGGTTTGGGGGAGCTGGGGAGTGTAAGGGTCACCATCCCTGGGGGCTGGGGGGTGCCGGTAGGGAAGGAGCCGGGAGACAGCTGGAATGTGATCTCCAAATACAGGCACACGGCAGCTCCCAAAGAACAGCAGGCCTGAGGCCAGGCAGGAATCTGGGAATTCCAGCTATGTGGGTGAACACCATCCCACAGGATGTTTGGGGCATGAGCAGGGACAGGACCACGTCGAGGAGCTTCAAACCAAACTCGGGAAAAGGAGCACGGAGGGGCTGGGAAATGGTTAGAAAGGAGATTTTACAGCAGGAAAAATGAGCTTTTGCACTTCCAGGGATGAGATTTGCAGCTGTGAGGTTAAAAAACAACCCACACAAACAACAAATGTGCCTTCTGTCCTTCATTCCTCTTGTTTCCAGAAGAAACAGGGTGTTAACATTCCTCACAGAGATAGTGGGACAATGCTCTGGAATTCCCTGATCCAAAACAACTCCAAGTCCTGCTGCTGCCACACTTACTGGGGGGTCTCTGCACTGGAAATTCATTGTTTCCTTTGATACTCATTTTTCCAAGGCTAAACACCCCACCTGTACCCCTGTTGGCAGATCCAGCTGGGCAGAACCCAAATTTCACTCAGGAGGATGGCATGTTCCAAAAATATTTGGATTAGCAGGTCTCCAGTGCAAAGAACTGGAGCAGAGGTGACCAGAGCCTGTGTCCCCTCACAACTCCAACAAAACTTTGGAGCCTCCTGGTTTTTTCCCCTCCAAATGTGGTAAAATAACCCCCTGGAGTCTGGTTTCTTCCTTCCTACCTCAGGGGTGGGAGAGAAAAGCAATAAAGGGTATAAAAATGTTGAGCAGGGAGGTAATTTTAGGTCAATTTTTCAAGTGTTTTACCTTGCACCAGCTGAGGGGCTGATGTGGGGACTCTCCCCACCACAAATGCTGGGAAGCTGCTGGAAATCCAACTTCCCTGAGAGTCATGGCTCCCTCAAATTCAAGAATCCAAGCTCCAGGTTCCTCTGGAATTATCATTTCACCTTGGAAATGATGGTGAAAGTGTAATCTCTGGGATCAACCAAATTGTCTCTTCATATAGACCATAAATAATAAGTGGGAACACAAATAATTGAGTTGAAAAGTTCACTTGCCCTGTTCCCACCCATAAATTTCTACCTTAAAACCCAATTTCTTTTCTTGCCTTCAGTACCTTCACTGCAAGACCTCCAGAACCTCTGGCAGTTAATAATGTTCTAATTTGCAGCCCATGTTTATTCATTTTCTCAAAGCACTGGGCCTTGGCCTTGTGGCTGAGGAGCAGCAAAGAGCTTTGTGGAGAAGGACCTCTTTTTTCAGCTCAAGGGACACAGCTGGGGTGAGACAAGCATGGTTGGAGGCCACAGGCCCCTTTCTGCAGACCTGAAACAGGAAAATTCGGGTCAAACACAGCTTGGGAGCAGCTCTGAATAAAAGTCAAATGGTTGCACAGTTTGAGGAAAAGTATCCATAAAATACTGGGGATGTGGATCAGGATGATGGAGCCATGGGATGATGGGCCAAAGGAGATGCCACTTACTGCCAGAATTCTGTAGGATCCTACAGAAATCCTTTCACTTAGGGAACATCTGAGTATATATATATATGAGGGATTTTATAAAAGCACACAGTGATTTGAGTGATTTAAGACAAGATACTATTTTAAAATGCACATTACAGAGTTCACACCTGAGAAAAAAACACTGTTGGTAAGTCAGCCTTCAGCTGGCATTGCTGAGACAGCCCCAGGTTTGGAAGCAGCTGCAATAATTCAAATTAAAGCACAGGTTTTACAAGGTGAGAGGTACATACTCAAGAAAGTAGCTCAGGTAGAGTTAACTTACCTTCAAAAGCTTTATTTGCTTAAATAAACTCTGCAGGAGGAGACTCTCTGGACAGGTAATATTTTAGGACTTCCTATGTACAAAAAATAAACTGTTCCAAAAGTCCTAAAGAGTCAATCCGGGTGGATTCACTGCTCAGCTTCTCCACACTCTGAACAGCTTGACTAAAAGGAACAAAAAAATAGCATTAAAATTAAAGTTTTTCCCCCTTAAATGAAAGTTTTTCCCCCCCTTAAATTAAGTTCCCCCCCCTTTTTTTTTCTCCCTAGCAGAAGTTCAGAGAGAAACTCCTCCTGTCACTCCCAGTTTCAAATACTCAAATGAGAATTGGCAATAAAGGGAGAGACAGCAAGGCAAACCCCCTGACTGATGATATCGCCCCACACCTCCGAGGACTCGTGAAAAGGGGTGACATTTCCACCCACCCCGTGACTAATTCAGGCAAAGGACGAGCTCAGCTCGCCAAAGGGTTATTTTGGGCACGTCACCCGGGCCATCGAGGGAGAGGGACAGGTGCAGGGCCAGCAGGGCCAGGGGGTGGNAGAGGGGTGGGGACCCCTCAAAAATGAGACATTGGGGTGAGGTTGAGACCCCCAAAATGGGTCATGAGGTGAGGGAGGGTTGAATCCCCTAAAAAATGAGATCTAGGGGTGAGATTGAACCCCCCAAAATGGGACATTGGGGTGAAGGTTGAACCCTCCCCAAAATGGGATGTTGGGGTGAAGGTTGAATGCTCCCCAGAATGGGACACTGGGGTGAGGGTTGGCTGGTGACACTGGGGGGGTTGGCTGAACCCCCCCAAAATATGGCAATGGGGGGTTGGCTGAACACCCCCCCCCCCAAAGTCTGACACCAGGGTAAGGGTTGCACCCCCCAAAATGGGGCATTGGAGGGGTTGGCTGGATCCCAAAATGGGGACATTGGGGTACAGGTTGGCTGGATCCCAAAATGGGGACACTGGGGTGCAGGTTGGCTGAATGCCCAAAGTGTGACCCCAGAGGGTTGGCTGAAACCCCCCAAATGTGCCATGGGGTGAGGATTGGCTGAATGCCCAAAATGTGACCCCAGAGGGTTGGCTGAAGCCCCCCAAATGTGCCATGGGGTGAGGATTGGCTGAATGCCCAAAATGTGACCCCAGAGGGTTGGCTGAGCCCCCCAGATGCGGTGAGGGTTGGCTGAATGCCCAAAATGTGACCCCAGAGGGTTGGCTGAGCCCCCCNCCAAATTGTCTCTTCATATAGACCATAAATAATAAGTGGGAACACAAATAATTGAGTTGAAAAGTTCACTTGCCCTGTTCCCACCCATAAATTTCTACCTTAAAACCCAATTTCTTTTCTTGCCTTCAGTACCTTCACTGCAAGACCTCCAGAACCTCTGGCAGTTAATAATGTTCTAATTTGCAGCCCATGTTTATTCATTTTCTCAAAGCACTGGGCCTTGGCCTTGTGGCTGAGGAGCAGCAAAGAGCTTTGTGGAGAAGGACCTCTTTTTTCAGCTCAAGGGACACAGCTGGGGTGAGACAAGCATGGTTGGAGGCCACAGGCCCCTTTCTGCAGACCTGAAACAGGAAAATTCGGGTCAAACACAGCTTGGGAGCAGCTCTGAATAAAAGTCAAATGGTTGCACAGTTTGAGGAAAAGTATCCATAAAATACTGGGGATGTGGATCAGGATGATGGAGCCATGGGATGATGGGCCAAAGGAGATGCCACTTACTGCCAGAATTCTGTAGGATCCTACAGAAATCCTTTCACTTAGGGAACATCTGAGTATATATATATATGAGGGATTTTATAAAAGCACACAGTGATTTGAGTGATTTAAGACAAGATACTATTTTAAAATGCACATTACAGAGTTCACACCTGAGAAAAAAACACTGTTGGTAAGTCAGCCTTCAGCTGGCATTGCTGAGACAGCCCCAGGTTTGGAAGCAGCTGCAATAATTCAAATTAAAGCACAGGTTTTACAAGGTGAGAGGTACATACTCAAGAAAGTAGCTCAGGTAGAGTTAACTTACCTTCAAAAGCTTTATTTGCTTAAATAAACTCTGCAGGAGGAGACTCTCTGGACAGGTAATATTTTAGGACTTCCTATGTACAAAAAATAAACTGTTCCAAAAGTCCTAAAGAGTCAATCCGGGTGGATTCACTGCTCAGCTTCTCCACACTCTGAACAGCTTGACTAAAAGGAACAAAAAAATAGCATTAAAATTAAAGTTTTTCCCCCTTAAATGAAAGTTTTTCCCCCCCTTAAATTAAGTTCCCCCCCCTTTTTTTTTCTCCCTAGCAGAAGTTCAGAGAGAAACTCCTCCTGTCACTCCCAGTTTCAAATACTCAAATGAGAATTGGCAATAAAGGGAGAGACAGCAAGGCAAACCCCCTGACTGATGATATCCCCCCACACCTCCGAGGACTCGTGAAAAGGGGTGACATTTCCACCCACCCCGTGACTAATTCAGGCAAAGGACGAGCTCAGCTCGCCAAAGGGTTATTTTGGGCACGTCACCCGGGCCATCGAGGGAGAGGGACAGGCGCAGGGCCAGCAGGGCCAGGGGGTGGGGACCCCCCAGAATGGGGCAGGGGGATGGGGACCCCCCAGAATGGGGCAGGGGGATGGGGACCCCACAGAATGGGGCATCAGAGGGGTGGGGACCCCTCAAAAATGAGACATTGGGGTGAGGTTGAGACCCCCAAAATGGGTCATGAGGTGAGGGAGGGTTGAATCCCCTAAAAAATGAGATCTAGGGGTGAGATTGAACCCCCCAAAATGGGACATTGGGGTGAAGGTTGAACCCTCCCCAAAATGGGATGTTGGGGTGAAGGTTGAATGCTCCCCAGAATGGGACACTGGGGTGAGGGTTGGCTGAAACCTCCGATGTCCCATTTTGGGGGAAAAATGTGACACTGGGGGGGTTGGCTGAACCCCCCCAAAATATGGCAATGGGGGGTTGGCTGAACCCCCCCCCCCCCAAAGTCTGACACCAGGGTAAGGGTTGCACCCCCCAAAATGGGGCATTGGAGGGGTTGGCTGGATCCCAAAATGGGGACATTGGGGTACAGGTTGGCTGGATCCCAAAATGGGGACACTGGGGTGCAGGTTGGCTGAATGCCCAAAGTGTGACCCCAGAGGGTTGGCTGAAACCCCCCAAATGTGCCATGGGGTGAGGATTGGCTGAATGCCCAAAATGTGACCCCAGAGGGTTGGCTGAAGCCCCCCAAATGTGCCATGGGGTGAGGATTGGCTGAATGCCCAAAATGTGACCCCAGAGGGTTGGCTGAGCCCCCCAAATGTGGTGAGGGTTGGCTGAATGCCCAAAATGTGACCCCAGAGGGTTGGCTGA
>VXBX01007507.1:20077-33659 GCA_013400415.1 Scytalopus superciliaris
GATTAACAATATGGATGTTGCTTCAATGCAGAGCTCTGCAGGGCAGCATATACTTTTATATACACTTTTATATATTTTTATATACTTTTATATACACTTATATATTTTTAGACTTATATACACTTATATTTTTATATACTTTTATATACACATATATTTGTAGACTTAGATACACTTGTATACTTTTAGACTTTTATATACACTTTTTATACCTATATATCTATGCATACTCTTAATATTTATATATACAGGTTTTACACATTTGTATACATATTTATGTATTTTATATATACTTTTTTCTATAGTTTTGTATATCCTTTTATAGGGTTAAGAGGAGGGATGCTGAGAGGGGAAAAAAAATACCCCAAGTGAATTCAGGGGTCACAGGGCCCAAAAAATTATTTTAAAAGCTTCTCTGAGAGAGGATGGGGGTGGAAATCGCGTTTCGAGTAAGACGGGGGTGGCAGCGCATAAGAAGTTTTTAATTTCTTTTACGGAGTAGGATTTAGGAGGCTGGGGCGGCGCGAGGGTCTGGGGAAGGAGAATTGCCGGACCACAGGGATCACTACTGTTATTATTATTATATAATATGAGAGTGAGGGATAAAAACCGAGCAGAGCGCACAGCCGGCTGTCCGCGGCGGAGGGCGATTGTTCAGGGCGGCGGTGTCCGACGGGCTGAGGGAGGATGGAGGGGGGAGGAGGAGGCCGAGGGAGGCTGAGGGAGGCTGGAGGAGGCCGAGGNGGCCCTTAGGGCCTCCCTCCATGAGCCGGGGCTCGGCTCCCTCAGGGCTGGTCAGAGCCTGGATCCTCTCAGAGGGTCCCTCAGGGTCTCCCCCCCATAGAACTGGGCTCGGGTCCCTCCATGGGTTCCAGGGCTGGCCAGAGCCTGGGTCCCATTATAGGCCTGGGTCTTTCCATGGGCTCGAGTCTCTCAAGGCCAGTCACAGCTCGGCTCCCTCAGGGATGGTCAGAGCCTGGATCCCCTCAGAGGGTCCCTCAGGGTCTCCCCCCATAGACCCGGGCCGGAGTCCCTCCATGGGCTCGGCTCCCTCAGCCCGGGGGTCCCAGTGTCTCTCAGACCCGGCTCTAACCCACCTCTCACCCCTCCTCGCAGTGTCACCAATGGTGGCAAAACCACCTTGACCAACAGGCTCACCAAGGCTCTGCCCAACTGCTGTGTGGTGCACCAGGATGATTTCTTCAAGGTAAGCTGAGCCCCCTGTTCCCCAGGGCAGCAATTGCTGCAGGGGTGGCTGCGGCAGGTCCTGGGAGTGTGGGGTGCTCCTGCATGCTTGGACAGCTTAGGAGCCACACAATTCCTGATTTGAGGAGGGTTTTTCTTAATATATATTTAGTTTTTAAGTTACTGGACAGGTGGGGAGCTCCTGACCTTTGCAAATGCCACGGGAGTTTGGCACGACCCAGAGCGGTCACAGCAAAACCTTTTAGTGCAAACTACAGACATAACCTTGGGTCAAACCTCTGGTTTCAGTCAGAGGTTATTTACTGTGCTCTGCACAAACGATTTGCTCCACATTGGGTTTTTCCTCCTTGTTTTACTCGCGTGAGAATGTGGCTCCTAAAGGATGATTCAGGATTTAAGCATCTCTGTGCTGGTTTAAATACAGAACGGGGTTTTTTTAGGGGAGCTCTGACAGCTCCGTGTCAGAACCCGATTAAAATATTGCAGAGGTGAAAGCAGAGGATCTGCTGCCTCCTGCCTGGGAGTGCAGTCACGTCCCTAAACCACTGCACTGTCTCGTGGGAGTGACAATATCCCTGGGCCCCACCACATCTGCAGGTCCAAGAGATGCAGGAACACACTTGGAGCAGTTGTGTGATCCCCTAAAACATGACTTGCTCCAGGACCATGTGCTGGGTCTGTCCTGCCCTGCCAAACAGGGCAAGGTAATCCTTTGGGAAAGCTTTGCCAGAAGCCTCCTGTACAGATTTGGTCACACAGGAGCCCTTGGAGGAGGAATGATGTTTGATTTTCCATAAATATCTGTAACTTCTTCCTCATGTGAACACCAGCACAAGCAAAGCTGTAACTGAGTGACCCAAAGTGCTGCTGTGCCCACCTGTACTTTGACTCGAGTTAAAACAGCTATTCTTGTCAAATGTGCGGTTTAGCACTTATTTAACACTAAATTCTCAGATGTCGATTTTACAAACTAACACGGTATCAAGCGATGAACACAAAAGTCTTTATGCAGAGTGGTTTGACTGAGCCAAGCCAAGCTTTCAGAGCCCTTGGGGTTGGTGAGAGCTGGGAAGGGAGATGTGAGTGTGGCCAGGGCGGGGCTGTGCCTGTCGGTGAGCACTTGCTTGTTGTGTATTGCAGTCTGTGATGGGGTCGTAGGCAGCTGAGCACGCTGGCTTTGCAGCAATGTTTTATTGCTCACTATATTTCAGCCACAAGATCAAATAGAAGTCGGGGAAGACGGCTTTAAACAATGGGATGGTAAGAGCAGTGTTCGCTATAGGATCAGTAATGTATCTTTTTTTCCTAAGTATTTCTTTTTTTAATTATTAAAAAGCCTTTAACAGTAAATTTCTGTTAACTTCTGTTTTTTACAAGTTCATTCTGTGTTTGGTTTTTTTTTTTAACTCTGGAGCCCTCAGTTGGGTGGTGTTTGACCGTGTCCCTTTTTCCCACCCGCCCCCTTTCTCCCGCCTAGTGTTGGATTCCCTGGATATGGAGGCAATGGTGAGCACAGTGCGGGCCTGGAGTGAGAACCCCGTCAAGTTTGCCCGTTCCCACGGGGTGAATGTCACACCTGGCTCTAAAGAGCCAACCTCCCAAGATATCCATATATTGGTCATTGAAGGCTTCCTGCTTTATAATTACAAGTAAGGTTTGGGGAACTCTTCGTGGTTTGCCAGGGAAGATGCCTCGTGCCACAGCTGAAAGCTCCTTTTTACTAATTTCCTGCCTTGTCCTGAATTCTCAGCCTGGAGAGTTTTTGCTGGAAAGTGTAAAATTAACCCCTAAATGCTGGTAAAACTGAGGGGAACAATGTGAGTTTCTCGAGGTTCTTATTTAGGGCACAACTTTGAATGCCAGGGGAGATTTGGAGCAGGATTTGAGCTGGCAGAGGGGCACAGGCTTCCCCCTCACCCCCACCTGAAAGGTCACTGATGGGAACAAGTGCTTGGAGTCTCTCCTGGAATTTAGGAACAGCTCTCTCACGTGCTTGTTTAACACTGACTAAACTGAGCTTAGTAATTAACTTCAAGGTCAGATTGGACAGGGCCTGGAGCAACCTGGGCTAGTGGAAGGAGTCCCTGCCCGAGGCACAGAGTGGGACTGGAGGAGCTTTAAGGCCCCTTCCAACCCGACCCATTGCAGGATTGTAAGTGAAGATCAGAACAAAGATCAACCTATTTTTGCCTTTTTTATACAGGGGAGGGAAATTCTTGGCAGGAGGAAGGAGAGGCAGAATGAGCAGGGAAGAGAGAGAAAAATTCCAATGGCTAAATATATAAACTTCAGCCAATCACACCCAACAAACGTGACAAGTGAAACATTCTTGGCTCCAAAGTGGAGTTTTGTTTACAAAATCCTTTCAGGAGAGCAAGCTGTGTGTGACACTTGGCAAAGCTGGAGCTGTTACAGGCTGTACCAGACAAGACAGCACCATCCCAGCTTCCCAAACTGGGGAAACATGGAGGCAGCCTGGGATTAATCCTGCCAGGAATGGTCAACTGGAGATGGTGCTGGCAAACTGCCTCCTGCTCCTGGCCTCCCCCCAGGGAGCAACTCTGGTGTCTCCTGAAGGTTAAAAACACCCCTGAAACACTCAGCCCAGTTCCCACAGCCTTTCCTTTGCCCAGAGGGAATATTCCACCACCAAATCTGGGGTTTCATGGAATCCCTGAGGCTGGAAAAGCCCTCCCAGCCCAGAGCACTGAGTGCCACAGCCAGTCCTGCCCCGGGCACCTCCAGGGCTGGGCACTCCAAACCTCCCTGGGTAGCCCCTTCCAAGGCCTGAGTACCCTTTCCAAGAGGAAATTCCTTCTGAAAATTCCTGGGTTTATTCAGCCCAAGAGGAGCAAAGTGCAGCAAGCTGTGGTAGAGTGAATTCTGTGTATTTTTGGGGAGGAACATGGAATCCCAGAACAGTTTGGGTTGGAAGGGACCTCAAAGCCCACCCAGTGCCACCCCTTGCCATGGGCAGGGACACCTCCCACTTGCCCAGGTAGTTCCAACCTGGCCTTGGACACTTCCATGAGTGTGAACATGAGCCCAGGAGTTGCCTTGTCCCAAACTGTGCTGCTCATTCTCACAGCTTTGGGTTACTGTGTGCTGAGTTTGGAATGGTCTAGAAAGAGCCAAAGTTCCCAGCCCAGTGCCTGATCCTCCACAGGGCCCTGTGTGATCCTCCTCAGGATCAGTGGCTGGTATTTGGGTGGGAAAGGCCCCTGCTGTGCCACTGTGACCTTCAGAAAACACAAATCTCCATGGTTTATAACAACTAACAAACCCACTGCCCATGAGCAAAGAACTTAGCCCTGGGTTGTCTTCAACAGACACAAATACCAGAGAGGCAGAAGAGATTATGGTGGTGTTTGGGGGTGATTAAACACTTTTGCGTGTCATTAAAAATGAGATGATCCATGTCTTTTCTCTCTCCCCTCCCCCAGACCACTGATAGACCTGTTTGACATCCGTTACTACCTGGCAGTGCCATATGATGAGTGCAAGAGGAGGAGAAGGTGAGAAGATTCCTTGATGTGAACCTAATCCTTCTAAGTTCCTTAGAATAATACAATATATAATACAAGGGACTTGAATTGAAGTTGATAAAGAGGCTTTCATGTGGTAAACTTAGAATCAACAAAGCCTTTGAGGCTGGAAATGACCTCTCAGATCAAGTCCAACCACCACCACGTTCATCACTAATCCCTGTCCCAAGTGCCACATCCACACAGTTTTGAACACTTCCAGGGATGGTGACTCCACCACTGCCCTGGGCAGCCTGTCCAAGCCTTTACAACCCTTTCCATGACTTTTTTCCCCCCTAATCTCCAATCTAAACCCCTCTGATGCAATGTGAGGCTCTTCCCTGAGCCTCCTTTGCTCCAACCCATGAGAAAGTGGCCCGTGACCATCAGCTTTTCCCTGACCACCACGGAGCAGCTGTTGGATCCCAGTCAGGCTCCCATGGCGTGCCCCTGGCAGTGCCTGACATGCCCTTTCCATGCTGTCATTGCCAGCACACGGAATTACACCGTTCCCGACCCGCCCGGCCTCTTCGACGGACACGTCTGGCCCATGTACTTGAAACACAGGAAGGAGATGGAGGACTCTGGTGTGGATGTGGGTAAGTTCTCCCCAAACACAAATCCTTCAGCCTTGGAGTGGGGAATTTAAGGAATTAGGTGATTCAGTTCAAGAAAACTTCAGCTGTAATGATGCAAGGTGCTATTTTTACTCCCAAGTTGTAATCCTGGCCTCGTTTGTCTGGATAAATAAGGCAGTTTTATAGCTGAGAACTCATTCCCTTTGCTTCATACTCTAAGGACTTCTAGGGGATAAAAAAATGAAAAGGAAGGAATTCTTCCTAATAGAATAAGGATTTTGCAGGGCATTTTGGTTTAGGGGTGTTTCTGTTTTTCCAACAGAAAAACAAGTTGTCATTTGGGTCAGTAAGATATGAAATGTTTTAAAACTAATATTTAAAACTAATCTACCCAAATCTTGTCCTGATGGAAACCCCCAGCCTGACTCCACCTTTTTTTCCCCAGTTTATTTAGATGGCCTGAAGTCAAGGGATGAGCTGTTCAACCAGGTCTTTGAAGATATTCACAACAAGCTTTTAAATTGCTCATAGGTAAATAAATTCCTCCTGGGAGGGCTGGAACACAAAGGATTATGCTGGAAACCCCCTGGATACTCACCCTTTCCCTTCTTGCTTTCCAGGGTCTGGGAAGACCTGGGAGACCCATGTACAGCGTGATGTAAATAATACTTGGAAGTGGGAATGAGGGTTTATTTGTGTAAACTCTTCTTCCACTGCCCTTTGGCAAGTCCCTTCTGTATATAATTGAAAATTGAGGATAACTTATTCCCACCCCATGGACAGGACTGCCTTGGTGGGGGGTTTTTTAATTATTTTATATTCCAAAGAGAAGTTGGAAAAGCAATTTTTTTTAGCAGAACAAGTAGAGCTGCGCTGGGAAAACAACAGATCTGCTGCTTCTGTGCTTCTGCAGACAAGGCTTCAGGCAACAGCTTGTTTGTAACACCATCTCCTCCATTCAGTAAAAATCCAGTTAAATCTCCTTCTGAGGTCCTGATTTCATGCATCCCTCAGTTTCACTGCAGTAGAAACGGGCACGAAGCTCCCCCCAAACACAACAACACCCCCTTGTTGTGTGGTTGAAATCCCAGCCCTGGGAGGCTTCAAACCTCCTCCCCTGGGTTGCTGGTTGGCTTTGGGTGCTCACCCAGACCCCCAGAGAGGTGGGAATGGCTGTGGGAGTTTAAGATGAACTGGCCTGGTTTCTCATGGAATGAGAACTTAAATTTGTGCTTCCTTAGGAAACGTTTCAGGAGTTAATACTAAGACACCATCCAAGTTTCCGTTTAACACTGGGGTGAGGTGGAGCCCCCCACGATCTGCCAGTTGTGTGGGAATACAGCAGGGCCATGTCCATCCAGAACCTCCCATGGGATGAGCACCACAAATACTGAAACAACTTGGCTGGCGGGTCCCTTCCCAAGATTTTAGGGGCTGGAATCAGAAACAGTGCTCTGGAAAAGCAGCTGCCACAGATGAGTGAGGAATCACCCAGAACCCCACCCTGTTTCAGGGGGGTTTTAAGCTGCTGGAGGGGAGCCACAGCCATCCCCTTGTCCTTGCCTGGCTCCGGGTATTCTCTGGAGCAGGGAGGCTGTGCCCTGAAGGAGATGTGGATCCTGCTGGCACCCCCGGCTTCCCCAGGCTATAAAAAGGGCTAATTGCTGGTGTGCAGCCCCAAGCATGCCTGGGGAGACCCACACAACTCTGATTACACCATTCCAGGGCTGAAGGACACCCCGGGCAGGGACACCCTGCTGTGCCCTGTCACCCACACCGTGACCCGTGTCCCTGCATCCCTCTGCCATTGGCACATGGAGCATTTCCCATGGATTAGCTGCAGCTCAGCTCGCTGGCAGCAGGAGATCCCAGTGGGATGCAGCACAGAGGCCATGGGGGTTTCCTGCCTGTTTCAGGGGCTGGTTTAAGCTGTGCAGAACTGCTTGGATTTTGTGAAGACTTATAAGGGAAAAAGCCTCACTCCTGCCTCCCACCAGGCTCTGGAAAGCAGGAATTGAAGCCTAAAAAGGCATTCTCTAAAAAGTATTCTCTGTCCATGAAGAATAAAACGTGGCCCAGGGTGGTGTCAGCTCCGCTGCAAAGAGGGGAATGGAGGTGGCACATCCTGGGATGTCACAGGCACAGCACATCCCCTCCCCCCGAGCAGCCTTCTGAGCATGACACACATTCCTGAGGGGTTTAGTATTTGCAGAATCTAAGATCATCCAGTGCAACTGGAGCACCCCAAATTCTGCTTTTTGAAAACTATTTTGGCCTTTTTCTGTGCATGCACGTGGGTGAGATCCCCTGCTGCTCCCACTGCAGAGCAGTGCACCTCCTGGCCAGGGTGAATGACCCGTGACTTCCAAGAGTTTTTTGGGAGTCTGAAACCAAACCCCTTGGCATGAGGAGCATCCAGGAAGCCTCTGCACTATGTGAACTTTGCAGGGCTGGGAATAGCCAGTGCTATAGGATTTCCATACATCCTTTCACCCACTGCCTCTGGTGGTGGAGCAGCTCCATGCCAGCAGATCGGATGGTCAGGGCTCCAGCAAAATCCACATCCCAGTCTCCCCCAGACCCCTGGGATGAGCATCCAAAGGGAGGATGGTGCCTCCAAGCCCCCAGCCAGGCTCTGGTGTCATCCACCATGGTCAGATCCCTGCTCCAGCACAGGGGCTGCACCCCAGGGACACTGGGACAGCCCTGGTCATGCCATCATCCCTGGGAGCCAAGTGCCCTGGCACGGAAAAGCAGGGCAGATTAAATTCCCAGCAGGTCCACGTGCCCCACGGGTTGGGATGAAACCTACACCCGTGGGGACGTCAGCAGGGACAGGGACAGGGACACAGGACACAGCCCCTCCACCCCCTCAGACCCCCAGGGATTCAACAGAGCTCCAAATAAATCCCAAATGGAGCTAATCCCCTGAGCCCGGAGGCAAACCCGCCGGCACAGCATGGCCAGCCAGGGGGACGCCTGCCAGCCCCTGGGATTTGGCTGGTGATTCCCACGGATCAGATTCAGCTGGATCTTGGCTCAGTCGCCACGGGCAGCTGGAACCCCCCCAGTGATCCCTGAGGAAAGCCCCTCCTGGGCTCTGGCACGTGTCCTGCAGAACGTGGGCGTTTGGGACCTTGTCCCCCTGTCCCCAGGACGTGAGGGGTCATGGGAGGGGTCTGGCCTGTGCTCTTCTGTACTTGCCAGTGATGGCAGAACCCATCAGGTCTTTCCAGGGGCTTATTCCCTATCCACTCCACTCCCATGCCAAATGGGATCAGGCTGGTGCCCTGCAAAAGGAAGATTCCCCTGGGAAAAGTGTTGGGATGCCACAGATACCTTGGGACTCTCCCCACACCCAGGGGCCTTCCTCAAGCCCCAAATCCCACAGACCTCCAGCTTCACAAAACAGCCCTCAACCTTCCCTGAGCCCCCCAGGCTGGGGGATCCAGGCAAGAGGGGCCAGGGGCTCTCCCAGTCTGGGAACGCCCCACAACCCATTCCTAGGCCCCCATCTGCACCCACAGGGAGCCAGTGCTGGGGCTGATAAAGCAAACCAGCCCTTTTCCTCCCAAATGAAGGCAATCCCTCTGGGATGGGGACACAGCAGAGGAGTTGCCACCCCATGGCACGTCCCTGCCCCTCTCCCACACCCCGTCCCCCAGGGCAGGAGCCGAGGCGGCCGCCCCGTTACACAGAAACCTTTATTCTGGTTGAAGGGCCAGCAAGGGCTGGGATGGGGAGCAGGTGGTGCAGCATCCCGGGGGGAGCAGGGGCACAGGAGGCACCCGGGGGCACGCAGGGATCAGTCCTTGGTCCCAGCCCACCACACCCCTGCGGGGCGCTGGGTGGGACAGGGAGAAGCATCCCCGAGCGTGGCAGGAGCGCAGGGACACGAGCCAAGCAGCAGCCACACGCAGGAAGCCAAGCCCCGGGGGAGCAGAGCCCCAGCCCCCCGAGGTGGGGGCTCCAGGAGGCACAACCCCCCACCACCAGAGCCAGGGGCACTGACCGGGGGCCGGGAAGGGCCGGAGCCGCCCGGCTTAGCGGATGCTGCCGTCGCCCTCGCTGCTCTGCTTCTCCTGCTCGATGGACCACACCAGCTCCTCCACGAACTTCATCTCCGAGGCCACCTGCTTGGCCAGGGCCTCGTAGTGGTTCTCCAGCTTCCGGTAGCGCCGCTTGAGCCCGTTGGCTGCCTGCACCACGCTCTTGGTCTCCTCCTGCGCCTGCTTCTTCAGCGCCTCCGTCTTCTGCAGCTCCTGCCGGATCTGCCGCAGGTCCTGGCTGATGCTCTCGTTCTCCTCCTTGTACCACGACTCCTTCTCCTCGTAGATGGAGCGCAGCGCCTCGATGTCCTCCTGGAAGGACTTCTTGTTCCTCTCCAGCTCCCGCAGGCTCTCCTCGGCCGCGGCCACCTCCTCCATGACCTTGGAGAAGCGCTCGAAGTTGATGTAGGTGTTGTTGGGGGGCATGCTGGAGTGGGACTTGATGGTGTACTCCTTCAGGCGCGTGGTCTTCAGCCGGCGCCGCTCGGGCTTCTTGCAGCTGTCCTCGTTCCGGACGTTCCTCCTCTTGATCACCTGTGGGGAGGGACAGCCGTGCCGTGGGACACACAGGGAGCCAGATGGCCCCGGCACCACCCACGGACCCCCGGCAGCTGGCACCAAAACAGCCCCCCCGGGGGGAGGGGGAGAAGCAGAGCTGCTGGCAGCACCCACCCCACACCCAAAAAGTGCCAGTTCTTTAACTTCTCACCTTAATCCAAGGGTGCTCCAGGCTCTGGGCGATGGTCATTCGCTTCCTGCAAACACAGCAAGACTGTGACCAGGGGCAGGGGCTTTGCTCCCCTTTCCCTGTTAAAGTCCTGGAATAGCAGCTCAGATCCTGTGATCACCTGTGGGGTCTGGATGAGCCCAGACAAACTGGCTGCACTCAGGGCCTCTGCAGGCAGGGGCTGCCTCCAGCCACTTAGCCAGCATCTCCAGAGAAACACAGGCAGCAGATCCCACGGGAACCTCCCAACCAATGTCCAACCACACAGCCCCAGTGCTCCCACCCCAGCCCAGAGCCCTCAACCACTCCCACAGCTGCTGCACCTTCGGGGGGATCCCAGAATTCATCCCATGCCTGACACAGGGGAGAGATTTTGGATTCAGAGCTGAAGCCTGGCAAGGCAGGAGAGTGAGAGGTGCCTGTTTGCAGCAAGTCAGGCAGGAGGGACCATCTCCTCTCCCAGAGGAACCCCCAGCTCCCCTCCCTGTCCCTCACTTGGGGTCCTTGACGAGCAGGCGGCGGATGAAGTCCTTGGCCAGCTCGCTGGTGTTGCTGAAATACTCCTCGTCAAAGTCGTAGTTGACAGCAGAGATGTTGGTCAGTGTCTCCTGCTTTGTCTCCCCCAGGAATGGGGAGGCTCCACTCAGCCTGTGGAGACAGCAGGTTGGGACACCCCACAACAGCTCCAGCCCAAGGTAGGGGGCTCACCCCACAGCCCCCAGACCCCCTTGATACTCACAGGATGTATGTGATGACTCCGATGCTCCTGGAAGAGAGTGAGCAAGAGGAGGCTGAAGCCCTACAGGGTGCTGTCAGGCCCCTCTCCCCACACTTTCAGCACGAGGGGAGACCCACTGGCACGAGGGGTTGGGCTGCTGGAGCCGTGGGAATGGGCTGGGAGGGGAATCACTCACCACATGTCAGCCTCCAGCCCCAGGGGCTCATAGTTCACGATTTCTGGGGCTTCAGGAGGAAAAGAGGGGAGAAAACACACTTATTGTGGGGGGAGGAACCCTGACCCCATGGATGTACCCCAGCAGCAGCACCAGGGCACAGGGCATCCCTCTGGGAGTAATCTAAACCTTCTGGTGCCCTGAGGAGCTCCCAGGAATGCTGCAACCAGGTCTCACCTACAAACTCAGGGGTCCCAAAAATATTCTTGAATTCATTCCCAGCCTCGATCTTGTGGGCAATCCCAAAGTCGATGAGTTTGATGCGAGGGTTTGGCACATTCTTGTCCAGCAGCATGATGTTCTCTGGCTGGGGGGAGAGGAGCTGGGTCTGTCCCCACACAACCCCCCGTGGGAGATGCCCTGGGCTCCTTTTTCCAGAGGAGAGGACACGTGCCTCAAGCTGGGAGAGATCCCAGCACCAGAGCTCACCTGGGAGCTCATCCCTGCTCCCAGTGATGAACACGGGGTGTCTGCACCTCCCAGCCTTCAACCTGGGGGCTCATCCCCACTTCCAGCACTGAACACAGTGTGCCTGCACCTCCCAGCCCTCACATGGGGGCTCATCCCTGCTCCCATCACCAAGCAGGGGGTCCCTCCACCTGCCAGCCCTCACCTTCAGGTCGAAGTGGGCGATGTGCTTGGAGTGCAGGTAGTGCACCCCGTCCAGGATCTGCTTGAGGAACTGGGTGGCCTCCTCCTCCGTCAGGGATTCCTTCTCTGCCAGGAAGTCGAAGAGCTCCCCGCCCGACACGAGCTCCAGGATGAGCACCACGTCGGTCTTGTTCTCGAAGATGTCGTGCAGGGTGATGATGTTGGGGTGCTGGATCTCCCGCAGGATGTCCACCTCCCTCTCGATCTCCTCCCGGCTCACGCCCCGCCGGCTGGACGACAGACGGCGCTTCTTGATGAACTTGGCCGCGTATTCCAGGCCCGTCTTCCTCTCCCGGCACTTCCGGACGATGGCGAACTGGCCGCTGTGGGATGCAGGGGCAGGTGAGGAGGGCATCCCCCTCCTCACGCGCCTGGGCGCTGCAGGAGGGTGGGGGATGCTGCGGGCAGGGTTGTGGCACTGGAGGGCATGCTGTTTGCTCCCAGGCTTTTTGCAGGAACGGAATTCCTCCTGGGAATGCGGCAGCTGCTGACCACCCCTGGGCTATTCAGGTGCTGCTGTGACCACCCAGGCTGGGAGATACCCATCAGCCCCCATTTTCCAGCCAGAAAACCCCAACAGCAATCCCAGAGCCCGTGGTCCTGCGGGACCATAAAGGTCCAAAGGGAAAGGCAAGCGGAGGAGAAAATGCCTGAAATCAGAGAAACTGGACCAGGACCCGAGATTGCTTTATCCTTTTACACATTGCTGGATCACAGCTGGGGCCACCTACAGCCCCCCCAGGGCAGAGACCAGCTTTGCCCAGGGGGGATCCACCCTCTGGGCACCACATCCCTCCCAACAGCTCCCACCACAGCACGGCCACAGCGCAGCCCTGAGAGGGAAGAGAACTTGGAGGAATCCCTGGAAGCTCCTTTGCTTTGAAGAAAAAGCCACCTAAGTGACCCAAAACTTTGGCTGCCCAAGGATTCCAGAGTGGCCGAGGAGGAGCCACGGCACAGGGCTGTCGTGGCAGAGGCAGGGCTGGAGGATCCCGAGGCAGCTCCCCCAGCGCCGCCTCTGCATCCTGCATGATTAAATCCCATCTGCAGGCAGTGAGTCACCCTGGATCCCTCCCCAGGCTCAGAGCCAGGAGCAGCACCGAGGCCCAGCAGCCGCCAGCCCCGGCCTGGCAGCCCGGGCTGCAGCTCCCCGAGGAGCAACTTTCATGTTAATTAACACCTTTTTCAGTGTCTACCCGCCAGAGGTGCCTGGCTCTCGGCACAGCCCCGGCCCCGCTGCCGGCAGAGGTGGCACAGGGGCAGCACGAGCGATCCAGCAGCCGGTGAAGCTCCCGGCTGGGGGTGCAGCCACGGAAGCGCCCCCGGAGCGTGGGGGGTGGTCCCTCACCTGCCCAGCTCTTCCCCCATCTCATAGAAGTCCTCCACGCTCTCCTGCCGGAAGGTGGACATGGCTGCGGAGCCTTTCGGAGCGGGAGCCGCCCCGGAGCCGCCGGCACAGGAGGAGGTCGGGAAGCAGCCAGGAAGCAGCCCGGGATCAGCACCTGCAGCGGCAGGAAAAAGGGGCTTTGTGTCCCAGGAGCTCGGGCCAACACCCAGCACAGGGATCCTGTCCCCCCCAGCCCTCAGGAGCCCCCAGGCCACACAGCCCCGGGCTGGGCGGTGCCGTGGGGCGGCTGCGGCTGAGCCACGCGTTAATCCCAGCGGTGTCCCCTGTCCCATCACACCCCAAAGCCTGGGGGGACTCCCTGGCTCCTGCAGGGATGTCCTGGGGGGACAGAGAAGGGAAGAGGGGCAGTGGCTGTGTGGGCCCCATGGCCGTGGGCCTTGCTCCATCCCAAAGCTCATCACCACAGCCAGATGTGGTGGAGGGGCCCCCAGCTCAGCCAGCAGCACCCTGCTGTCCCTCTCTGCCCCACATCCCCATCCCCGCCCC
>VXBX01007507.1:50471-60967 GCA_013400415.1 Scytalopus superciliaris
CTGGGAGGGTGGGCAGGCCCTGGCACAGGTTGGACAGAGAAGCTGTGGCTGCCCCATCCCTGGGAGTGTCCAAGGCCAGGTTGGAGCACCCTGGGACAGTGGGAGGTGTCCCTGCCCATGGCAGGGGGGGGCACTGGATGGGCTTTAAGGTCCCTTCCAACTCAAGCCATTCCAGGATTCTCTGACTTCTGGGATTTCCTATTTATTTTTCATCTGCTCTGACTCATAAATCTGTCAGCTGATGATCTTTAAGGTCCCTGCCAACCCAAACCATTCTGTGCTCCTGTGATTTTCTCCCTTAGAACAGGAATGTGCTTGCTTTGAGGTGTAACTTGAAATCCCACCTTGTTTGGCTGTACCTTTCCTATTCCTATGGAATGTGCTGTCATATTCTACACTAATGTGATTTTTCAGCACTTAAAATACCTGACCTGAAGCATCCTCTGGATGAAAGGGGGTGGCAACACATCAAACTGTGTTTCTGGCCATTTTTTGGTGCTTTTCATAGTTGTTTGTAAGTGGTGCTGTGTATTTTGAGGAGTAACAAGAAAAACTGGAAGAAATGCTTTTTCCCCGGGGCTTGGATACTGATTTGATGTTATTTTAGTTTGGAGAAGCAAAGAGTGTTGTCACTGATGTTAAATAGAATGTTCTGGTAGCAAATCCTGTGTGTGCAGGGGGGAAGTTGTGTTCTGCTGAGCCTCAGTGTGTCATAAATCCATGTGGTAATGTCACACTTCACTGCTAAATGACCTGAGAACTTGGGAAGCTGCGGTGGCTTTGCTGGAAAAAACGTTGTGGTTTGGAGGAAGAAAGTAGATAAAGATACTGTTGTGCAGGAACAAAAAGAGAAAGGACTAATTAGTCACGTTTTGCATAATTTGTGTCATCGTTTGGAAGTGTTGAATGTGTTAATGCTGTGACAAAACAGCTGAGGAGCTGAAATGTTATAAATGTTTGGGGAATGGGTTTGTTCAGTCTTAAATGTGGAGTGTGGCAGGAATGCCAATGTGGGATTTTGAAGGAAAACAAAACTTCCAAGAGGTGGAAGCATCCAGAGCCAGGAGAAGGGCCTGGATATACTGCCTGTGGTTAACAGGCTCTGTTCAGGGTTGACTTTGGATCTCCCACGCCAGGCTGGGACTGGGGGCTCGTTAAGTGCAGCCTCTGCCCTGGAAGGGGACACCTCCCCCGGGGCAGCTCCTTCCCTGGAGCACCCTGGGCTCGTTTTCCAGGTTGCTGAGAGTGGTTTCTGTGGAGCCACGAGGGGCTGGGCACGAGCAGATGCTCAGGTTTCCTTGTCCCAGGCTGGGCAGAACCAGTTCCACACACTTGTTCAGTTTTCCCAACTCTTAATTCCCTCTGCAGCACTGATGGGAATGCTCCTGTGTCTCCCCAGACTGGGGTTGTCTCCACTCTCTCCGTGCTCCCCTTTGCCACCTGGAGCAGCTGGAGTAGCACCCACATCAGGGGCTGGGGTTTTTGGGGTGTCTGTGCAGGGCCAGGAGCTGGATTGGATGATCCTTAGGGATCCCTTCCAGACATTCCAGGGTTCTGTGATAAAGCTCTCTGAGGCAAACAAAGTGTTTCTCCAGGTGGAAGCTGCTCCACCTCATGGTTTGTTGCCCAGATTTCCCATCCTTATCTGGACCAAGCCTAAGCTCCTTCCCAACTCCTAAACATGGCACTGTGTGAAAATCCCAGATCCTTTTTAGAACCTCCCTGCTCCTGGGGCAGCACCCTTTTCCCTGGGCTGCAAAAGGGATGTTTTAAGCTCCTGGCCATGGTCTGAGTAGGAGAAGCTTCATTTAGGTGTTCCAGGCTTAAGCTGGAAGCACCTTCCTCAATGGAGAGGCTCTCGTGCCTCGGGGATGATTGCCTGGGATCAGAGGTGAGGTGGGGGATGCCTCCTTTGGGCTGCAGGGAAGCAGATTCCCTGGAGAACTCTCAAATGACTGTTATTCTTGGAGCTCCAGCTGAAGGCACATAAATGAGGTCCCTTGTGGACCAGCTGATATCCCACATTGGGTCAGTGCACACCCAATTTGAGTCAGTTTAAGGACTGAGTTTAACATCCATGAGGACTCTCTGCTTTGGTCTGAGGATGAAACGTGAAAGAATTGCTCTAATTTACTGAAATCCTGCAGTTCCCTGGGGTAGATAATGCTTAAATGATCTGACACCTTGGAGAGGGATGGAATACTGAGATCTCTCCTGTGTGGTGTTTCCAGGGGTTAACTGGAGTATTTGTGTGAGCTCTGTGCCATCTGAGCTCTGTGCTGATCCCTCTGCTTACCCTCAGGCACATTTTGGGGTAAAACAGTGTGAATGTGGTGTGTTCCAAGGAATCCTCAGTGGGTTTTGTCCCAGATTTTCACTGTAGATGTGGAGTCACCACCCTGGAGGCGTCCACTGGACGTGGCACTCAGTGCTCTGCTCTGGGTGACAAGGTGGGGATGGGTCAAAGGTTGCATTTGATGACCTTGGAGGACTTTTCCAACCCAGATGATGCTGGGATTCTGGAGATAATGAGCCTTCTGGTCTTGCCCTGGAGGCACAGCCAGGCAGACCTCGGAGTGCAGCCAGGCCACATCGCCTGGGGGGTCCTGCCAGGGTTTGTGGGGTTTGCTCTTCTCTCCTGTGGGATGCAGGGAGGCCCCAGACCCCTGAAATCAGTCCTGATTTTGTGGTTTGACCTGCCTGCTGGAGAGCTGCAGGTGAGGCTGGCCCCTCAAGGTGGGAATCCATGGCAATTCCATTGGAGTGAAGTCTAGGGTAAGGTTTGCCAAGTGCCATTGGGTTCTGGAAGTTTTGTGCCTTGACTCACTGTGAGGATTTGCTGATCAGGCTTAAAACTTGATCTCCTGCTTTTGGCAACTGTTAAATGAAGCTGATCCCAAGAGCCCGGGGCTGAGTTGTGTCCAGAGGCATCTGGCCTGGAAAAGGGATAACATTCGGTTATTTTCCAATATTTAGCTTTAAAAAACTCTGATGTTTTCCCCCCTGGCTGCTGAGTAAGAGAGGAACACCTGACCTGGTACCCTGAGGATGCTCCTCCTGGATTTTGGGCTCCTCTCCATTTTAAAGGAGATTTGAGTCCTCACACAGGTCTGTCCCTGTGCCAGAGGCTTTTCTCCCAGGTTTTCAGGGAATGTTCTCTTGCCCTTTTCTCCAGAGCACCCAGTTCTGATTTCTGCTGCCCTCAAGGTGCTCCTGGACACGTCCTGAGTCTGTAGCCTTGATTTTTGTTTTCCCTTCAGCTGGTTTGTGTCCAGGTGAGTGCTTTGTGTCCCTCTCCAGCACCTTTCCCACGAGCAGGACACCTCAGTTCCTGCCTGGAGAAGGATCTTCCCAGGGAGAAAGAAGGAAAACAGGGAGAATTTGCTGCTGCTGCTCATTTCTCTTCCTTCATACACAGAGCAGGATTATTAACTCAGAAATGTGGGCCTATTTTTTTACCTTCCAGCAGTGCCAATTGTGTTTTTATATTTTATATGTGTGTGTTCTGTATGTCTTTTATAATTTTTTATAAAGGAAGAGAGAGCTGGTATAAATGCAAAATAAAAACGTGAACAGTTTCTAATTGTCCTAATCAGGTTTGTGGGGCTGAACAATCAGCAGGACACTGTTTATAGACAGTTTTTAATCAACAACTTTAAAGTTGCTTTTTGTTATTCTTCTCATTCATCACTTTCTAAAAATAAATTATGAAATGCTTTATCTTGTACTGGTTGTTTTGGTCAAGAGATACTGGGATGGAAACTGGAATTAAACAAAAATTTCATAGATACCTTAATTATTGCTGGTTTTGATTTCTTTGTGAATATTTTAAAGCTGAATTACCAGAAGGAAGCACCTGGAGTCACTTGGGTTGTCACCAAATCTTCCAAGATCCGAGAGCTGCTGAGGTTTTATCCTTCATTCATTTTATCTTATTCCCAGGAAAGTTCCCTGCTTCTCAGAGTCTGATATTCTGACTGTGGATAAACCAAGAAAAGAAAAACACCCAGTCCTTGCTAAAACTTCTTTTCAAAAGCTGTTTTAGCACTTCCTCTTTGTGTCTCTCCTGTGACTTTCACCAGCTCAGGGGCTCAACTTTGTTTGCAAACACGAACTGAAACTAAAACAGGTTTGAATGTCACGTTTCCAAGCTCTGAGGCTTCGTTTTTTGCCACAATAAATGCATTTCATCTCGGGATTCTCGGTGGACAAAAGGCCACAGTTAATGCTGTGCTCGAGTTAAGCGTCTCCCAAAGTGGGTTTGTGTCCCACCCTCAAGGTCAGGGGTTGTAAGTCGGGTTTTGTCTCTTGCAGCTGCTTTTTGTGCTGGTTTTGTATTATCTGAGCTGATCTTTTTGTTGCCGGGGTTGTTTTTTCTTTTCCAGAACCCGCCTGCTCAGTCTGGTGGTTTCATGTTTTTATTTCCAGGTCTCTTCTTGGGCTCCTTGGAGTTGTGGTCCCACTGTGACACCACTGCTGTGATGGGCATGGATTGGTGGCTCACTGACTGTTTTTGGGGAGGCAGAATACTAAAAAAAATAGAGAAATCAGGTCCAGATCCTGTGCTGTTAATACCAAACAGGCAAGCAATAAATTGGAATTATCCAAACACAGGACAACTGGCAGTTCTGGCCCAGCTGTGTGGGAGAAAACAAGGCTTGGGATTAAAGAGAACACGGAAAATGACCTTGTGCTTGGAGCTGGTGTTGCCACTTTGATGTTCAGTCTGTTTTTCCCTCCTCAGTTCCACAGAATAATGAGAAGCTTCAGGAAAGTCCGTGTATTTTTGCATTAACACCAAGACAAGTGGAGCTGATCAGAAATTCCAGGTACTTCTCAGGGGGTATTAACAGTCCAAGGAAATACAGCTGACAATTCCTGTCATTCCTCAGCATTCCCTCCCCTGTGGAAGCTTTTGTTCTCTGCAAGGATCACACAGGCTGCTCTCCTGGAAAGCAAAGCTTTGGGGGGGGGTGAGGGGGTGGGAGGCACAAATTTACCCATCCAGGCCCTACAGTTTCACTCCTGCTCCTCTAATGGCCCTTTGGAATGGGATGTTGGGGCAGGAAAAGCGGGATGAGCTCCTGAGTGACCCGAATTCTGTGCTCAGCCTGGGCTGTGAATATCTGCAGGTTTCCCTTTGCAGCACAAGTTCAAAGGCCAGGCTTTAAGGCTGTTTGCATGTGAAAGGGAGCTTCCTCCTTGGGAAGGATGCAATAGGAACTGCCTAAGGAAGCAGCTGGGATTAGGATTTTCCCTGACCTCTGTCATGATGCAACTTTTGATTCAAACAATGAGTCTCCTCGGAGGTGGCAGCACAACCAGGGAGGTTTCCTCCTGGCTGACCTGCTCCCTGGCTCCTTGATGCACAGGCAGTCCCTCCAGAAATGAAGCACAAAACCTTCAAATCTCTGTGGTAAAATCCCACCATCCCAGAGTCGGAATTTCTGGAATATTTTGGTGGCTGTTGTGATTCCAGTGGGTGAGCAGGAGCAGTGCAGGGGAAGGTGCTGGAAAACTTCACAGACCGTGGAATTCTTGCAGGGGGATAAAGGACTGCATGTGTTGTAGCTGATCCTTGATGCTCCTTTCTGCCTAAACCCAGGTTTGGGAGAAAACTGTCGGTGTTGGGAAGCACTCCAGGGTTTCAGGGAGTCTGTCCATGCTCACACAGGCCCAGCCTGCCCCACTGCCTGGGGGGGATGCCCCACACCTGGAGCTGCCCCTGCCTGTGGGGGTTCCAGCCCTTCCATCCCCCAGACTCATCCTAAAGCACTGGCTTGGAATGTGAAATACTTTCAGAGGTGAATCCAGACTGATTTAGGGATTTCCCCTAAAGCCAGAAATTAGGGTATGTTTGACACCCATTTTGCCTCCTAATAAAATGCCTTTGTTCTGTATCCATTGCTTTCCTGATTCCACTTCAAATCCTGTCAGGAACAGCCCTGCTGAAGGCTGCAATATTCTCAGTGGTGCCATAACACTCAGTCCCTTGGTTTGCATGAGCAGCTTGAGCTGAATAATTAAACACAGAGAGTCTTGAACACTGGCAGGTAAACCTGACCTTAAAACCTAGTTTTTGTAAATTCTCACAAATCAGCAGAGGGGAAATTGATACCTTTCACCTGAAGAGTTTTAAAAACCCTGAGAAAAAGCTGTGGGTTGGTGCATTAGGGAAAAAACAATAATTAGGGAACCACTGATATTTGCAGGGGGAATTGGACAATTTAAATAAAGGTCTGTGAAGTAATTTTTTTAAGGAATATTAATAAATAAAGAAGTAGTAAAGCTCTTGAGCCTGGCAAAATTGACAGCTGGGCTGGGTGGGTGATTTTTTACATAGTTAATGTGAAATTTCTGTTCCTTTAATTTACCAGGGAGTTGCAACCCGGTGTGAAATCGGTTCAGGTGGTGCTAAGGTAGGTCTGGGCACGGGGCTGATTTCCATACTCTAAAATACATTCTATTTTTATAGATTCTGTGGATGTAGGAAGGATTCTGGTGGGGTGATTTAACACCAGGGAAGGGAGGGAATGTTCCAGCAAAAGCCAGAGAGTTCCAATGTGGATTTTGCAGCCCCAAAAATAATTTACAGGGAGCTGTTTGTTCACAAGTATCTTAAACTCTGCTTTTTGGCCCCTTCCTGCAGGTGGTGCCCGAGTTGGTGGCTCAGCAGTGTCACCCCTGGCACCACCCCAGAGTGGCTTTGCTGTGGCACTGTGGGTTGGGGTGGGGGTGTGCAGGGAGCTTTGCCATGCCCAGGGTGGGGGTGTTGAGAGCTGTGCCATGTTCTTTGCAGAATCTGCTACACAGACACCAGCTCCCCCCAGGAGGACCAGTACCCTCCCAACATCGCCGTGAAGGTGAACCACAGTTACTGCTCCGTGCCGGTAAGGGCCTGGGGCCTCTGCTGGGAAGACTAGAACAGTGCACTGCTGGGCTTAAAGCTCCTTTTCTGGTGGTTTAGCCTTGGTGTTCTGTAAAAAAACCCAGGTTTTTTGCTTTGTGCTCTGACTGTTCAGCTGGTTTTCCCCCCTGTCCATGAGAACTGGGGGTGAGTGGAATATCGTGGAGCTGTTCCACAGATGTACCTGCACAGAGGCATCTTGAGTAACAGATAAGTAAATGCATTTGATCTCTCTGCCTCAGGGCTACTATCCATCCAACAAACCTGGAGTGGAACCTAAAAGGCCCTGTCGGCCCATCAACCTCACCCACCTCATGTACCTGTCGGCAGCCACCAACCGCATCACGGTGACCTGGGGCAACTACGGCAAGGTGGGTGCCGGGGGGATCCCGCGGAATCCCCCAGCCAGGGAGGGGGCAGAGCAGCCTGCTCACCCTGCCCCTGCCCTCTCCCCTCAGAGCTACTCCGTGGGGCTGTACCTGGTGCGGCAGATGACCTCGGCAGAGCTGCTCCAGAGGTTGAAAACCATCGGGATCAAACACCCGGAGCTCTGCAAAGCGCTCGGTGAGTCCGGCTGTGCCTCCCCTGGCTCGGCAGGGCCTGGGATATCCTCGGCTGGAAGGGACCCACAGGGATCATCCAGTCCCAACCCCTGGCCCTGCACAGGCCCATCCTCAGCAGTCACCCCCTGTGCCCCAGAGGATCATCCAAACCCTCCTGGAGCTCTGGCAGCCTCGGGGCCGTGCCCACTGCCCTGGGGAGCCTGGGCAGTGCCCACCTCCCTCTGGGGGAAGGGCCTTTCCCTGAGATCCATCCCAACCCTGCCCTGACACAACTCCAGCCATTCCCTGGGTGCTTTCCCTGGTCCCCCCAGAGCAGAGATCAGTGCCTGCCCTTACTTGGGAACAGTTTGGGAGGGAGGAGGACTCATACACAGCTGAGGGCTGTGCTGCTGCACCTTCCCAAGGTTGGAATTTGCATCTCTGAAAAGTTGTGGCCTCTGCTCTCCCTGCAGTGAAAGAGAAACTCCGCCTGGATCCCGACAGTGAAATCGCCACCACCGGTGTCCGTGTGTCCCTCATCTGCCCGGTGAGTCTGGGGCTTGTCCTGGGATCACAGTGGTTTGGGTGGGAAGGGACCTTAAAGCCCATCCAGTCCCACCCCTGCCATGGGCAGGGACACCTTCCACCAGCCCAGGGTGCTCCAATCTGGCCTTGGACACTCCCAGGGATGGGGCAGCCACAGCTTCTCCGGGCAACCTGTGCCAGGGCCTGCCCACCCTCACAGGGAGGAATTCCTTCCCAATATCCCATCTGGCAGTGGGAAGCCATTCACTGTGTCCTGTCCCTCCATCCTGTGTCCCAAGTCCTCTCCAGCTCTCCTGGAGCCCATTCAGGCACTAGAAGGGGCTCTGAGGTCTCCCTGGAGCCTTCCCTTCTCCAGGTGAGCACCCTCAGCTCCCCGAGCCTGGCTCCAGAGCAGAGGGGCTCCAGCCCTGTATTTCCACTGCTTTTGTGAACAAACCCAAACTTAATTCTGAGCCAGCCTTGCAGTCTCACAAATCCTTTCCCTCCAGGGGGGGCTCTGGGGGTTCCTGGGCTGTTTCCTGGCTCACCTCATGCCCTCTGGTTCCACAGCTGGTGAAGATGCGCCTGTCGGTGCCGTGCCGGGCAGAGACCTGTGCCCACCTGCAGTGCTTCGACGCCGTCTTCTACCTGCAGATGAACGAGAAGAAGCCCACGTGGATGTGCCCCGTGTGTGACAAACCCGCGCCCTACGACCAGCTCATCATCGACGGGTGAGCGGGCACCCCCTGCCCCTCTGCCTCCCCCCCGCCTGTCCCCTCTGCCCCGGGCATCTGCTCACCTGGGGGTGGGCTGGGAGGTTGTTCTGCTGGTGCTCAGGGCTGTGGCTGAGGTGTTTTGGTGTTTTGGTGTGTTGGAGCAAGACCCGAAGCTCTCTGCCGCTCTTTGGGTTGCACCGAGGCATTTGGAGGGTTTGCTGCCTCGCCCCCAGGCTGATGAGGCTGCACAACAGCAGGCGCCACCTTGCATGGAATAAATCACTTCATAAACACCCAGGAAGGTGATTTTTCAGAGGAAACATCTTGTTTTCCTCAGTGTGAGGTGCTCAGCAGCTCACAGACGGGTCATGGCACAATGTAAGTTTGATTGGAGGATCTTCTCCATCAACCAGAACATCCTCCCCTTGAGACTGAGGCACAAATGCAGTTTTGGGGAGAGGTTGTTCAGTCTCTGGGACTGTTCAGTACAGTTTCTGTGGCTGGTGTGGATATCTTGGTCCCTCAATAGGAATTCCTGCTGTATTTTCCAGAGGGGAAAAGCAGGAGATTCAGATGCACTGGAGGGACAGAATTAAAATGCTTTGGGTATGTTGTCCAGGCTGGAGGTTTTCTGGATCCACCTGAACTCTCTGGGCCTCCCAGTCCTGGTTCCTCTGGAGACACCCTGTGGGGGTTGATCCCTGCCTGGGCTGCCCTTGGGCTGCTCAGGGTCCTGTGGGGTGTCACCATCCTCTCCCCACAAGTGGGATGTGCTGGGAGGGAACAAACCCGGTTAAGGTGCAGATCCAGGGTCAGTGGAGATGTTGTGGGGTGTAACAGCTCCTCCTGTGTCCTGGGCAGGCTCCTGTCCAAGATCCTGACGGAATGTGAAGATGCAGATGAGATCGAGTACCTGGTGGATGGCTCCTGGTGTCCCATCAGAGCTGAGAAGGAGAGGAGCTGCAGTCCCCAGTGTCCAATATTAGTTCTAGGTGAGTCTGCATGGGGAGAAAGGCACAGAATTCCAGAACGGTTTGGGTTGGAAGGGACATTAAAGCACATCCTGTGCCACTCCCTGCCATGGGCAGGGATGCCTGCCACTGTCCCAGCTTGCTCCAACCTTGGACACTTCCAGGGATGGGGCAGCCACAGCTTCTTTGGAAAATCCATTTCGGGGCCTCCCAATATCCCATCTCTCCCTGCCCTCTGGCAGTGGGAAGCCATTCCCCCTTGTCTTGCCCCTCCATCCCTTGTCCCCAGTCCCTCCCCACCTCTCCTGGAGCCCCTTTAGGCACTGCAAGGGGCTCTGAAGTCTCCCTGGAGCCCCCCCGAGCTGGGCACGAGGGGTCTCAGTGCCCCCCCTGTGCCCACGGCCCGCAGGCTCCTCGGATGTGAACGGGCTGCTGCCCCCCCCCACCGGCAACGGCGAGAACGGCAAAGCCGCCGCAGACGTCGTGGATTTAACACTGGACAGCTCCTCGTCAGAGGAAGAGGAGGAGGAGGAGGAGGAAGAGGATGATGATGATGAGGGACCCCAACCCAAGCGACGCTGCTCTTATGAGAAAGGTTTAGTCTCTGCCTGCTGACGCGGCTCTGGATCTCCCAACGGACACACTTGAATACTCTGGTGCTTACTAAACTGGAGGAGGGGGAGAACGTCCTCTCCCACCTCATCTCCCTCCCTCCCTCATCTCCTTTGACTTTCCTATTCCAAATTATTCATTAAAATGAGAGAAAAAGAAAAAAAAACCAACAAAACACAAACAAACAAAAAAAAAAACAAAAAACACAAACCATTGAGCTGCT
>VXBX01007510.1:7491-23069 GCA_013400415.1 Scytalopus superciliaris
GCAGTCTGATATAACAAGTGAATTCAGAGTACCATACTTACTGATGCAAAAAACCCATAAATTAAGAAAAAAACAACATATATATATGTGTGACTATATATGTCTATGTGTACCCTTCTGCAGGGTTAACTAACTGCATTTTATGTAAATATGAATCTTCCTATCACAATAATATCTAAGACATCACCTGTGCATTTTAATGTTATTAATAAAGCACCACATTTTTAATTCTCAGAAAGAAATATTTATGTTAGAATGCTTTTCAGAAGAAAATTTATTGCGTTTAGCTACAGCTGTAAATTTTCTCCTCCAATAGTATAAATTTCCTTTAAATGTTTAATGGTTTCTAACTGTAATTATTCTTGTGTGCCAACATTAAAGTTTTAAAAGTTTAATTTGGAGACTATTTGGAGAAACTAATCTTTTTTACAGCCTCGTAAATAGTCCTTTGATGAAATGAACAGAAACTCAGCATCTGTTCAAGCTGAATACAAATGACACTACATAGTATCTCACTTGAAACAGGGAGCAAATGCTTTGATATCTCAAGTGATCAGCTAATACTGAGTGCAACAAAAGTGAACAGTGATACATCAGTAGATAAGTAAACACAGTTCATTCAAGCTTTATCACCATTTACTATTAAATACTTCATCTGGAGAGTCAAAGGTGATGTAGAAAACAAAAAGAAAGTCAATATTCATAAAACTGAGATCCCTCACCACAGAATATATACAGAACACCAAGTCAACAGCTGGGCTTCAGAGGTAGTAAGTTTGTTTTAGCTAGCTAACTTGGATTATGGTTTAGAAAAAATATATGACTCATAAATATATCATGTAGTCAGCAACCGCGTATGGTCTGATGTCATACCTAATTTCAGGTATATATAAGGAGGATATTGCAATTAACAAATTCTAAAACTAATAGGGTGGAGGAAGGCAAAGGGAAGAGAAATGTAATTAGAACCTGTTTTTCCTTTCAGCAAAAATTTCTTTAAGATCTGACCTTGGTTCCCCTGAGCGAGTTTGATCTTGTCTGCCAATTACAATCCATGAAAGGCACAGCTACTTGGAAGAACCAGCACAGAATTATCATAGTGGTCAAGAAGAAAGCCAACAACTCTCCTCAATACTACTACAAAGTAATACGGACATATTTCAAGGCATTCAATACTTTAATGAAACTCACACTGTTTACAATGAAGGAGTTGATATTCTTAAAAAAATATGAAGATTTTCACACAGTTTTAACAGTTCAGATAAATTATTCCTATTGCATGATGCATACATACATACTCATAATTCTTAAATGGTTCTATTGTGTTAAGTGCTGAACATGGCAATCAGCTCTCAAAAAGCACTCATCATCTCAAAATATTCAAGGAATAGGAGAAAAGAATAAATCTTGATGTGTTTAGAGTTCACTGAGGCACACAGGACATTATATTACTTCTGTTATTAATATACTGCCAGATTTCAGATGCACTGTGTACCAGCAATCATGAAAAGCATGTCTAACATTTAACAACATTCTATTTCAGTCTAAAGGTTGAAAGCCTTGAGCTGACCGAAAGTTTATTTTCCTGAGCATAGAACTGCCTGTGGGTGCTGCTTTCTGATCTCTTGCTTAAAAATGTAACACGAAAGAAAAATCTGGGACAAGGTATGAGCATCTTTTCTTGTATTTGATTCTGATTGGTGAATATTTTGCTTTGATTAATGTATTTAATAACCCAAATCTCTCCTTTTTATGTTTTACCTGTGGGCATTATGCACAAATAATATGTTATAAATACACTCTTACAAATATTCTCTCTGCAGGCTATAAGTTAGAGGTCAGATGTGTAAGAACAGATGAAATAGGTGATGCCTGCCATAACTGAAAGTGAGGACAACTAAAAAAAAAAAAAAAANTTTGTTTCTGCTAAAAAGGAGGACAATAGTGAAGCAACAGACTGTAAAGAAACAGAAGCAGAATCTCATTCCTGTTTCTCCATCAAACTCCAATTAGTGTAACATATTTGTAAATTGACATATTGACACAACTGCATCAGTTTTCTACTGCTAATTTGAACAAAACCCTCTAAATAATTTGTTGAGTTTGGCTCCTAATTTCCCTCATTCATAAAATTTACAATAAAAAATTAGAAATAAAAACCAGTCCACTAACAAGTGTTATCTTAAATGTTTTGTTATCTTTTCAGGATGGTTACAAGAGGTAAGAGAGGGAGAGCCATAACCGCAGAGACAGAATGGGTCTTCCTTGATCCTCATTCCCAGTATACTGCACAGGTGTATCTACTGGCATCCGAGCAATTTAGAAACAACTCTAAAATAATGTGCTGACCCTGTTAGATAATAAATCTACTATAATTCACAGGTATTTTTATGAAAAATCAGAAGAGAAAACACGCTTTACTGAAAGACACCCTTATCACATATTAGCCTCCAATTATTTCATAATCACTTTCAGCATTAAAGCAGTTCCAGCTGTCACCTATGGAAACAAAATGAAACACACAGTAATTTTGGTTCAGGGTGAGACCTGACGTGACATCCTGTGGGCTTTAGCAATCTATGGAAGTGAGATGTGTACTATTAGCCAAGCAATTCAAAAAAGGAATGAATACTGCAACCTCCACAAATGAATATTTCTTTTTACAATGTGGCCTTGACACATCAATAGTCTCTTTGTGTAATGTATTAGACAGGTAAAGAGACCAGAAAGAAAGAACAAGAGAGGGGAGAAAAAAGGCAGAGTGTTTAGATTAAAGGCATTCTCTGTAAATGCAAAGTATTTTTAATCAATGTATTTTTTAGTATTTATCATAGGAATAAGCAGCAGCAAAAAAGACTTGAAAGGATATGCAGAAAAAATTGTTTATTCCCCAAAGAAATTAATTGAATCAAAAACTCTGTAATTCCTGATAATCTTAACCCTTTAGCTACAGAAACATTGTAATAACTTGTCATTTATCCATCTGGAGCAGTCTGTTACTTGTGGAGTCCCTTCCTTTCACATTTTTGGAATCTTACTAACAGTGCTCATCTGCAGCTGCTTCTCCAAGCTAATTGCTGCTGTCTCCTACCTCAGGGACCTTTAATTAATATACTTGGCTCCTAGCAAGAGCAGCAAAATGATTGAGGAAAAGAACGGCAAAAATGTATTTACATGATTGCTTACTTCTTACCTCTGCTTCCCTCAGAAGGAAAAAGGACTCTCTTTTTCATGTACCTTATACCTCTCATTCACAGAGTAGCTACCATAAAAAGCTGTGTTATAGCGAAAAACAAACAAAAATTAATTAAATCTTCTAGAGTTTTTGAATATGAGAACCTGCTTCATCCTAGTTCACTGTTTGTGCATGTTTAATCTGTACAAAGCAGATTTCCATGCAGTTTCTGCAATCATGATAACAATGACTAAGTCCTGCCACTCTGTAATAACAATGCTCACACCTCAGCAATATATATGATTATATTAAAATCTGCTCTCAAAGCAGAAAAAGACAAGCATTCTCACCATTAACGCTTTGGAGCCACTAAATCAGACCACACCATCTCCACAGTAGAATGAACACAAAGATAAAATCTGTATATCCAGATAAAATCCTTTTATACTCCTACAGACAGAATAAACTGAAAACTAATATGCCAAACATCATAAATGCAAACAAAGAAATTCCATCCACAAAGTAGCTTAATACTAAGAAACAGTCTTCAAAGATGGAGAAGGCCATGCACAAGAACACATGGTTATGCAGTAAAGCAGTCATCTCAGGAGAGCAGCTTGGCTACTGGGAGACTCATGACAGAGCTCCAACACAAAATGGCAGCCTATGGGTGGTGAAAGGGAAAGGGTTCAGGGGAAGAACTTAGAAATACTGCTCAGGTATACAGAGGTGTTATGAAGAAAGTTAGGGCTCAAGTCAAGCTGAGAATGGTGGGACAGGTCAAGGGCAACAAGAGTTTCTGCATCTACAGACCAACTGGATTGTACTCCATTGACCATGACTCTCTGAGCTCTGCTATTCAGCCAGTTCTTGATCCACCTAACCTCCATTCATCTAACCCATATTTCTTGAGCTTACCTATCAAAATATTGTGGGAGACAGTGCCAAATGCCTTTCTGAGGGCAAGGTAGACAATATCAACTGCTCTTCCCTTTTTGACCCATTCTGCCATGTTATCAAAGAGGCTATCAGATTGGTCAAGCATCTCTGTCTACCAGCTCAGGAAGCTGGCTGCCTTCAGGATAACTGGTCTCACTGTTAAAGACTGAGACAAAGAAGGTGTTAAGTACCTCAGCCTTTTCTTCATCCTTGGTGACAATGCTCCCTCCTGCATCCAATAAAGCATGCAGATTTTCCTTTGCCCTCATTTTGTTGTTAAGGTATTTATAAACACACCTTTTATTATCATTGTGATGGTCAGATTGAGTTCTAGTTGAACTTTTGCCTTTCTAATTATCTTTCTACATGACCTACTAACATTCTTGTACTCTTGCTGAGATGCCTGTCCCTTCTTCCAAAGGTTATAAACTTTTTCTTTTTTATTTTTTTTTCAATCACTGAGTTCCTGTGAAAGCTCCCTGTTCAACCAGGTCAGTCTTCCTCTCACCAGATTTTCTTTTGTCACATAGGGACAGCCTGTACCTTTAATATTTCTTTCTTAAAGTATGTCTAGCATTCCTGGACCCCTATGTTATTAAGAACTGTTTCCCATGGAAGTCTCCAAATTAATATTCTGAATGGGACAAAGTCTGCTCTTCAGAAGTCCAAGGCAGAGGTTTTGTTGACATCCTTCCTTATTTCAGCAAGAATCAAAAACTGTAATTTTGTTGTCCCTGTGCTCAGAGTGGCTTCTGATCACCACATCTATTCTGTGATCTCCCACCAGCCCTTCTCGGCTTGTAAAACAGCAGGTCTAGAGGAACACTGCCCCTTGTAGGCTCACTTACCAGCTGTGTAAGGAGGTTATGTTCCACACGTTCCAGGAACCTTTTAAATTGCCTTCTCTCTGCTATGTTGAGCAGATATCCCATAAGTTAAAATCTCCCACAAGATCCAGGACTAGAGACCGTGAAATGCCAGCCAGCTGCTTACAGAATACTTTATCTGCCTCTTCACCCTTGGCTGGGTGGTCTGTAACAGTCTATAACAGACTCCCACCAGACTGCCTTCCCCCTGATCCTTCCCCACAGACCCTCAACCTTGTCATCACTATCCTTGAACTCTACACTCAAAACACTCCCTAATGTAAAGAGCCACCCCACTGCCTCTCCCTCACCTGTCCTTTCTGAGGATCTTATAACCATCATTGCAGCACTCCAGTCATGGGAGTTTCTGTGATGGTGACTATGTCATAACTTTCTTGCTGCACCATGGTTTCCAGCTCCTCCTGTTTGTTATCCATAACATGTGCATAGGTGTAGATGCACTTTAGCTGGGCTGTTGATTGCACACCTAACTCTGTCATTTTTAGTGAGCCTGGTCTTATCCCCATCCCACCTCAGACATAGTTTAAAGCTTTCTCAATCAATGTAGTGAACTTATGGGCTGGAATCCTTTTCCCCCTTTTAGACAGGTAAACCCCATCTGTCTCCAGCAGGCCTTGTGTTGAATAAACAGCCTCAGGACTGAAAAGCCAAAATTCCATCAATTACACCAGCCTTTAAGCCATGTTTTGATCACATGTTCCTTTCAACATACTTCCCTGCTACCAAAGGAATCTAGAAAAACACCACCTTTGCTCCTGTTCCTTCATCCATTTGCCCCAGTGCCCTGAAATCCTTTCTGATTGCCTTAGGATTTCTCTCATCAATGTTATCACTGATGACTGGAACAACCAGCACTGGGTAGTAATCAGATAGTCAAATTAGTCAAGGCAGCCTCCTGGTAACAGCTCTAATAAAGGCCCAAGGAAGGCAGCAGACCTCTGTGTTCTCAGTAACCCCTCAGATAGACCTTAACCTTAACTATCATTTGCCTAACCCTCAAGTTCCAGACCTCATACCTGTTCTTCAAGGGCATTTGGGAAAGCAAGGAAGGCAGGAAGGGGATTTTCCTACCTGTACTGATTATAATATGAGACTCTTTTCTCAGTGGCATGAACAAGAATCTGTTTCGACTAATATAAACATATTACAATGAATAGGCCGAGTTATGCTAAGAACTGGGATGGAACATTATAATTAAGAGAATGCATTATGTTAACTAAGGGAAGACCAAGGAATGCAAGGTTAATCCATATTTATGAACACGAGGTCAGAAGAAAACAATAAATGTTGCTACACCAGGTTTGATTCCAGCTGGGGCATACCCCTTATCTCTTTGGTGGAGACTGAGGAGCCCACAGCCTTGTCAAATGCAAATAAGGCCTGTCTGGAAAGGAGCCATCCTATCATGATAGGATTAAGCCTTATCACCTTGGAGGTTTCTGTGTTTTGCAGTTTGCATATCCCCACACCTACCTACTGAAGGAGGGATCTATTTTCATTCTCCATCACCTTTTATTTCCCCACCTAGAGGGTCAGGGCTCCTCTGACTCTTGCTATACTTCTATTTGCTGCATTTCTCTCAGGGATGGAGGAGTGTGACTCACTGTTCTACTTCTCTTTCATGCTCCCTGATACTCCTTAGCCTCTTCACTTCCTTTTCAATCTCTGCCACTAGCATGAGCAGATCGTTCACATGGTCACATCACACACAAGTTGTCTCTGCTGCCAACTGGTACTAATGTCAGGCTCAAACATGCCCTTCAGCCAGAGACCTGGACAGCTGCATGATTATGAGGTGCTCAGTCTGGATCACCAGACTCCTTCTAGCCATGGCTTTTGACTGTGTGGAAACCCTTTCTNGAAGTCTCCAAATTAATATTCTGAATGGGACAAAGTCTGCTCTTCAGAAGTCCAAGGCAGAGGTTTTGTTGACATCCTTCCTTATTTCAGCAAGAATCAAAAACTGTAATTTTGTTGTCCCTGTGCTCAGAGTGGCTTCTGATCACCACATCTATTCTGTGATCTCCCACCAGCCCTTCTCGGCTTGTAAAACAGCAGGTCTAGAGGAACACTGCCCCTTGTAGGCTCACTTACCAGCTGTGTAAGGAGGTTATGTTCCACACGTTCCAGGAACCTTTTAAATTGCCTTCTCTCTGCTATGTTGAGCAGATATCCCATAAGTTAAAATCTCCCACAAGATCCAGGACTAGAGACCGTGAAATGCCAGCCAGCTGCTTACAGAATACTTTATCTGCCTCTTCACCCTTGGCTGGGTGGTCTGTAACAGTCTATAACAGACTCCCACCAGACTGCCTTCCCCCTGATCCTTCCCCACAGACCCTCAACCTTGTCATCACTATCCTTGAACTCTACACTCAAAACACTCCCTAATGTAAAGAGCCACCCCACTGCCTCTCCCTCACCTGTCCTTTCTGAGGATCTTATAACCATCATTGCAGCACTCCAGTCATGGGAGTTTCTGTGATGGTGACTATGTCATAACTTTCTTGCTGCACCATGGTTTCCAGCTCCTCCTGTTTGTTATCCATAACATGTGCATAGGTGTAGATGCACTTTAGCTGGGCTGTTGATTGCACACCTAACTCTGTCATTTTTAGTGAGCCTGGTCTTATCCCCATCCCACCTCAGACATAGTTTAAAGCTTTCTCAATCAATGTAGTGAACTTATGGGCTGGAATCCTTTTCCCCCTTTTAGACAGGTAAACCCCATCTGTCTCCAGCAGGCCTTGTGTTGAATAAACAGCCTCAGGACTGAAAAGCCAAAATTCCATCAATTACACCAGCCTTTAAGCCATGTTTTGATCACATGTTCCTTTCAACATACTTCCCTGCTACCAAAGGAATCTAGAAAAACACCACCTTTGCTCCTGTTCCTTCATCCATTTGCCCCAGTGCCCTGAAATCCTTTCTGATTGCCTTAGGATTTCTCTCATCAATGTTATCACTGATGACTGGAACAACCAGCACTGGGTAGTAATCAGATAGTCAAATTAGTCAAGGCAGCCTCCTGGTAACAGCTCTAATAAAGGCCCAAGGAAGGCAGCAGACCTCTGTGTTCTCAGTAACCCCTCAGATAGACCTTAACCTTAACTATCATTTGCCTAACCCTCAAGTTCCAGACCTCATACCTGTTCTTCAAGGGCATTTGGGAAAGCAAGGAAGGCAGGAAGGGGATTTTCCTACCTGTACTGATTATAATATGAGACTCTTTTCTCAGTGGCATGAACAAGAATCTGTTTCGACTAATATAAACATATTACAATGAATAGGCCGAGTTATGCTAAGAACTGGGATGGAACATTATAATTAAGAGAATGCATTATGTTAACTAAGGGAAGACCAAGGAATGCAAGGTTAATCCATATTTATGAACACGAGGTCAGAAGAAAACAATAAATGTTGCTACACCAGGTTTGATTCCAGCTGGGGCATACCCCTTATCTCTTTGGTGGAGACTGAGGAGCCCACAGCCTTGTCAAATGCAAATAAGGCCTGTCTGGAAAGGAGCCATCCTATCATGATAGGATTAAGCCTTATCACCTTGGAGGTTTCTGTGTTTTGCAGTTTGCATATCCCCACACCTACCTACTGAAGGAGGGATCTATTTTCATTCTCCATCACCTTTTATTTCCCCACCTAGAGGGTCAGGGCTCCTCTGACTCTTGCTATACTTCTATTTGCTGCATTTCTCTCAGGGATGGAGGAGTGTGACTCACTGTTCTACTTCTCTTTCATGCTCCCTGATACTCCTTAGCCTCTTCACTTCCTTTTCAATCTCTGCCACTAGCATGAGCAGATCGTTCACATGGTCACATCACACACAAGTTGTCTCTGCTGCCAACTGGTACTAATGTCAGGCTCAAACATGCCCTTCAGCCAGAGACCTGGACAGCTGCATGATTATGAGGTGCTCAGTCTGGATCACCAGACTCCTTCTAGCCATGGCTTTTGACTGTGTGGAAACCCTTTCTTTGTCTGTTCCAGTTTGCCAGGTGAAAACCACCATGTGAGTTCACCTCAGAAGCCAGGAGTGTGGCTGTGCCCTCCTTCATACCTTGTCTAAGTGAACTGCCATGCAAAGTGTCACACCATGTTCTTCTGACATGCCATGTCTGTTTGCCTTCCCTGTTTGTTGCACTCTAGATCACTCTCATTCCCAGGAGCTGCTTGAATCAATACATGACATGAAAATTAGAGTACATCTCTGTTGTATCACTGGAATTTAGTGTAAAAATATAAAATTACACATACTAAATCAAATACCAAGTACATGACTCCTAGTTATTACCTAAGAGTCCTAAAGTCTAAAATTTTTCCAAATATTTTAACAACATCACAACCTTCAGCAAACACAGAGAGTGGAAAGGTTCCTTCTTCCCTTCTGAAGTCATTTCACATTACTGAAGCACCAACTTTCCATCACAACATAAACAACATTTTGTAATGGGAGCATTTATGTCATTTTTTCGCATTTCAGAACCATAAATGACCTTCAAGGCACCCCATATTTCTATCAGACTCTTCTAACTTAGAATTTAATTAAGCTTTTAATATCTGCAATTTAATGGAAAGTGGTTTTAAAGTTGTCAAAGTGAGTTCTTTTTACAACAGAAAGTAAGAGCTTATGTCAGCAACTGTGTCATTCATTTAATGATAATACCTCCTCATTCAGGCAAAGACAACTGCTGTGCCTATATTTATTTTTTAAACTTCCTGAGAGAAAAAAAAAAAAAAGAAGTTGTAGCCTTTCAACATATTTAGAAAATATAATACCCCTAAATTTCAGTGCTACAACACATAAGGAAACATTCTTCTGCAACAGTTGTTGGGAGACCGTGTTGTTTGATTTGTGTACTGCTGTGCATAGGAAATGTGTTACAAGATTGAACTTACTGTATCAGTTTGAATGCACACAGCGGAAGAAGTCACTTTCCCAGTATTATTGCACTCAGAAAGCTTCACAATAGTACAGTTCCTTCCTTTCTGAAGATATATTCCCAAATAATAGAGAGAATAGAAATGAGCATACTAAATAGCAAATAATAACCACACTGAATTTGGAAAAGTATTTGAGTCCAATAGTAAGATGAAGCCAGTGGAGTTTTGGTGAATTACAGATATGAAAATAGGGTATTAGACATATTGGCTCCTCTTTTTTGATAGCAAATTTGTTTATTTAGTAGTTTCTCATGTAGAAAGCACTGTTAGTTCTAAAACAAATAGAAGTATTCACTCTTTGCATCATCCATTAAGATTTCACAACTCAGAAATACACATCTCTCAGTAAATGTTGCTGCCCCTTTTCTTTCTTAATTAACAAAATAGTGTATTGAAAAACTACCATGAGTTCAGGAACTTGCACAGAAGATGTTGTTCAGTTCACTTAGGAAAGCAATTCAACTCCCTCTTTTCCTTGGGCCATCAAATCTTCCAATGGGATGACAGATTCTGTTGTCTTATTGGCATTTCTAGTAAAACTACCTCAACCTTGTAAGAGATTGCAGTATGGTGGCAACAAAAATTATAGTGTGTGATAATTTGTGTGTGTGTGGCTAGCCGTCGCGAACGACGATGCTTTTTATGCCTGCGCGAATGGATTTATTACGTGGAGCTCAGCGTGCGCGGAACTGGCCCCACCCCCTTTAGCCCTGGGACACTCTAAGCCTTGGCCGGGGCAAGCCCGGACGAAGTTGGCAGAGCGAGACCCGCAGGACTCGAACCGGCGTCCTTCCGAGAAGGAGGCACGGATCCAGGGGCGGCGGCTTTACCCACACGGCCACAGCCGCCGGCGTGTGATAATTTATACACATGTATTTCACATCTCGAGAGTCAATGGCATTGTTTTCTGTGAGATGTTAATTAACCTTCCCCTCCACATACTTAATGATATTCTTCAAACTATATTTAACCCTATGTCTGTTATAGATCTAGCCTGTCCTGACCCCTCTGTAGAGTCTTCCTCCCCTCCCAGTAGTTCACTGCTCCCACCCAGCTTGGTGTCATCTGCAGACTTTCTGAGGAGGCAGTTGACCCTGTTGTCTAAGGCAGTGATTAAGATACTAAACAGGATTGGACCCAACACTGAGCCCTGGAAAACACCACTCATGACCAGATGTCAGCTGGATTCAACTCCATTCACCACCAATCTCTGGGCCTGGCCATTCACCTGTTTTTTTTACCCAGTGATGAGTACATATGTCCACACCATGGAGGCCAGTTGCTTCAGGAAACCCCCACTCTGAATGTCCTGAGAAGTTGAAATTGCTAAGTCATGATATAATATATCTGAAAAGTTGGGCAGATTGGTGAAGATTCCAATGACTGGAAAAGGGGAATAATAAACCCTATTTTAAAAAAGAGAAAAAAAGGAAGGCCCATGGAACAACAAACTAGTCGGTCTCATCTCTGTGTCTGACAAGAGAGAGAAGCTAATCCAACTGAAAAATTTGTGAAGGCACATAGGAAACAGAGACCTCATTGGTCAACCAATATTGAGCAGCCAATATGGCCTCACTAAAGGCAAGTTATAATAAAATTCAGTGACTCTCTGTAATAGAGTTGCACTGGTGAATAAAGGAAGGATGAGTGATGTTACCTGCCTTGACTTGTGCTAAGCATTTTGTGCTGTCCTGCACAACATCTTTCTCTGAAACAGAGACACAAGAATTTGATGGGTGGACCACTCAGTAGATAAGGAACTGGCTGGATGGTTGCCCTCAAAGAGTGAGTTGCATTCAATGGCTTGATATCGAAGTGTAGATGAATGAGAAGTGGCATCCATCAGTAGTCCATATTGAGGCCATTGCTATTTAACATCTTTACCCGGGACATGGAGAGTGGGATTGAACACTTCACTGGCAAAGTCAGGGATGTCACCAAGCTTTGTGGTGTTGCTGACACACTGGAGAGAAGGGAGTCTATCCAGAGGGACACTGACAGGCTTCTAGAGCTGGACTTGTGCAAACCTCATGAAGTTCAACAAGGTCAAGTGCAAGATCTTGCACATGGGCCAGGGGAATCACAGACATGGATACAGACTGTGTGATGAGAGGATTGAGCACAGTTCTGGGGAGAAAGACTTGGGGATATTGGTGGATGAAAACTTAATGTGAGCCAACAAAGTGCACTTGCGGTCCAGAAAGCCATTTGTGTCCTGGGCTGCATCCAAAGCAGCATAGGTAGCAGGTTGAGGGAAGGGATTTTGCCCTTCTACTCTGCTCCAGTGAGGCCACATCTGAAGTGTTGCATCCACCTCTGAGTCCCCAGCATAAGAAAGACATGGCCCTCCTTGAGCAAGTCAGAGGAGGGGCATGAAGTTGATCAGTGCCCTGAAGCATCTCCCATATGATGACAGCTTAGAGAAGAGAAGACACCAGGGAGACCTTATAAGAGCCTTCCAGTACTGAAAGGGGACCTACAAGAAAGATGACATTTTTACAGTGAATGTAGTGGTAGGATGAGAGATAAAAGTTTTAAACTGAAAAAGGTTAGAATTATGGTCATAATACAGTGTCTTCTTCTTAAGGTTGGGTTTTTTTGTCACAATGGGTTTATGGAAGGAAACAAGAAAATAACATAAACAAGTAAACCAATAAAAAAATCAAATGCTTTCAAGTCCTGAAGAAAACAACAACCCACACAAATATTGAGTGATCACACTGTTTCTTCTAGAGTCTAAAACATCAACCCCAAGCTCTCAAATTTCATACTACAATTGAAATTTACACACAATGTCAAGATAAAGCTGAATAATTTTAACTCGAAAATAAAGTGAACTGAACACGCAGGCAACTGAAATAATTGATCCATTCAGCTTTTCTACATAATACTTTTAGGATTATTTTGGAGATTTTTCTTCCTTGAAAAGCTAACAGAGAGCTTCTAGTATTTCAGAAGCCAAAACTTTACCACAAAATTCATGTCTCAATTGCAGCACATAAAAACAGGTTTTGTTTTTGATTCTTTTTGATTCTGTTCCCTATGTCTCAAATTTAGCAAAGTCCAAAAGTTTGCATTCAAGTGCCTTTGCAACAAAATTTTAGTTCTGGTTCAGCATGAGTTTGAGTGCTTTATCACAGCTTTCACAGATGCTGAATCACAGATTTAAAAAGTTGGAAAAATTAGGCAAAAAAAGTACATTCTTGTCATTGTGACTGGCAGAGTCTGGCAAGAAAAACCTTCATTCACAGAAAGTAAAAGCAACTCATCTAGCTATCACATTCTGCATTGCTATACTTGTCCTCTACAACTTTTCATTAGAAATACAGGAATATTTCCAAGGATTTTTATACAGAAGTATGTGAAAAAACAGGGCATAAGTTTTAACAAACTTCCCCCCGTCCCAAGCTTTTAAAGCCAAATTTTGGATTAAAATTGGCTTTCAGTAAGAATTATCAAATTTTCACTTCCCCTCCTTCTAAAAACTTTAATAAAGTGATGCAAAATAACATGTTGTACTTTGATTTTTTTTCTTCCTCTTCCTAAAAAAATGCTGAAAAAGAAATTGTCTCAGCATGCAACAATCAGATTGTCACCTGTTCAAGTTGCCTAAACTTGCTTAAAATATCTTCCTGTCTCAGGCTAATTTCAGCTGGTGATCTTCTATGCTGCTTCTTGAGTAGTGCTTATTTCCCAGGATAAGCATCACAAATAAGTAAAGAGTTCTGTGATCTGACTTAAATCCTGTGTAAAAAAGATTTAGCTTTTCTAAGGATTTCTTGGCTTTACCTTTGTCTAATTTTGGTAAAATTTCTGTTCATACATTTTAACTCAGTAATTATTTTGTCCTTCTGTTCCCTATCATATTTAAAGGCTGTTATCCTGTCAACTGTGCTTGTCAGCATATATGTTCATGCATATGTATGCATGCATGAGTCTCTGCCTCTGTATAGCCATTCCTGCTAAAACAGGCAAATCCCCAAGAGAGAAAAAATACCAGCTTTCAAGATAAAAGCACAAAACAGCAATCCACTGTCTTTAAGCTACACCCAACCCATTGGTAGAAGTGCAGAAGATGTATCTAGCAGGTTGTGACCATTAAATTCCACAAACAAGGAAAATCTGTTAACAAAGCAGTCAGGTACACAGAAGAAACCAGCAGCATCTTTCTGTCTCATACACGCTCTTACTCTGCTGAGAGAGAGTTACTTACAGAACAGATGCACTTCTTCATCTTTACTACTGTGACCCGCCCAGATTCCCTCTGAAGGTGTCCTAGGAAATGTGTTATGTTTAGTCTCAGCAAGTTGAAGTATTATGTTTTTCACTTGTCTTTAAAATGTGTGCAGAATGAACAGTTAATACACAAAATATGTAGTCATTTTAGTTTGCATGCTCTCTTGAGATAAACAGGAATAGGTTAATTTAATTTGCAATCTCTATTACACCTAGCCTTCTTGTTTGTCATTTCTAGAAATCACTTGCAAAATCTGAGTCACCTTTATAGCACCACAACACCAAAGAACCACCATTAGTTCTAAGTATTGCCTCTGATACAGCAATTTTTTATGCAAAATACTGGAATCAAATTGCCTTTTGTGGAGAACCAAAGTAAAAAAGACATCTCTATCTATTTATCTTTTCAGTCCCTTTCTAAAGGGACCACAGAACAGGGATACACATATGAGAACAGGCCTATTGATATAACTACAAATTTCTTTTTTTTATTAATTCAAGTAATTTATTTGTAAAACGATGGAATGACCAAAATTCTTGCTCAAAGGGAAATACATTTTCATAGTATGGATACTTAATATATAAACAACATTTATTTAGTTATCTTCTAAGCACACGTGCAATGTCTTCCAATTGCAGAGACTGGCTGAATCAATAATGCATTACAGGTATGGTTCTGCTAATAGAGATTACCTTTCCCACTAAGTCTTACTGTCACTGTTACTAAGAAATTTTGAAAGGTTGTGGTGAACAGTTGGAGCTGAAATACAGAAAAAAAAAATATTATCAGCCTAACTCAAAGGTAATAGTAGAGGGAAAATAATTGCCCTGAGATTTAACCTCCCTTTTGTACATCTGCAAGACCTGAATAATTTAAGTAAATCCCTGCTATCTGGAATTTCGTTTTTTAAATTGGCCTTTCCACTGGAGCCTGAAAGTTTCACCCATCACTGATGTAACTATATACATGTAGAGGTGCATGACTCTTCCACTCTATGGAGATCAGTGTTTAGAAAGCATATTAAGAGACTATTTTTGTGGAAGGACTCAAATTTTGAAAATTGGGAAATTTCCATTATACTCAAGAAAATTTATCCAAATGAAAGCATTGCCTAAGTAATGTTTGAATAATGTATAAATTAAACCATGAAAGACTCTAGTCACTCATTTTGATTGCTAAAATACATCAAGAGGGTTACATTAGACAAAGAAGGGCCCTTGGAAAGATCATAATGTCTTTCACAGGCAACACTGATAGCTAAGAATACACGAGGAATCGCTTTTACACCTCACAGAGGAACAAAGTTCAGATAGAGATACAACAGATAAGCTATTTTTCATATGGATAAGAAGATCTTAAACACATCTTAGATATGCCCTAC
>VXBX01007510.1:29704-54318 GCA_013400415.1 Scytalopus superciliaris
AAACAAAAAAAAAAAAAAAGCAAACAAACAAAAAAAAACCCACAAAACAAAACAAAACAAAAAGTTCAGTTAGTTGGGATTTATCTTGACAAATCTATGCTGTAGGTTTCTCATCACCTCATTATTCTCCAGATTTTACACTTTCATAGGAAGAAATATTTGACTGTCTTGCATTCATCACCCAAGTAATTATCTTCTGAACAATACATGACTATGTTCCTCATTTCTTGGGTAGATTATATATTCTGCAACTTAATGAGTTAAATTAAATGATCTAATGATTTCTGGACCTTAAAACAAAGGGCAATATACCTTTAATTTCTTACTAATATTTGATATGATCTAAAAATAAATTGCACCATAGGAGAATCTGAGGGAATGGCCTGAATTTGTGTCAGGGGAGGTTGAGGTTGGATATTAGAAAGAGGTTCTTAATCCTCAGGGTGCTTGGGCATTGGAACAGGCTCACCAGGGAAGTGATCACAGCACCAAGCCTGACAGAGTTCAAGAAGCATTTGAACAATGCTCTCAGGCACATGGTGTGACTCTTGGCGATGGTCCTGTGTAGGGCTAAGGGTTGGACTCAATGTTCTTTGTGTGTCTCTTCCAACTTGGCATATTCTGTGATTCTGTCATATTATAGTGAATTCAAGGTTTTCCTTCGATACCACAAGTATCACAATTATTCTAGGGGCTAGAATATATCCCTCAAAAAAGTCACTCAAAAATTAATAACTCAAAATCTCTCAAAAAAAGTGATTTTTTGGGTTTTTTTTTGTTTGTTTGTTTTCTGATTAATAAAATGAGACCTAATATTTGCATTTAAATTATTTTTGTGAAAGAGCTGAGTATCATACACTGAGAGATACTCAACAAGGTCCAACTTAGGCTGTCAATATTCAAATCTTCACATGATTTCAAGTGACTTTCAAGAATCAGACAGGAAAACTTCCACAGATCTCTAGATATAAACTGAGAGACAAGCTGCCTAGTTTGCTAGGGTGCCAACTAGGATTCTTACTATGTCATTACTATTGCTTTTTATGGGAAGTCCAGACTTGATTAACCTTCATAGAAGTCAAAACAGTTCTGCTGTTATTTACAAAGTCAAGACCTGGATCAAACATTTTAAAGGACTAATCAAACAGAGGGAAATCACTAGTAATCCGTGTCTGGCCATTAAAGACTTTTAACTAGTGAAGAAACTTCCTTATAACTCTGTGGTGACTGATATAGAATCTGATTCAAAGCACAGCATATTACAAGATGATCCAACACAACAACACAATGTTAGTCTGTTTCTTACTTAGGGCTAAACTAAAAGTTCTTCATAACTGTTTTAGTTATTCCTAGATGTAATTTGCTTTTGTTGTGTAACTGTGGATGCATTTTATTTTAATGCTTTATTTTTCTGCCTACACTTATTTCAAGTTTCCATCTGTAAATAATCCTACTCCTACTGTCAAAAATATTCAACATACCTCACTTTCCCTCCTTCTGCTTGGAAAGTCTTTAAGTATTCACACACGTACCACAGATAAGGATGTTAAATTCCCATGTAAATAGGTTTTCTCACAAATAATTCTTTCTAAGTTCAGTCAGTCAGGAAATAAGATACTGTGGGTAATCACTGTGACTACTACTAATTTGCATTAATTAGAGTAGAAGGAAAAGCTATAATATAATTGATTAAATCAAGTCTTGTAGAATCTGTAGAAGTAAATGGCTATTAGCTCATGGGAACAGGTATAAACATATGATAGATTTTTCTGCAATTAAGGAGTTTCATCTTTATGGCAAAAAATTTAGATCACTTTTTACATGATACCTTACTGCTGTGGAGTCACTTTTGTCAGGTGAAAGAACCTATTTATCAGTCCAAAGAACAAAATTCCTATTTATGGCTTCATGACTGGTTGGTGAGCTTCCAACTGGTGCTTCAGTCCTTTCTTTGTTAATCAGTACCTGAGATCTTGGAGAGACATATAGAATAACAATGCTCTGAAAGTACAGTGAAGAGAGAAAAGAAGTTTTTTCTGTCTGAAGAATAAGAATTTTTTCTCTTCACTAGGGACTTGAGAAATATGGAGACAAGAATTTCTTTCTGAGGATTGAAAAAGTAATCACGTCCTTTTTCCATCATTGAAGTTCTTCTTTATTAATCATATGGATTATGTATATATCCCTCTACAAAAAGGAGTTATATGCTATGTAAAAGCAGGGAAGTGAAGGTGAATTTTGTATTATGTGTCTATTTCTGATGTACATTATTCCTTTTGCTGACTTCAGTTACTACCTCTCCTCCTGATTCTTACAGATTTTTCCCAGCAACATTCACACCCAGGGTTAAAATGTACTATTATTACTCATTACAATAGCATTTACCAGCTAGATCAGAAGCTTATGCAATCAAACATGGTTCAGGCCTGTTCTTAGAAATAGAATTGTGCACAAGACTCAGTGGTCAGCTTTGGCAAGGCCGGAGGCAATGTGGCTTCATTTTCTTACCCTCATTCTGGCTTGTCTGGGTCGTGCAATTAGTTTTAGCTTTTCACTTTCTGTAGACACACATTTAATTTTGGATTCTTAATCACCATTAATCACATCTGTAAGCAAGTAGTTATTTTAAACCATTTTCAGCAGAGCATCTCATCATTTGTTATCATCTTCATTTTCACCAACTGGCTGAATTTCATCCATTTAATAACTTGGGGGAGTTAACTCTTCTTAACAGAATAGTTGAAGCTGAACCTATAAACACCATCATTCAAAGCTGTCACCAGCTTCTTCAGAAAATAAGCAATAAGAAAATTCTCTTTTATTTTTGTCATGATTGAGTAAAATTAACAAATATTCTTTATTGCTTAAATTGCTTTCATCTTCCTCAGCTGTTAAAAAAAACCAAAAAATTGAATGGATCTACTACCTGGATCCACCAAACAGCAGAACGGACAAACGTTTAAAAGATTTATTTTGCATATTAGCCTAAAGGCCAAAAATACCCTCAGCAAATCACTTTACATCTTTGCAACTCAATGTCCCTAAATAATAATTCTTTGTCATAAACACTTTCATACATTTATAAGCACTTTTTCAGCTGGAGTAGTATTATATATTGTAAAGAAGTTGATCTGCTCCACTATTTTTAAGGGCTATACTATTGTAGCATCCTTGTATTCACATAAAATAATTTCTTTCTAAAAAGATTTTTCAGTAACTTATGTGTTTATCAAATATTAAAGCAGCATTGAACCAAAAAGACTTTCTGCTTCTTGAAAGAATGAAAGAATACATTAAAAGAACCGCTAAGTAGCTTTATTAGTAGAAAACATCTGTTAGAATAATATGTATGCACAGTGTTGTGTGCCCTTTATTATTTGTCCTATATTGTTCTCCATTACACAGCTTGGAAGCAATTTTCTGACAAGGACTTACTGATTTTTTTAATATTAATGCATTTGTTAGAGCAGAGACAGCATTTTGTTAATTTTGGGCCTTGATTTTTCTTTGCACATAAAAAGAACTATTTTAAAAGAACATATTAAAGCTATAAAATCAAGGTCTTGAAACCTGGGAAATAAAAAAAAAAAAAGAAAAAAGAAAAAAACAGGGGAAAACTTTGTGTCCCCACAGAAGCAGTATCTTGTCATAGCAGCAGCATTGACAGTAGTTCTGTAACACTGGATAACACACCATAGCGTTCCTAACTCTGTGCTAAGAACTGTTGAACTGCTTTTTCTGAAGGTTTTGGTTTTGGGAGAGACTTTAGGCTATTTAGTCTGGTGTACCAAACTGAGTATTTCAATCAAAACACCTGAAGTATGGCAAAATGAAAACACTGAAAAGAGTGTCTTGTAAAGGGTCAAGCAATCTAAATAAGCTCTTTTTCACTGAATGGGTGTTAAAAGCCTAATGTGTTTTGAAAGTTAAGTAAAATTACTAATAGCACTTCATAATCATACAATAATCTCATCACAGTCACTAGTGAAGTATACTTCAACTAATGCCTGGAAATGAGAAAATAGTTTCCTCACCTTAAAGCTAGAGCACTGGAACACAAAAGATTGCAAAGAAACTTTCTGACAGAAGTGGAAAAATATCCTCACTTAGTACTTGAACCACAAAACACCATTCCCCTAATAAAAACACAAGGCTAAATAATCATATAAAAAAGATCTAGAAAGTCAAGCTGAGAAACTTAAAAATAAATCTGAAATTATGAAAACTAATAAGAGCTTTGCAGCTGGTATGAGACAGGATAAATGGAGTTTGGAAATCAAAGCTGAAAGAATGGAGACTTGTAAGAAAACAAGAAATGTAGGAATTAAGACAATTCCTATAGTTAAGAGGGAAGAAGTCCCAGAGGGAGTCAGAGTGAAATGTTAGATGTTGAGAAAGAAAACTGTTCTTGCTACAAGAAATACTGTTATAAGAACTCCCATTATAGACCAAGAGAACAGAAATGAAGTATATCTAACAACTGAAGTAATGGCAGCTACATACAGACTCTGCTTTCATGCAGGGACAGATCTTCACCAAATGCACAAATATAGAAAGCTGCAGGTATTGATATTCAGGGATCCCTTTTCATCAGACTGTTAATCTTCATTTGTACACCAAGAAGTCAGTGAGGTGTCTGGACAATGCTGCTGTAGCTCAGAAAGGAAATGCTGTTTATTGGCAAAGAATGCTGGCAGCAAAACAGCAAACCACCATCTATAAGTTAGACAACACCTAAAGTACTTCAGTAGAGAGTTTCACCCTTGAATAGATACAGAAAAAAAATTATAGATGTGCCCATAATTAGCATAAATCAAACAGCTCCCTTGCAATCAGTGGAAATTCATGGGAAAAAAAAAAGTGTACAAGATTTAAGCTTGGTTTAGTTTACTCCATAGACAGCCTGTCTGAAATTATCTTTTTTGATAAGAGTGGAAGTTTTAATGTCCAAGGCTTAGCTCTTTTACTTTACTGTAGTAGAATAATAGCAATTATTTTTAAAACAGAATATTCTAAGCACAAAAATCCAGACTAAGAAACCTGACCTTTAAACATCAAATAATGTGACCTTATGAGGATTGTTACAAAGAACTTTCCTTCATACTTGGCAAAATAAAATCTACAAAAACTAATACATGTTTAAAACATCTTTTTGGAATACTTTTCACCCAAAGTAAAAAAGATTTATTTTCTCCTTTTGCAATAGTTGAACAATTTTTTACTATGAGAGCAATTTTAGCCTCAAAAAATGAAGAATTCATTTAATCATGTACAACACTTTTCAAATAAAACCCTGTGGGGCAAAGCCTTAAAAAAAAGTGCTGAAGACTAAGTGTAATGAAGATGCAGGAGGACCAACAGAGCTTGCATTTCAGAGGATTTCAGAGGATTTGAGTGCACCGCTTCATGACCTCCTTCAGAAAAGACTCACGCTCATTTCCTCTTTCCTGCAGTGTAAAGATTGGTTTATCTATTTATATACCTCCACCATATATATTTTTTGAGCAGTCACCTTCCATTCATGCTCCCCATGGCTGTGGCTTTGTCTGCTCATTTTGTGGATGAGATTCCTAGTGGGTCAGTGGGCCCCTTTATGGCCTTTGCTTTATTGGAACAAGGTTTGTGTCTCTAACCTTCAACACAGTACTAAGCCTGAAGCTTGGTTTTCCTGAGCTTTATTTGCTCAACAACTCCAAAAGTCTAATTTTCTTTGGAAACCAGACTAGAGACAACTGTTGGACTGCAACAGGCATACATCCTGGCTGTAAAAAAACAAAAGTCCATCTTTGGGAACACCTTGGAGATAAGAGGATCATGTCAATCAACTGAGTTCCTTGTGGAGAAGAGGGTCACATCAAAGAAAACACCAATGAATGTCTTTGTGTATTCTATGTGTAGAACTGCTCCAAGAAGCCCCAGATTGTTGCTAGCCATAGAAAGTTAATGACAAGTCTTTGCCAATGAAGGTTCTCAATCATCATGTTGGAACTGGCATAGGGATATGAAGAGATCAGACTGCTGTTGCATATCTCTAATTGTAAGATCAGCCATGACAGCACAGATTCCCATTGTCTATGAAAGCAAAGGGGAACACAGTTTAATTTCAAACTGCACATGTCTGCATTTGTGTCCCTACCCTGTCCTCATCTCCGCTTTGTCACTGATAAAGTTGCACATCTGCCCTGGTCTTGTTGTCACTTAGGACTGTTTAAAATATTGCCCTGCCTTGCTGCTAAATAACAACACATTCAAAGATAAGAATTTGATTAAAGGGTGCCAGAAGGAAAATGTATGTTACATTTCTACATCTCTGCATTCTGTAACAGAAAATCAGTAACACTGATACGCAAATACATGTCTGACATAATGTGCACAGATAGATCATAGAAATCAAAATCACTGGGGAAATTGACTGTCAGTGCATCTCAAAGGCTATTACACAGAAGAGAAGAAAGAAACAAATCATAAATACTACTTCATTAAAAAAAAAAAAAAACTAAAACAAAAAGAATATTTTATGGTGATATAGTAGATATGGTTCCACGTTTTCCAGGAAATTTTCTGAGATTCTTATTATTTCTATCAGAACATACTAAAAACTTCTTTAAACAACATATGGTAGCTGATTTTGCAAACTAAGCAAATAAAACCTTCTAATTTCATTTGCTAAGCAACTTCTTTTATAGCCTATTTGGTAAAGAAGCCAAGTTTCTGATTGTTTTACATAATGGACACAAGCTGGTGACTGTTCTCTACACGAGGTAGTGAAACTGTGTATTGTTCTGGAGAAGTAATTTTTCAAAACCATTCTAACTTACATATTTGCTGGCTGAGCCTACCAAAGTTACTCATCGAACAGCTTTCAGAAAGATACAGACGGTATACATATTTACCCACAGTTTCTGTTAAATGATCCATACAAAATCCAAGCAATTCTTCATATCCCGTATCTTACACACATATTAGGAGAGACTAAATGTTGTGTCTTTCATATAGAATAAACAGCCTTTAACAACATGACAGACCTGACCCAAGGCTCCAGAAAAAAATCTTTTTTGTTTTTTTCTTTTTTCCCCAGTTTTCACTGTGTATAAAAAGCTCTCTCAACATTTTCTATACACAAAATTTGAGTTAAAATAAACAAATGCATGACTTTGGCATGTCACAGCAAAGTCTTTTAGAGAATTCAATATCATAAACATCAGCCAAGGCCTTAAAGATAAATTTTTCTCAAATCAAGTTCTGAATCTTAGCTTTAGGTCACAATTCATACCTTATAGAAACATCCAAATATGCCAATGTGAAAGAAAGGTATACATGGCATTGTCAAAGAAAGTTCAAATTCAACTGTATTGGCAGTGCTCATCTGCAAAGGTAAGTAGTGCCTCGAGTGCTGTAATGGAGGGATATGTGTGTTTTAGGCTGGAGAGTTTGGTGAGGAGAGGAGTGCGAGTGACTGTTTCAGTAACTTTCCATCAGAAATGCACAGAGCTCTACCATGTGGTGTGTCATCAGTCAGTCAAACACTTATGGATCAAGAACAGCAGGGAGAACGAGAAGGCTGTCATTGTGGTGGATAAGTCCTTAGATCATCTGATCAGGAAGTAGATGGGGGTTTCTCCAGACTGGAAGGAACATGTTCACAAGCTGTGGTCCTCAGGGAACTTTAACCACCCTGAAATCTGCTGGAGGGACAGTAGACTAGGGCTTAGGTAATCTGAGAGATTTCTTTACTGCATCAATGGTAATTTCCTGGAAAAAGGTACATGAGAAGTCAACAAAGGAAAGGTGCTCTGCTGGACCTGTTATTTCAAATAAGAGGAAGAACTGGTGGGGGAAGCAAAACTCAGGTGCAACCTTGGCTGTAGTGACCATGAGATGGTGGAGATCAGGATCCTGAGGGCAGCTAGTAGGATCAAAAGCAGGAATGCAGAACCAGCTTCCAGGGCCAAAGACTTCAACCTTTTCAGTGATCGACTTTGAAGAATCCCGTGGGATACCCTGGAGAGAGGAGAGGTACAACAGTCTCAGCTGATAATCAAGGATCACTCCTCTGAGCTCAAGAAGGGTCCATCCTGAAGGAAGTAAGGTAAATACAGGAGGACACCTGCATGGATAAGCAAGAGCTACTGACCTGATTCTCACATAAAGAGACAGCACAAGAGGTGGAAACAGAGGCACCTGACTCAGGAGAAGTATAGAATTGTTTTCTAATCTTGCATGGATGAGGTTTTGAAGGCCAAAGCCAACCTGGTGTTGAATCTGGCACAGGCTGTGAATGGCAAGAAAGGTTTTTAAAATATCTAAGTGACAAAAAGAAAACCAGGGAAATTTTGGGCCCACTGACAGATGGGTCAGGAGAAATGGTGGCTCAAAGTAGACTTGGAATTACTCAGAGAAGGTCAAGGTACTAAATGTCTTCCAAAAAATGATCCTAAAAGTATAAAAGTTAGTTTAATAATGTATCTCTTTCAGCTACTCAGTTTTATTTGGATGTTAAGAGTTATATTAGAACAATACAGAGCCATTCAAACTGCCATAGTGACCTTATTATAAATCTTGTGCCTACAAGCTATTTCTCTACTGCCTTACAGGCGACCATCAAAGGCTTCACAGTCATCTTTCACAACATTCTGCAAAGATGGATATGAAGTCTTTTGCCATTTTGGAACTGGGCAAATTGAAAAAGAAATGCAGAATGCAAAATCACTGAAGTCCAAAACCCACAGGTAATTCACTGTCTTGTAGAAAGCTCTTTGTTCGCAATGGACAGACGCTTTTGCAATTGTCATGTGCATTTGTGCACATCTATTTAGAGAGGGAAACTTCATCTTTACAGAAGCTGATTTAAACACTTGTAGAAAGCCAATTATTTTTTTTTTTTTTTTTTGTTGCATAGGCAGTAGATAGATATATGACAGAAGGAATTAAATCTATGTATGGGAGTTCACCGCATGGAAACAGAAATTTATCTGTCATAAAAACTTGTCTGCAATAATAAAAATCCAAATATTTTCTGAGATATAGTGAAACGTTCTCCTACTAGTATATAACAGAAAATCAAACTACGCATGAGGCTACACCTCTTTTGTAGCACTTCCACGGATTTTGGGGTTAGCAACTGGTAAACAGCCTCAATTCTAGGTCTTTGATTTGGTTAGAGCTCAGGGTAGACCTTTTCAGATTGCGGTTCACTTGCAGAAACTGATGATCTAAATCTTTAATATTTTATGGATATTTAGATTACTCTTTAAAGTAATCTTTTTATGTAGAATTACAGAAGAAGAACACCTTACTTACATGAATGGAGAAACAATGATAGCATTATAGATCTAGGCCTATCTTTGCTTTACAAAAGCAGGATTCATGGAGTATGTGTCTTTCTAAGTTACACTGCTATTACATCACACCTCTCCAATTAATATGTGCTGCTTAATGACAGCCACAGAGAAAGAAGCACCAAATTCATGCAGAAATTAGATCAACCCACAAATTAATTCAGGCTCAAGTCTAGGATAAATGACTCAAACCAGTTGCAGTGATAATTTGTGTTGCCAAAAACTGCCATGTTACTGAGTGTAACCTAACCACAAACACCATGCACATGAATCAGACTCGACTATCAAAGCCCTGCTCCAGCTACTGGTCTAGTACCAACTGAACATCTTGGAGACACAGATGAAAACATGAGCTCTCTCTTCTTTTGTCATTAAGCTACAATGTATCACTTCCCCTTAGTGATTAGATAATCAAATGCATAATTTAAAAAAAAAAAATAAAGGAAAAAAAAACACATTTATAACAAACTTCTGAAATTAAACTACCAACAAATCACCTTTGGGGAAATCTGGGATTCACCTGCTAGCCTGATACAAAAGTATAGTACTTGAACCCAAATTATGTAGTGTATTTATTTACGCAGGATTTGAAAATGCTTGGCTTCCCCTTCTTGAAAGCAAAGCCAAATTAAACCATTTTGTGATTAAAATGCAAAATACTTATAAAACAATCAGAGGTCAAGTGATGAGTGAAAACCAAATATTTATAATAAGCATGGTAATCAAAAGCCAAACAGAACTTAACATATGAATCAGAGGTATGCAAAATCAAATAGTTTGTGAATATACAATGTGACAATATTAGTTTTCAGTGCTAACCTTCTCTAGACAAATCCCATCTTAGATACACTCAGAATTTTATATTAACCAGTTAGGCAAAATCCCAGATACTTTAACAAAAAATATTGCTGCCAGCCCATTCCCCAATGTGATTTTCAGTGGAAGAGAAGTCTTGGAAAAAGACACTTCGTGGCACCTTACCAATCTATAACAGAAACAATTATTACATTCGCGGGGGTTGGGGGGGGGTGTAAACAAAACCAAAAAAACCCAACAACAACAAAAAAAAACCCAACAGATCTATTTAAAGTGGAAAGGAAACATCAGGTATCAAAATATGAGAGAGCACTTTAAAGCACCATTAAGTTGCACACATTTTACAGAAAAAATAGAAAAGAAAAAAAGAAAACCCAAACCCACAAACCCCACACACTATCAATGAGAAAACTCTGATGGCTATAAAGGATATATTTTACATATTTTATAATATGATTATATAGAAAAAAACAAAGTGTTGAGTTAAAGAGAGAGAATCTGTTTAAGGGAGTTATAGGGGTGGAGAGGAAGCTCATCACAGCCTTCCCAAGCTATTTGTCTGACTGAAAATACACTACTAAAACAAATGGTTGGGTGAACGTGAAACTCAGTAATTTGTCACATAATGCTCATAAATTTTAGTGGCAATAAACTTAGTACTTAGCAAAATTTGAGGAAATGTCATGCAAGCAGATGGTGAATATGTGCATAAAGCATATTCCAAGGCAGCAAACATTACCTTCTGCTCCTACAATTATCTGGTTTTTACTCAGTGCTAGTGTTTAGACCTAGGGATCTAATTTTCCAACATAGCAGTCTGACATGTAGAACTCATTTATGGGATTTTCATTTTTTATTGACATCAGACTGATTTGCACTATTGGGCCCAGTGCTTTGATGGCAGTGGGAGACTACCATGATGAAGCTGAGAAGTCACTCCCAGACTGAAAATCACTCCACTCCCCCAGTCTTAGGTTGATTATGAGCCAGTTGATGTCTCAGTGTTACTCTTTCTTAAGGAAGATTTTTCAGAACATAATTCTGAAAAGCAGTTTAAAGATATATGAAAATATACACAGTTAATGTGTCCTTGTTTTAGCATGTAGAAATTTGTAATACAAAACACAGTATTGCAGACCTACATTTCCAGCAAAGTTTAGTTTGCTCATTAGTTTGCATTTTGTACAAATGCTTGTATTTATATATGCTTAACAGTTTCTCTCCTTCTTGGTGCTATTTGTATAATTTCTACAGCAATTGCTGGGTGTTGACTGGTGAAGGATAGGCTAAAGGGTAATATGATACCATCCCATGGCTATTTGAAAAGTAGCTACAAATGCAAGACATTCTAACTGTTATTGGTAGATCAACTAATAAGAGATGCCCACCAAAAACTGCAGATTGAGCAGGTCAGGCTGGACATTAGGTGAAATAATGTCCAGCTCCAGAACATTATGCCAAGGAGAGGTGGTGGGATCTTCAGTGCTGGAGTTTCTAACATTAACTACACAATGCAAGGATGGATCCATCCTAGGACCAGGAATACCTTCCTCTGTAGAGGTTGCGTGTGAGGTCCCACCTTATCAGTTGTGCTGTGATTACAGCAAGGATGAAGCACCCTATGTTGTTGTGCTAGTACTCTATATTCCTGCCTTGGGAATTTCAGGCAGGAAAATGTACTTGTGATCATGCAAGTGTCCAGGAAATCTTTTATCTCTCACATTGTGCTGTAAAATTCATCAGTGCATGCATATATTGAGCAGGACAATGCCATGTGGAATCCAACTGACTCGTTGCCATGTGCAGGTTGACCTCACAGAATGCAGCCAGTTGGTCCATTTATGTTTTCTAGTAGTAGATGTTCTGATAGTTGGAGACAGAGAGATAAAAAAATGTAAAACATTGTCTAGATATTTGAAACGTGAAGATCATCACAAAATTGACCACAAAATGCAACAAGGGGATTCACGTTGTATCCCTATAAAGAAAAGAAAAAGGGAAGGAGAAGGGGAAGGGGATGGGGAAGGGGAACGGGAAGGAAAAGGAAAAGGAAAAGGAAAAGGAAAAGGAAAAGGAAAAGGAAAAGGAAAAGGAAAAGGAAAAGGAAAAGGAAAAGGAAAAAGAAAAGGAAAAGGAAAAGGAAAAGGAAAAGGAAAAGGAAAAGGAAAGTAGACACAAGAAATAGCAGGCAGAAGAGATAAAAACATCAGCAACATCTACTATAATTTCCATGTTGCATTCTGAAGTCACAGATTTCAATTTAAAATGTGAGCCTTTTCCTCTGAATTAATACAGAGTCACACTTAATAGATCAATTTTGCCATTGTCTTTCACAGTCAACAAGATACTAATTTAATCCAATCCACAATTTAGTTACAGCCATAGTCTCAAACATTTTTAACTGAACCTTTGTGTAGCATCAAAGACCACAATAAATCTGAGATATGATGACTCTGTCTTTTTGCTGACTGATGCAACAAGACAACTGCACTAGCAACAGAAGTAACAAGAACGAAGAACATTAACTGAAATGGTAATCAACACTCTAGTCATGCATATTGTAGGGTAAGAAATTATATCACTCCCTTTCCCTATGATGGTTCTCATGACTATACTGTAAAGATCATATTTTGCTGTACAGATATCCTGTAAATCACAGTGACCCCTTACAGCTGACATACATACTTTTCCTTGTAAAGCGGCAAGAAAATTTTTCCTATTCAGGTATATGACCAGTGTGATTCAAAGAAGCACAGGAAAGTGTCTAATGCAATCAACTTCAGAGTGCAACAGTCCAGTTTCCACATGTGGGCAGAAAAACACCCCCACCTATCCCGAAAAGGCATAATCATGTGGCAAAATCTGAAAATTAACATAATAAATTACCACTGTTTTGTGCTTTAGGAAGTAGTTTTCCTTCACAATTTCATTCAGCTTTTCTTTCCCTTTCCTTTCTTTACTGGTATTTTTTGAGAGAAAATGATCTTTAGCAAGTAGTGCCAAAAAAGCTGTGCAGAAAGCTGCTGATTTCCAGAGAATTTTCCGTATGTTTCTGAGAGGCAGACAGAGGGATTCACATACACTGTGATGTATTTTAGTAGAAGGGTACAAATAGCAACTTCTGACAGCCTACGCAACCAACACTTCATGACCTTCTTCCTACTTTTGTCCTAATTCCTAGCTTTATATCTGGCCAACTCCTCTCATTTCTACAGTTCACAAATTGGAACTGAGCAGAACTGTAACACTTCATGTTCACTGAAGTTTGGACCTAAACCTGGATGACAACCCTTAGGAGGATATTCATCACAGCTGGTTTGCTTTGGTTTGCTTTTTTTTAACTTATGCATGACTAATTCACTTCAAGACAGGACATTTTGCAGCCTATTTTACTTGTTCAATGCCTGGGGTCCAGACCTCAATATTTCAGTAATATCTCAGTTACTGTGCTCTGTTAACCCCTGAGCTTATTTGCTGTAGTCAAGAAATATGCAATTTTAAAATGTAAGGTAGCGGAAACAGTGATTTGTTATTAGGTGTTCACTAAAAGTTGTATAAAGAATACAATATCCCTGATGTTTTTATCTGTTTTACCAATTAAATCTGTCCTCATCAAAACAGACTCTGTTCATGGGTTCTGCTTCACAGATAATATCTCATTTTTGGTTTTTTGGTTTTGGTTTTGGTTTAGTTTGGTTTTGGTTTTGGTTTTTCTTTGGTGTTTGTTTTGGTTTTCGTTTGTTGTTGTTACTGTTGTCGTTGTTTTTATAGTGATTCCTTCTGACAAATGCACTGTGAAAAAAGGGAAAGACAGAGAATACATGGCTTGAAAATACAAATAGATATTTACTGGCAACAGAGAAACTGGCTTATAAAATGATCTCTCTAGATCTAATCTGCCCACCAGTTGTAAGCACACATCTTTTTTCTTAGTCTTTATTCTAATAGGAAACATTTTTGTATGCTGCTTTCTGTGTTACACCATCAGGGTCCTTCACCTCATGTATAATCCAGCTCCTACATTTGATCTTGTTTCATTGACAAGGTGCCTTGCATCCCAACTGTTTATCTGTTCAGCTCCTTGAGAAGTTATTGTATTCCTGGCACTCGTGTCCTTACAGTTCTCTTTAAGGTGGTTGTCATGCAATGGTGTCCAGTATTATAAGCAGAATACAGAAGTTGAGGCCACAAAGGTCAGTGACTCTGAAAGGTTTTCTTTACTGAAATAAGTAGTTGGAAAGCTGTAATTTCTAACTACATTCTCAGTAACAGAGTGGGTTGGAGTGTTCATATATGAAATCTTTCATCATTACAGCAAGCAATGTATTTCTGTGATATCTTTTGACATATGGATTGTTCTTTAATATTTTTGTAGTGCTTCTGAAAAGTCCTAGGTTAGCTCATTTAAATTGTATTCTCAGAGCCCTTGTGAAATGAGGAGACCTGTCAATAATCCAGAGTTTTACAGAAAGAATACAGGAAGCTTTTTATTAGTTACCAGGACCTTTGATGGGGTCTTTCTCTGTTTTTCTGTAAAATGGTGAAACAGAACAGAGGGACAGAAAAGAAATAAATTTCCTTGGCCAGTTGTAGTGATCTGATTTTGTAGTGTCTATGGATTTAAGTTTCTTTGCAAGCATTAAATTGCAAAGTTGCAATTGGATAAAAGTTCCATGTGGGTCCATTTACAAATATCATGGTGTCTCTCATAATTTACCAAAAGAGGGTTACCTTGTATATTAATACCTGTTTTCTTAGCACTTAAACAGTCAATTAGAGCTGATCTTAGCACAGCCTTTCTTAAAGAGTCAGTTGGAATTTGTTAGTCACAGAATCAGAGAATCATTTAGCTTGGAAAAGACCTGTGAGATTATTGAGTTCAACATTTGATCACCCTGCCAACTAGACCACAGCACTCAGTGCCATGTTTAGTCACTTCCTGACCACCTCCAGAGATGATGAGTTCACCACTTCTCAGGACAACTTGATCCGATGTTTGACAAACCTTTCCATGGACAAATTCTTCCTAATGTCTGACTTTAATCTCCCCTGGTACAAATTGAGGCTATGTCCTCTCCTGACCACAGTTGCCTGGGAGAAGAAATCAACTCCCACCTGTCTACAGCTTCCTTCAGAGTAGTTGTAAAGGTCTTCCCCAAACCTTCCTTTCTCCAGACTAAACCCCAGTTCCTTCAGCTGCTCCTCATAAAACTTGTGCTTCAGACCTTTCCCCAGTTTCATTGCCCTTCTCTGAACACACTCCAGCATCAAAATGCCCTTCCTGATTTGAAGGACCCAGAAATAGACACGGAACTCCAGGTACAGTGCTGAGTACAGGGGGACAATCACTTCCCTGGTCCTGCTGGACACACTATTTTGATAAAGCCAGGATGCCATTGACCTTCTCGGCCAACTGGGGCCAGATCTGGCTCATGTTCAGCTACTTTCAACCAGCACCCCGAGGCCTTTTCTGCCAGGCATCTTTCCAGTCACTCTTCCAGCCTGTAGTGATGTACAGGGTTGTTGTGACGCAAGCACAGGACCTGGCACTTGGCTGTGACAGTTATGGGCATGGACCCACCTGTCTAGAACAGGGATGAATTGTCTATTAATGGTCACATGCAATCTTATATGCCCCATGATGGGGGGCAGTTACAGACTCATGGACTGTGTGCAAACCCAACCAACCATTTCAAAGTCCTTCTCTTGGGCATGTGCAGTCTGGTACTCCTTTCATGAGCTTAGGCATGGACTTAAACTCTCAGGTAGGGGTGGTCTGTTTTTACTATATTAACCCAACTGCTACACTTGGCTTTGCTGAGCCTCATATAATTAGCCTTGGTCCATTGATCCAGCTTGTCCAGATCCCTCTGCAGAGCCCTTCTATCCTCCANACTGGGGCCAGATCTGGCTCATGTTCAGCTACTTTCAACCAGCACCCCGAGGCCTTTTCTGCCAGGCATCTTTCCAGTCACTCTTCCAGCCTGTAGTGATGTACAGGGTTGTTGTGACGCAAGCACAGGACCTGGCACTTGGCTGTGACAGTTATGGGCATGGACCCACCTGTCTAGAACAGGGATGAATTGTCTATTAATGGTCACATGCAATCTTATATGCCCCATGATGGGGGGCAGTTACAGACTCATGGACTGTGTGCAAACCCAACCAACCATTTCAAAGTCCTTCTCTTGGGCATGTGCAGTCTGGTACTCCTTTCATGAGCTTAGGCATGGACTTAAACTCTCAGGTAGGGGTGGTCTGTTTTTACTATATTAACCCAACTGCTACACTTGGCTTTGCTGAGCCTCATATAATTAGCCTTGGTCCATTGATCCAGCTTGTCCAGATCCCTCTGCAGAGCCCTTCTATCCTCCAGCAGATCCACATCCCCACTCAGCTTGGTGTCATCTGCAGACTGACTGCAAGTACATTCAATCCCCTCAACCAGGTCATTGATAAAGACATCAAAAAAGCTGACCTCAGTACTCAACCTTAGGGACCTCCACTAGTGTCTGGCCACCAACTGGATGCAGCACCTGTTCTCATCACTCTTTGGACCCGGCCAGCCAGCCAGTTTTTTACACAGTAAAGAGTGCTCCTGTCCAAGCCATAAACAGCCAATTTTGCCAGGAGAATGTTGTGGGTAACAGTGTCAAAGGCTTTATTAAACTCCAGGTAAAGAATATCCTTAGTCACTATGCAGGTCACCTTGTTGCAGAAGGAATCAGGTTGCATACCTAAAACCTTATATGGATACAATCCAGTGTCTGTTCTAAGTAAAAGGTAATAAGAACAGCTATGTCTACTAACTCAATCAGTGATCCAGAAGGAAACTGAAGGTTTATTCCCATTTGACAAAAGAGTACTCACTTTCTTTTGGAGTTCCTTCGCATTCTAAAGCTTGTATTTCATCTGTACTCTAAAACAGATGGCACTATTTTACACAAATAGATAAAGAGGACTAATATTTCTGGGTCATTACTGACTTTTGATTGACTCTAGACATGTCAGTAACCAATTACTTTAGGGTGAATTTCCAATTACTATAGGGTTTTGGATGAATTGACCCTAGCCCTATCATTGATGGATTCAGTGATGCTTAGCTGCCCATTTCGTTCCCAATTACATTACACTTTGGCCCCATAATACTTCAGTGACTTTTTATACAAGCTCCTCTTTCTCCAAGGCAGGTCTTTCAAGACTCTTCTCAACATCAATATTCTAACCATTTATTGGGTTATTGTTGTTTTCCTTTTGACATGGATAGAGCCCTAAACAGTCATTTATTACTCCAGCATTTCACAAACTATTTTGTATAAACAACTCCACAACTGATTAACAACATAGAGACATAGTTTTAGCATTCTGTATGCAATACAGTAGTCTTTTTTGCACATAACTTTTAGCATGTTTTGCTGGTGTAACCCATCATTAGAAGGGTTTAGTGCTAACAGTAAGATTTATAGCACTACAAGCAAGGGTTTCTTCTTATTAGTCACAAAGGTATTTAAATGGAAAGATTAATTTTTAATAACTGTTTGTTTGCCGCTTGTGTATTATTGCAAATGGCAAATCTGACTTTCCTAGAAGAAAGAAAGAGTTACCATTTCTTTTCATGTAGAACATATTTTCTCTCAGTTACCCTGTGTTTTTTGCATTTGGTCTTATGTCTTAAAGCACCAATGTTAGTCATCAAATTATCAGTCAAGACCACTGGCTTAGGTGTCCTAACCTTACTCAGCTCTAAAAGCAGAAATACATGAGAATTTAGACACCAGAAAGGACTGTGTTGCAGTTTTAATTAAATGGGAAGGACTTTTAGTCAATGTTTTTGTACCGCCATGTAATTTGGAGTGTGGGAGACCACCCCCCCATCTGAGCTGAATTGGAGAAGACTGTCCCCAGCATCTTAGGACCTGCTGGAAAGGTGGGTCCCTGAAGTGAAGCATCCCAGGCGCCCAGGAGACAGTAGATAAAGGCAGGTGCACCAGAACTCTCTCTCTCAGATTTTGCTTGGTGGAGCACTGCAGTCTCTTGGAGACTGTTCCTTGGGATCACTCTGCCTCAGCTGTGGTTGATTTTTGCCTCAGCTGCAGTTGCATTTCACATGAGATCAGGGTCACCCTGACCCCAGATGAGCCATCCCAGGCATGACCAGATGCCATGGACAGTTTAGGGATCTCCCTTCTAGGGAGCCTCACAAAGTGTTGCCACTGCATGGTCTGAGACCACCAGACTTCAGCACCGAGCTGGGTCAGCCCTCTTGGGAGCTGCTGCCATCGCAGCCACAGACATTTTTGCTCTTTCACCCATGCAAAATGCCACCTTCAAGCCACCCAATCCCACTGGGCCTCAGCGTCTCCTCGGGTCAACACAACTTGCATTTTCACTCCACATGGTTTTGCTACACCAGAACTCATACCACCACTTCAGTGACATAGGACTTTTCTTTGGGCAAAATATCCTTTCAGACTTTGTTTTAATCTAGAAGGATACTAGGTAGGTAATATCTTCTGCTATTGTTAGGGGGGGTGGGGTGGTGGTGTTTCTTTCAATTTTTAGTAAAATTGTTGTTTTCTTCATTCAGACCCCTTGTAATTTTACTTTGTCTAGATTGGGGGAAGGAAAATAAAAGAAAAGAGAGGGTTCATCTCATTAGAGGTCACCTGTCCTGAACATATTGTCATTAAATCAACATAGATTGTAAAGATTTTTCAAGGTTGTTTTCTGTTTCTAACCGATATTGTATAATAGCCTTTAGTCAAGTGAAAACATAGATAGTAGAATTTTATGCTCCAAACCTACATTTAAATATATCATTACCATTACCTTATAGATAAATGAAAGACCTAAACAGAAGTTAAAAGTACAAAAGAAGGGAGAAAAAGAGTACATGGTTGAGATGTCCTATGGTGCGCAATATGGTCTTTTTGAATTCCCACATTTCTTTAAAAAGAGCAATTATTATGGTACAGAACAGGTGGTATATTAACACCTTTGATCATATTATAAATCACATCTCTGTTCCCTAGAAGAGTCTTGAAATTGTAATATAAATATAATGAAGGCGAAGTTTTCACTTATTGACTGGTAATATGTGGCACAGCTAATTGGCCTATATTGTAAAATGTTATAAGACAAAGAGAAACAGCTGTGTTCATAGTTGTAATAAATTTTGTTTCCAGACATGAAGAAGCTACCTGAGGTATACCCATATTTAACCTTTTGACACTGAAAAGTTTCACCTTATATAGCTCTCATGAAAGAATATTAGAGCTATTATTGGAAAATAATTAATTTAACCTTTTCTGTATGCTACTTGAGGGCTGCTATTAGGCTTTTGTGATCTTTCAGCCTCACCTAATTGGAATATATCAACTCCAGGTCATCAAACCAACTGGGAACCAAATAAATTCAACATGGGTTACTTCTTGTATTCTGTTTCACTGTTTAGAAGCTGTGAGCTTCAGCAAGGATCAAAATCAGAACCACTGAAAGCAATGTTCACTGATGTCATCGTTGGTCTCACTAGCAGAAGGAAATCAGAATTCTCCATATTCACTCTTTATAGAAACTTAAAAGGTCAAGGTCCAGGTAGTGTACTTTTAAAATTCTGCTCTGAGAGCATATTCTGATCTCTTGTGCCTGGTAATTAATCTTCAGAAGTCCAAATGGTCCAGTAAATGTCAAAACTCTTTGGGAATAAAAAGTGGCTTTAATCAAATACCAGTAAAGGTACCATTTATCTTCTGAAAAAAATTCAAAGAGCAAAATGTGATTATATGGTGTGACCATTTTCTCAGATCTGGTATGAAAAACAATTGACAATTGTAAACAAATGCCAACACAGAATACCATATTGTTGGCACCATATCTACTTCAGCATGCATCTGTGAGAGATGGATTCATATCTCGTCAGATTGCTTTATAATTTGTGTTAGATCAACCACATTGTCTGTGTGTGGAAGGGGGGTGGGGAAGGGCTGGGCTGGGCTGGGCCTGCAGGCACATGGCCAGGCGTGCCCACAGAGAGCACATGGCAGAGCCTGCAGGCACATTGTCTGCAGCCAACATGGTCGAGTGCAGGGGAGCAGCGTGGCTGAGGTGTCACTCGATAAGACTTGTCTGGTGGCCCACCCACACCTTACTGCCCGGAGTCTCTGACTGGCTGCAGCATGCCTCACTCCACCCTGGAGGGTGCTGAGTGATCAATATCACAGGCATCCCACCTGGGATGCGTTGTCACAGTAGCCAAAATATAAAAAGGCACACAAGGTCTCCATTTTAGGAGTCGGCCTTCTCTCTTGGAACCTGCCAACATGTGACATCTTGGCAGTAACTATTTCTCTTTCCTATCCTTCTCTCTTTCTTTACTTCTTTCTTTTCTTAATCTCTCTTTTCCCCCTTTACTCTTTTTCTTCCTCTTGCAGATAACTTAAAACCAGTGAGTTGTGTTTTACTAAGCTGGTGTACTGTTTTNAAGGACGAGAGGAAATGGTATTGAGTTATGCCAGTGGATGTTTAGACTGAATAATAAGAAAAAACTTCTTCACAGAAAGGNATGGGTATTTGTCCTGGGTGATTTGGTGAAATACTTCTGTCTTGGTTATATGTTATCCCTGAAAACTCTTTTGCCAAAATGTCTTATTTTCTCACTAAATTAAAAGAAATTCTCTTAGAGAGCACAGTAGCATTTTCTCTGGATGTGAATTTGAGATAATAATAAACTAAAAGCTTTTAAAAAATTTGGTAAGCAAACTTCAAAGTCTTAAATATAAGTAATATTCCCAGTTAAGCATGAAGCTTAAAACTGGAGTGTTACAGCATCTATCTCTATACACATATAAAACTAAATTAAAAATATGAAAGTAAATAAATTTTTATATGTAGCTGAAGATATCAATACTTTATGTATGCACATATTATAATGTCTTCAAGTGTTTCCTCCTAGGAGATTGCGAGAGCATTTTACATACCAACTCACTGGGAACAAAGATACAAGGCAACAAGGTCTCAGGTGAGACATAATTGCTCTCTACAACTACCTGAAAGGAGGCTGAAGTGAGGTGTAGATTGGTCTCTTCTCCCAAGTAACAAGAGAAAGGACGAGAGGAAATGGTATTGAGTTATGCCAGTGGATGTTTAGACTGAATAATAAGAAAAAACTTCTTCACAGAAAGGATCACCAAACACTGGAACAGGCTGCCCAGGGACATGGTTGTGTCACCAACCCTGGAGGTATTTAAAGGACATGTAGATGTGGTGCACAGGGATATGGTTTAGTAGTGGACTTGGAAGTGTCAGGTTAACAGTTGGACCTAATGATCTTAGGGATATTTTCCAACCTAAATGATTCTATAATTCTATTAAGACTTCTCGTATTTTTTAAGGAAAAAACTACTGTTTCTTCATCCCATTCCTCATTTGCATTTAAATGCTTTCAGCCTTGGGTTGAATTGCTTAAAATCTGAGTAGTTAGAAAATAAAACTGTAGCATTCATTAAGAACAAACTATAAGAACTACTGTTCCATTAAGGAAATTTATGTTATAATAGAGATGCTGAGATAAAATTGCAGTTATTTGTATTTATAATTACAGTAAACTTTTCATAAGTGCAGTTACAATTATCTTCATATAGAAAATCTTGGCCATGATTTTGTATTAGCATTTGGATAGTTACCATGGTTTTACTACAATATAGATGACCCAAATATAATTTTATGAAGGACAAAAAATAAGGGCATTGTAAACAATAGTTGCAAACAGAAACTGCTCTTGGAGCATAGTGCCATTTAGTGGCTCCACGTATTGAATAATAAATTCCCTTAAAATTATTTTGAAGGTTTTTACCTTTCTTGAAATTGCAATTAAGTGCAATGATTTCAGGAAAATTATTTGGGTCTTAGCAAAGTAAGCAGGTTCCTCCATACCCTTATCTAAACCAATTCTTCTCCATTAAAACATATTAAATACAGTATTAACTCAAAAGATATATTCTAGCCACATAAACTACTGTGCTCTTTCTGGTTTTGGATTTTATACAGGTACTTATGAGCTTTTTCACATTTTGTAGGACAATTACAAAAATATTATTGTCTTAGTTGGTTCCACTGTACTTTCAAATGCTTTAAACTACATCAGTTGGTAAGAAACGCCTTGACTTTTTAACACTTTCTTGATTTCTTTTTTTTTTTTTGTATCACTTTTTGTCTGACTTAGACTTTCAACCTTGCAGAGAACATTTTTCTCCTAGAGAGGTGAAGTACACCAAAATTTATCATTCCCCTGCTTGAAGGGTCCATAACCCCCTTTGCCAGCTGAATAGCACAGCAGGAACTGTGCTCTCCCATGCCTTTCCAGTCTCCTGGCCCACTGGTGAAGCACAGCGAGGGGAAATCTGCCAGCGACTATTCTGTGTTTGCAAGGTGGGTTTGTGTGCCTTCTTGTATGAAAATATACAGAAAATAGGGGGAAAATAAGGGACACAATACTCTCCTCAAACTCTATGGGAGATAGGAGTGTCCCACAGAACATTTTCCATCTTCATATTTCACTGAAAGCACTCCAAACAGACTGACAGAGCCATAGGTTCCTGGGGCTAAAATTTGAACTTGACACAATTAAATTTTTTCAGCCCAACTTTGTAAAGCCATTCAAAATACCATCTTAGGTCTCTAAAAGGAATATATTGAGAATCATCTGTGGGACTGCTGCTCAATAGCTAATTTCATTCCTTAAAATATCACCTGCTTTCCTTATACTATCAAAAGACATATTGACACTAGCTGCTTTTTTCTCTCTTTTTTTTTTTTTGCAGTGGGACAGTCTTTCAGATATATTTCATAAGAGCACAGCTGGACATTTCTAAAAAAATAAGGAAGGTAGAAGGCTTCCCACTGACTGCAGCATGAAAGTCAAGATATTTTTAGTGTTTCAGAAAGAGTCTTAAAATGTAATTTTTAACTAAAATAAGAAAAAAATCTGCATTTTTTAGTAAAAATTCAGCACACGTATAACTATTAAAAAGGTTACAATTCTGAGAAAAGATGGGATCTTTCAATGCAAAAATCCGCTTAACTTTTCTGTGACATATCTAGTGTTTTCACTTGCAAAAGGTCTATGAAATGTTCTGTCACTGGAAACCCTTTACAGCATGATCACTCTTTTCACTTGCAGGTGAAACTTTCAAAACAAGTTGGCTAATCAGTGAATGTATAAAAAATACATTCATGCCTTCACAGAACATTTTTTGAAATTCATTTTCATGCATATTCATGAAGGCACAAATTACAAGCTTAGCAGACTGTGATGTCAAAAACATGTGGGTATCATCATCAAATGAAACTGAGAGAGCAAAGTCTGGCTAGTAGAAAATACTTACTAGTATTGGGTATTTCACATATTATGTAAAGTAGTACACTAAAAAAAATCATGTTTGTACTAAAGTGAAAATTTCTCTGCAAAGAAAGACTTGAGTACTTTTAAATTCCAAAATTCAATGAGGAGGATGTTACCACGTATTTATTATATGAGATTATCTACTACCATGTTTCTTGAGCTAAAAAGTGAAAGAAGAAGGGTTAAAGATGGCTTTCCATCATTTCTGCACTTGTCCTCACTCTTCGTTTGAACCTTCAAGTTCAAACTAGACTATTCTATGATCTGTTGTTCCTCCAATGGCACTCTAAATACAGACAGAAGACAATAATATGAGGAGTTCTGGCTTTGTTTACTCCAAGTGTCAGAAAAGGGTGTCATCAGAAGTGGAATCAAATACATCAAAAAGTCAGGGCACCAGTTGTGCAAGAAGAAATCTGTTCTAAATCTAGCACAGATTACAGTACCTCATGATTTTTCATTGAGGGCCAGCAGGTTATAACCGTTTCTCTTTTAAATAGCCTAAAGAAGAATGTTTTACTAGAAACGAGCCACTGGAAAGAAAACTATGCCTGACTTGTGAATATCCTCTCCTTCCTCTTGGGCATAAAAGAAATCACACTCTCAGTGGTGGGAGGTGATAGAGATGGACAGGTTATAATGCTAGCAAGGTAAAAAGGGAGCAAAGTTAAAACAGGGGAAGAAACCTGTAAAACAAATTTTAGTAATCATTTCTGCCTGGTATCATCAAAAGTGCCAAGTAAAATCAGTAATTCTTTGATGTTTTAAATATTGTAGAGCTTCCAGCAAGGCTTGAACTCTCACCATCCAATAGAGGAATTTGGGGTGAAATCTATTCCAAAAATGTCTTTAATGACTCATTTATGCTTAAAGGTGCACAAGAGTATGGCTCTTATGGTTTATCCTAGGGTATGGCTTTCTTATCCTAGGCTATTCTAGGCTTTCTTACTGTAGGTTATCCGAGGGTTTCTTATCTTAGGCTACATCCGGAAACAAAGTTTATCAGTGATGTCTGATTAGGAACCCTTCAGCACTGATGTCTTTGAATTTAGCCAAGCCTT
>VXBX01007510.1:57124-70349 GCA_013400415.1 Scytalopus superciliaris
CATGTACATGAAAAAAAATTGCTCAAAACCAAGCAACCAATGCTCCATCAGTTCCTGAGCGGTTGCTCATAGCCAGATTTCCCCCCAGTTCATATGCTGACCATAATGTCATATGGCATGGGATACTCATTAGGTCAGTTGGAGTCAACTGCCCTGGTTGTGTTCCCTCCTAACTTCTTGTGCATGCCCAGCCTTCTTGCTGATGAGCAAAGACTGTGGCTCTGTGTGAACACTGCTCAGTAGTAACAAAAACATCCCTGTGTTATCAACTCTGTATCCAGCATAAATCCAAAGCACATCTGTATAACAGATACTATGAAGAAAATTACCTCAGTCAAAACCAGCACAACCAGTCACTTAAGGCTTATTCCTAATGAGGGAGGAGGATGTAAACAAAAATCTTTTCACAGGGCAAACTATTTTCTTGCCTTGATTTCCCTCGTAACCTTATCTCATGCAAGCATATTTTCAGACTCTTCAGAGCTTATAGTTTTTAATTAATAATTGCATAAAAATACTATTATCATTAAAAATACATCCGTTAACACAATAAAGGGCTTTGAAAGAAAGGTAATAGATCCCTGCCTGAAGTTGTAGCTGCTTGTTACCCTACTCATAGTGGACTTGTTAATACAGTGAGTTTCCTAGCTGTCCATTTCTTGCCTCCTTTTGCTGCTGCTCTGATTATAGTCTCTCTGGGGCAGACAGTAACTACATTTCTTATGTATTCATGTCAAGAACAAGAGGAACCATGAACATGTTCCCTTGGAACTATCACAGTTGGTTAGAGTGTGGTGCTAATAGTGGCAAGGTTGTGTATTCAATCCCTATAGCAGCCATTCACTGAAGACATGCTTGAAGATCTTTGTGTGTCCCTTCCAACTCAGAATATTCTGTGATCCTGTGAATAGAAAAGTACAATAATTAGAGTAATAAGTTCAGGGTTTCCAGTTGCAACTGCTAACAGTTGGTTTGGAAATGAAACTCTATTTGCCTTTGATTTGAAAATTACTGACCATAACCAACTTTACCACACCACTAACTGCAAGGGCAGTAATGCCATTCAACAGGATTTCCTTTAATATTTTATGGCATATGTGTGTCAAAAGCAAACTATACATCTGATATGTTACTTATTCTGCAAAGAATATTATATATATGTGTGTCTGTTTTTCTGCACATGATGTTCTTGAGTACAATGGGCCAAAGATCATGTTTCATGAAACTCCATGGATGTGAAAGGAGTGAAAACAGCTTGCTGTAGGAAACATATGTTGCTATTACCAACTATTTTTTAACAAAAGGAAAGAAAATCTGAGTTGAACTGTCCAGCTGACTACCTGAAAGACTAAGGTAAAGATCAGAATAGCTCATCTTGTGCTGTTATACCCGTGGTACTGCAAAGCTTTTAGATGATAGTGTTATTTTGCTATTATTAATGTATAAAGTCTTAGAATATTCATGCACAACTGGGTGAGTTAAGGACTAAATTACAGAGCATTTCCTCTGGATGGTCTTGCAAGAAAAGTTACATATAATCTTTCTTTTTATTTTACAGCAATTTTTACACCTGGGTGGTGTTGGTCTTGCTTTGTTTGGCCTTTTTTTTTTACTTTTTTTTTTTATTTTTCTGTGTCTGTATTGTGGTTTAAAAGAGTTAGAAGTTAAAAATACAAACAATATTCCTCAACAGTATCTTATGTAATTCATGCAGCTATGCAGGCACCATTCTAAAAAGGAAAACACGCAGAGCCAGGATTAAGGTTGCTGCAAGAACAACTTTGTTATTACTGAGGTAAATCAAATTATGCTAAGCACTATGATAGACATTAGCAATATCAAAAGTAATGTGGAATTCACATATTTTAAACACTATTTGAAACATACAGACCTTAGAAAACAATGTGTTTTATCAACCTTGGGTTCATCCTTACAGTCTCCTCTTGTTCCTTTGCTAGCATACAAAGTTATTATGTAGCATGGTCTGCTCCATCACACCCTCATGCAGACTACTGTGGTGATCCTATAAAAATTGAAAGTAAACCTTAATTTCTGATCCCTAAGACAGAAAATAAAATGTAGAGAAACAAAAGGTCTCTCAGTCAAGGGCTGAACATGATACTTTCTGATTTATATTGGATAAAAACTCTACTGATATGAGATTTATTTAGCCAGCTGAAGTCAATCAGCTTCTTATTACCAGTACTGTCAATATATAAGAAAGTCTCCATTACTTCCTATGAAGATAAGTAATGGAAGAAAAACAAAAAAATAGCAAGCATTGTTGTGGTTAACCCTTTAGCAGGATATTTTATTACCTTTGCACAGACAACTTTTCTATTCACAAGCCAATCATCCTACAGCATAACACAGTGAAATCTATGTTCAAAATCAATGGTATAATTTTAAGTTTGAAGTGACAATCACCCCAGAATACTAAAATCTAAGATTAAAATTGACTGTGCAACCTTGAGTCATACCAGTGGACATACACATTTCAATTTCAATACACTTTTCATGTTGAAGAGTTGAAGATTACATCTTTTTTTAATTAATATTTTTCAAAGACTCTTTTAATTCACTGACATGTTGGTATGTATTTACATAAATACTTCTTCAATATTTATTTTTTCCTTGTCTTTTTTTCTGTGCTTTACTTAGGGTTCAGTACTAAAACCCTATCCTATCACATAATACTGCATACCTACAATAATGAGATTTCTGTTACTGCATGTAAGCATCCCATATTTTGTATTTCATTCCTCTGAGACCAGAAGAATCTCTAAAATTTTGTGTTGAAGTTTAGTAAGAGGTCAGAGGTACCAATAAACCTTGACTACCCAAGTCAAAACATCTGTAACTTTGGGCTTTTTAGAGAATTCAATAGTATATAGCACTTAATACATTTCCAAGGTAGCTTTTGTTGTTTTCCATTTTAACTGCAAGGAGTCAGCACTTCTGCAAATAAGATTTCAGGACTGCCATCAGGTATTTTAAAAAAAATGAGGCACACGAAATTAATTTCATTTTAATTTTAGGATGGAGATGGAATCCAATTTCTCATTGCAGGTTTCTGTAGTCTTGACTATTTGTTATCTCCCTGCTGCCTCCTTCCCCATTCAGCTTCTGTCTCCGCAGTAACCGAAGACATTTTCCTTCACAACTGTAGAGTCAATACACATACACTGGCCAGATTTCAACCTGACCAAGGATACAGAGATTTTACTCCTTCCACAGTTGATGGCTTCAAGGATTCAGCAGCAGTTTCTCCATCTACATGTCTCTAGTGGGAATTCTGGATACAATGAAAATGTCTCATTTTTAATGTGACATTGGCATGTGCTTTTAAGGGTGAAGCAAAAAAATCCCAAAACAATTAGGCATTAGTACTAAAGTACTGAAACAGAAAAAGATACTGCTATTTCCCAAAGTACCTATGTGCATTCAAAAAGCCAGGTACAGAACCTGCTCTGAAGTTTGTGAATCAATTCCTGCCTCCTTCTTATTCTCTCACAGACATTTTTTTCAGACAGCATCACAGGCCTTCAGATTTGGTAAGCAGAAAGCTATTTTCAGTGTTACCACTCAAAGGCAATGCAAATGAAGATTTGAGTAAGAGGGTTAATTAGCAAGCTTTATAATAATTACTTCATTTTACTCTGTTCATGTTGGGTATTGTAATACCTAATACATATATTATCAAGCACACTCAACACGCCTCACCTTGGTGAATATTAATAGCATTATTAAAACACAATTACAAAATATCACATATAGTTGGTAATAGCTACTAACACTTTGTTTTACGGAATTTATTCAAGGTCTTGAAATCATTTAGTAGGCAAGTTATCAGTTTCAAGAGTTAAACAGTGTTGAGTCTTACACACGCACTAAAACTATTGAAAAATTTCCTCTCCTATGTNTTCGGGCACTTGCGTACTAAAACTATTCAATACAAACCTCTTCAGCAATATCTTTGCATTACCAACAATATCAGTTTTCGCATTTTTTATGTAAGCCAGTTAATTACAAAGAAAAACAAGGGAGTAAACTTTATTACTGAATAGGGGTCACTATCTCTTCCCCTACTCATGCTACCTCATTCACTGGTACAATTAACCAGGACAGAATCAACTAGTACATCAAGTGCATATGATTAATGTTAATGACACTTATAAACAGATTAATAACGAGTCTTTGATGCATTCACTGAAGCCCAGATACCAGGAATATTGCTTGAATTTTAAATCTTTACTCTAATAATCTCCTCTAAAGACAAAATTCTGTCTACATTGAATTTGTGAAGGCATGACAAATATTAAGTTTTCAAAGAAATACTTGATTGTCACCAAGACTGTCAGAAAAAAATCTCTCTAAGACAAAAACTGAAATTATTAGGGTTGTATAATAGCTATTACTGAGGAACCCAGCACTTATTTTTGCATAATGCTTGGTCTTTTGTAAGAAGCAAGTTCTAGGAGAGAAGGATTTCACTGCATGTAGGAAGTTTTTTACAGTAATACCTAACCCCTCTCAAAAATTTCCTTCAGGTGCTATGCATAAATCATGGGAAGAAAAAGAGGACCAAGCAGAACTAATGTCAGAAAAGAGGCAGCAGGGAACTTAAATCAGCACATATAACTGAACTGAAGAAACAGAGTTGCCCGAACACTGCTATAACTGGTATTTCCATGTTTGAAATTTAAGAGGCAAGTTTGTCATTGAAGGGATCAGAATTGCATAAAGGCCACTACAAAATGCAAAGCATGGCAGAATACAGTCTTAGCAAGAGATGAGTGCCACACCAAGTTCTGACTCTTGGGACTCTCAGAACAGGAGAGGAAAATGCATTTCAAATACTTGCAAAGGGAGGCTGTCAACATCTGGATAAAAAACAGCACACCAACACACCCTAAAAATGTTACAATAAATTCAGGCTTAGGACAAGATTCAGTCTCACTGGTGAGACTTTGGGCAAATTTATGACTATAAGGAACATCCAGTATCAATATGTCCAACTTCCAACTATTACAACAGTCTGTATCAGCTAACATATTTCACAAAATCACCAAACTTTAGCTTTAACTCCACTAGATTTTCATCTTGCTTATTTGATAGTCTTCTTAAGTTTCTAACCATCTTTTCAATCATCTAGACAATCTGGGAAAAAAACTGCTCCAAAAAAAGAACTGTTGGCCATTATCACAGGAGGGGAAAGAATTTAACATTTTGCAAGATCTTCAGTAAGAATTAGGATGAGTTACTGTAATATTGCTTGAAAGGTTCAAAAGCAATATGAGTACAGTGCAGGAAGATGCCTTCTGTAGAAGAAGCTGCAAGGATGTCACTGACGAGCAAAAGAATCAGGAGCATGCACAGAAGTGACAGAAAAGTCTGGAAAGTGAGACAATAAAAATCTTCAGTATATGGAAGAGATATCAGTACAAACCAGCCAACAGAGTCAACAAGACTAGACTGTAGGTACTTGATCTAGGATAAAAGTGGGGAAACTTTAGAAAGCTTCAGTATTTTTCAGAGCAGATCAAGTACTTGAATTTAGTTTGGAAGTTTGTGTCTAGAAATTTGCCTTAGCACTCCAAAGTCTAAATTCTGCCATTCATACTTGCCATATAGATGAAATGTGACAAACAATTTCTTTTCATGTAGTCTTCACTCTTTTTTTCATGCAAGGAGCCAAGATACTAAAATGCAAACAAAGAATGTTTGATATACTCCCCTGGCCTATTTCAAGCCACCTCCTGTCAACAGCTTCCACAAAACAGCTATAATCCATTTTCAGCCATGTATCAGACACTAGGAACAAAGCCTCAGACATTCCAAATGATTTTGTGATAGTCGTCTCTCTCACTACAATAAAAGCTGGACTCTACCAGAGTCACCAGGAAGTGCATAGTGAAACTTAGTGTGTAGACAGGTGAATACAAAGTTCCTGTCTTCATTTTTATTTCTTTTCTGACTTTGTCTTACATTCATGTCACTTTTTCTTTTCCTTTTTTTTTTTTTTTTAATATATTTCACAATTTCTCAGAGTTTTGTGTTATGCTGTCACTGAACCAAAAAGTTTTCACTTGTTTTGGCAGTGGTTTGGATGACCGTTTCAAGTTATTGTGTTAAAGAAGTCAGCTTAACAGAGGTACATCCTTTGCCATTAAAAATCCTAAAAGGAAACAGAACGGCTTGGATTAGAAGAGACCTTAAAGATCATCTCATTTCCACCCTCCAGCTCTGCATAGGGACACCTTCCACTAGACCAGGTTGCTCAGAGCCCTGTCACACCTGGTCTTGAACAGTTACAGGGATGGGGCACCACAGCTTCTCTGGGCAACCTGTTCAGTTCATAATATGTAAACCCACCCTCTTTCAGTTTAAAGCTGTTACCACTACATGTGTTGTCACTACATGCCCTTGTAAAAGTCCTTTTCCAGTTTTCTTGTAAGCCCCTTTATATACTGGAAGGCCACTGTGAGGTCTCCCTGGAGCCTTCTCTTCTCCACACCGAACAGCCTCAACTCTCTCAGTCTGTCTTCACAGGAGAGGCGCTCCAGCCCTCTGATCATCTTCGTGACCCTGCCTTTGATCTGTTCTAACAGGTCCATGTCCTTCATGCTGGGACCCCCAGAGATGAATGTAGTACTCCAAGTGTAGTCTTGTTGGAGCAGAGCAGAGAAAGATAATTAAATGCTAAGTTAAGAAGTCTGTTCCTTTGTCACTTTGTTAATAGTCACTTGTTTGTAAAGATGAGATATGTGTATTTTGAAAAGTAAATATTCTAAATAATTGGTAAACCATCCACTCAGAACAAAATAAAGTATGGGTTTTCACCAAAGCCTGAAGAAATGTGGCACTGATTTTAATGTTAGAAGCAGCAAATTCTTTATCTTCAGTAAGCTGGGAGCTTCGTAATGGAAAGCAGTTTATGGGAGCAGAAAAACACCCCAGGANCAAAGCAGATATTCTGCAAAGCAAGTTTATTCCTTATTCTCAGATGTTCTAAAATACAGATATATCACAAGTCTGAGTGAAAATGCACAGTTAGAACAGAATTGTCTATGCAGCCACTTCTACATGCACGCATAAAACAGATATAAGCTGCTTTTTGCATCGCTGTTATTTCCTATGGTACAATGTAACCTCTGCAAAGATCAGAGCTGACACAATTTCTCATGGTGATCAGGAAAGCTTCTGCAAATACATTCTGAGGGCAGATACTATAATCACAGGAGTTTGCATTTCCAGTCATTTATGTAATGTATAGAAAAAATAGGCATACAAACAGCACCAAACAGAGAATATCTGAACAAATTAGTTTCTGGGGTTTTTTTAGGTTTTTATAGATCAGTCATTGAAGATCTTTTGAGAATATTCCTGGGACTTAGGCTGGGACCTGATTGGTACTAGCTGTGTCAATCTGCTATGTCTAATCACATACTTCTATTTTGCTTTTTTTCTCTCACTTATTTTCTTTGTTTCCAGCATCAGATTTTACTTGGATAATGTGAATTGTTATGTATATACAGTAAAGGGCTTTTGGCAGCTTTAATTTGCAGGTTTTCCTTTGTGCCTTTTTTTGCTTCTTTTGATTCCATTATACACTCCATGCACACTTTCTCTCTCAGCTTTACATGATCTGTTTTGCAGCCATTGCGTTCTGCAGGTCTTCCAGAGCAATGCACGGGCCCTTGTACTGTATGGTGGCTCTTCTGCTATAGTCTTCACTTTATTACTAAAGACTGCAACAGGCGAAATAAAATCCCACTTTGTCAATATAAAACCTGTGAAGAGCTCAAACATAACTCTACCACTTGGGACAAGCTTCCTGATTACATGCTAGAAGGCAAGAGAATTCCCTGAGTTCAAAGAGAAGGAGAGAAAACCAAAGCTGACTATTTCTGTGCAGTCAGAAGACAAGTAAAGGATATGTTCTGGAAGAGTGCCTTAAGAGAACTCATTTTTGGTTAAAAGTTCTTGGTTCTTCTTATAATTGTTTCTCTACAGTACTATAGGGCATAGGAAAAGACAGTGGGATTCCTTTTATTTATTTCAGTGAATATAAAAGTTATAATTCAGCCCTTGAACTATACAAAAGTATTTTTAAGAGTACTCTTCAAAAATGAAACATTAAGTAGAGCTTCATATTTCTTCTAAACATAATGAGACTGCACATTTTTAAGTACTTTTGAAGGTAAGACATTTCTCACTTTAAACAAGAGTCTAGAAAAGACATGCTTTCACTTTAATTTTCCCTTCCACAGTAATTTAAATAAAGTGTCACTGTTTTGATAAAAAATATTTCTTTCAGATATTTCACCTCATAACATTGCTGAGGGATGCACGTTTCTGATTAGGCATCATACAGATGGTGTAAGCAGTTTTAACACTACTTGTCAGAGCCTTTGAGAAGACAAAAACCTCTCACTTTATTTCCTTATCCTGGTTGGACAACTATTCAGGACAATGTTAGAACATTTAAAAGCTGGTTAAATTTTAAAGATGATATTTCTGTTTTCAATGCTGAAGCCCACTGCAGAATGTTACAACTGGTTAAAATTCTGTGATTGACCATTCTAGTGGCATCAGCATCATCTCTCAGCAAGACAGCCCCACAAATTGGCAGTGTGTAAATGGCAATTGTGATTATCACAGACAACCCTCATGTATGTCAGTTTCTGTTCTGCAAAGCAATATTTCCTTGCATGGTCTTTCCTGCCCTGCAGACTGCTGTTGTTTAACTAGGAGCAATGCGGAAGGTCTTTCCTTTGCAAATTGCATCAGTCCCATCCTGAGAAGATGAGTTTAAAAGCATCAGTTGTTATGTACCTATCAGAAGACACCAGGACCAGTGTTTGTAACACAAGGAAACAGACACTGAATTGAATTTAAATGCTAAAGAAAATGATTGTAAAAATGACAATGAAGGAATGTGAATTCTTTTTATGCAATTCACATCTATATAAATACACCTGTGTAGCTGACAGTAGTACTTCTTAACAGGCAGATCACAGTTTCACAAAGAAGGTGTCACCTCTCCTATGAAGATAGGCTGTAAGAGTTGAGGTGGTTCAGTTTAGAGAAAAGAAGGCTCCAGATAGACTTCACAGCACCTTCCAGTACCTAAAAGAAGCTACAAGAGAACTGGAGATGGACTTGCACCTTCTAGTACCTAAAGGGGGCTACAAGAGAGGTAGAGAGGGACTTTTGACAAGGGGATGTATTGATATAGTACAGGAGTGATGGCTTTAAACTAAAAGGAAATACATTTAGATAAGGTATAAGGAAGATATTCTTTACTGTGGGGGTGGTGAGATACTGAAATGGGTTGTCCAGAGAAGGTGCAGATGACCCATCCCTGGAAATGTTCAAGGCCATGTTGCATGGGCCTTTGAGCAACCTGGCCTAGTGGAAGGCGTCCCTGCCCATGACAGAAAGGTGAGAACAAGATATTTAAGACCCCCTTCCAACCCAAGCCATTCAATGATTTTGTGCAAATGCATGACAATTTATTCTGCAGGTTAGAGGAACTGGCTTTGCCCCTGGAAGGTTGGATCCAGTTCCCTGTTTTGACACAGGCTGCTTTGTCAATCACACAAACTATAAAGCCTCATTTTAGCTTTTCTGTGTGAAATGCTTTTATTAAAGCAGTCTTTTGCTTTGAAAAGCTGTTGAATGATTTAAGACACAGAGTATCTTAGTGCGTGCACCCGTACTCACACCTGCTCTAGATAATTCTGGCAACAAGTTTACAATAGACTACCCTTCTTATTTGCCAAGCCTCTACCTACCATTTTTAAAGAAGCTTGCAGAAGTACTCCAAGTGACAGAGTTGAATGATATCAAGTTCATAAAACTATGTTGAGAAACCACTGATAACACTTTAAAATAAAGTGGGGGAATAACAACGATGCCTAAAACTCCCAGGAAAGACTCTCAAAACAACATTAGTGGACATAGATAGAGAGTACTTTTACTTAGAAGCTTCTAGGTGCACACCAGAAGTTCATGCATGGTTCAGTGAGGTTACAGTTTTTACAACCTTCAATAATTAATATATAATTAATATTATCTACAGCTAACTTGTGGTACCCATTTCCCCTGGTGCCCCACCCTCAGAGAGCTCAAAACTGCCTCTTGCAGAGCCTCCAAGGGCTCTGGGCCCTCTCTACTGTTTTGTCTTCAAGATATCTTGCAGGTGCTTCTTCTGAACAATGTGTCCTTGGGAACACTCAGGAATGTGTAAGAAAACATTTTAATAACTTTGAACACCTCATATGTGAGCAACCCAGAAAAACCTACATAATTCTACAAATTCTGAAAAATCTACAAAGCACACACTAAAACCCTCAAACAACAAGAAGATGAATTTTTTTTTTCTGTTTACGTGTATTTGTATATATATATGAGAGAGAGAGAGTCTTGAAGGAGAAAGAACACTTTTCTCATTATCTGTCCTATATACAGGGAAAATCAAACAAGTCAAAGCCTTTAAGCAAATGACACACAAAATATTTAAAACCAGCACAGCAGAAGAAGTGAGGAAATCCATCCCAACTGTGTGCTATTTCCTTTGCATCCTGTGACCTCCTCTAGAAAAGAATATTTTTCTTAGGACCTTTATATGATTTTTCTACATTATGACAGTATTTTTTTCAATTCATGAAGACAAGGAAAAATGTTTAAGTTATCATTCTTACTATCATTATCACAATGTTTTTACCAAAGAGTTCAACACTAATTTTCTTTGCAACAGAGTTCTTTTGCTTAAGCATGTACAATGTATCATTGACTGGAAATTGCATGGCACAAACAAATCATCAAAATGCTGCAGTGGTAACAACTGTATCATATACACTATGGCACACCTATTTACTACACACTGAGTTTCCTCTGCCTGTAGCCTTTATTGTGTTTTTTGCTTATGCAGGAAAAACAGTTGAATAAAACACATCATTTGTATGTTTGCTTAATGTAGTAATGAGTTGTATGTATTAAACAATATAATGGACTATGGTGTAATGGATATGTTCCTTGGCTGCCTGATAAAAATTTCTCACCAAAAACTGAACAAGGATAATGTAGGGGGTCATAAATTACATAAGCGTCAGCACAAAACCATAAAGAAATGAGTGCATTTCATCTCATTCCAGTGTCTGAAGGCTGAATTGGTCCATACTAGACTGCTGACCAACACATACATGGTATTTTGTAAAATTTGATTCTCCAATATTTTATTGCAAGAGATGTACCAAGTCACTCTGAAAACAATTACAGAAGGCAAATTGTTGTACTAGCTGTTCCATGAATAGATCACTGATATTTTGCCAGATATACCGGATTAATCTGGGGGTGTTTATTTCAATCATACTGTTGTCTTGCAATTAATTTCCACAGTCTAATGCATATATTAAGATGATGAATAATCCTGAAAGTAAATCTCTGTACCACAGCTTTAGAATATAATACCTGGTCACTTTCTTAGGGCAAGGAAAAGAAAATAGAAGAAAAAGTGCTTTACATTTGACATAAATTACCTTTATTCATTTGCTCTATCAGCTTCAGTTGCAGGCCATGTTATTCAGGTGAGCAATATTGTGATTGTATGAGCATTTGTGACTTTACAGAAGTTCCCCAGCCTCAGCTGACAGCTTTGTCTTGTAGAGCTGAAGCTTGATAGATCATAATTCAAACTGAAACAAACAAAAAAGTGTTTTAAGATCATCCTTCACCCTTATTAAAGACTCCTTGATCTAATAACAAAATCTTCTGTGTTTTTTTTCCTCCAACATTTTGACCTTTTTCCTTGCTCACTCTGTCCAGCTTTCAATACATTGCTGTTTTCTAGCCAGAAAAAGAAGTAGAATTCCTTGTATAGAACTATCTTTTGTGGTTGTGTTTGAGAACCTCTTTTGGTCTCATTTATTTATAATGTTTTTGAAAGACCTAGAAATCATAGCTTTTTATTCTTATTGAACTTCATTAACTTGCGGAGGAATCTAGCAGAATTTTTTACATCAGGCAACAACATTCCTGAGTAGTTTAGAAGATTTGTTGCAAGAAGATGGGGTTTGAAATGTGTTTGTACATATTCATATATGCAGAAGAAGGAATAACTTAAGGATATCAACCTCTGTGCTCACTTGGCCAGATATTTTGTTTGCACATGTACCATATTTATCTTGACCCATTCATACTATTTCCATTACTAACAGAAAGTTGTGCTGACAGATTCAGGGCAAGTTATGCCCTTTTGGCTGTGCTTTATGCTAAACAAATAACACCAATTTCCCAGATCATTTGGAGCAGAGAGAGCTATTCTGATTTGCAAAAGTCTTGCAGAATGAGGCAATTTGAAACTGAAAATTTATAATTCAGACTGCATGAAGTCATTCCTAAATTCCTACAAATGTGTTTTTATCACTGACAGTGGCAGTCTCCACCAACTCACATTTGCTGTTACTAGAGGTATATGTTACCAGGATAAGATAAAGCTTCACTGTAGTGATAAAAGGTTTGAAGTCCAACACAGTCAAATTTTCTTACAAGTCAACATGACATGGATCAGAAGCGACCCTACAATGTTGCTGATTCTCTTAAGTAGACCATTTACTAAAATATATCCCACTGATCTTTTCAATTATTTCCAGTAGTAGAAAAAAATATTTCCCCATAATTAAAAAGTACACTCTAAAAGTTAAACCATATATTTAAAAGTCAAGCTTACTGTAGAAACTACTGAGTCACATGAAATGTTATAGTTCCCTTGAGAACTACTTGTGACAGCTGTATGGGGCTAATTATCTAACTTGCCAATGCTGATTTTTTTACTCCTCTAGCAAGAGGTATCTTGCTTCCTATCAGAATATGAATTATATTTATTTTTCTATTTTTCAGTACAGTATGCATCAAGATGTATGGTGCTTCCTATCAGAATATGGATTATATGCATTTTTCTATTTTTCAGTACAGAATGCGTTCTCCAAGTTTGTGCTTTTAGCTCAATGGGATTGTCTTCATGGCCTATACTCATATGTGCAAGTCTACTGCTCAACATAGTAAGAATCCTGAAGGAATGAAGGAATGAATGAACTTCAGCTTATAGAAGAAGAAGACACAGAAGTCATTGGCACTATGGCTTGATTTGATATAGATTTTTACTAATCAGTTGTATGCCTTCAATTTTATCCTTCCCTGCAAGTATTCCTTGTGAAAA
>VXBX01007510.1:70394-81343 GCA_013400415.1 Scytalopus superciliaris
CTTTCTAAAGAAAAGTCAACAGAAAAACTTTTTAAATACCAACTTAAAAAAAACAACCAACCAACCAACCAACCAACCAAAACAAAAAAAAAACCCAACAGACCAACACAGGATGCATTTTCAAATAGGATAAACATGGCTTCCCACACTTAAACAAGGCTAAACTATATAAGTAGAGATGGAAGAAGAAAGCTCTAGACAAATGCTTACAGAAAAGAATTTAAGTGCTATGCTGCCTCGCAAGTGTAATAGTAGCTAAAAATAATTTGATATAATGAAACAAACAAACAAACAAACAACAAACCAATAATCAACTTGGTTCATGTAAACTGGAATATAGCTTTTAATGGAAATGACAGTCCTTGGCTATTGGGATATATATTTGGAAGACTTGAACCGGTATATCAGATTTTGGGCAGAGAATCACTGGAGAACATTGCAAGAAAGGAAAGTATATAAGTCTAAAAGATAGGAACCTAGGTAATATTTAAAAATGGACTTGCTTAGATAACCAGGTGAAGGAAAATAAGAAGTATATATACAACAGCTGTGTAAATAAAAGGGAGTAGTAATCTGTTCTCCACATTGAGAGAACAGAAAGTAACAGGATCCAACATGATCCTAATAGTTTCTAGATGAGTTCAGTTTATGGGGCTAGATGAATCATCAGTAACACAAGAATCTATGCATCAAACACCCTTGCATAACTCTGACTTCTCCCTGAGGCCAGTTTTCTAAAAGAAGCAAGTATTACAACACGGACATTCTACAGAACTATTTTCAGATTTAGGAAAACCATAGACATTATGCAATCAGCACCCTGATATTGCATAGAGATAGGCCTGTAGATCTTTCAACACAAAAAAAATTATTTTCTCTTCCCAAAATTCAATCTTCCCCAAACAGTCTCTGAGTTCAAAAAGGAGGAAGAAGAGAAAAAAAGGGGTGGGGGTCGTGAAGGGTGGGGAGATGTTGCTATTTTCACATTTGACAGAGTTTCAAGATGCTGTATTCACTGTTTGGCCTTTTCTTAAGTGCAGCAGTTCACTTGCATCATAATTACAAAGTTTAACAAACAGCATAAATGGCTGAAAGAAGTACATTCCAGTTAAATTAATAACAGATTTACATTACACATTTTTTTCTGCAATTTAAAAATAAAAGCCCTTCAATGATAAAATGTCATATGAATTCCCAAAGCTCAGCAATATTTCTGTTTTAAGAAGGTAAAAGCTCTTCCCCAGTCCACTGTGAAAGCTCTGCTCTTTAGTGACTTCCAAAGCCCTATTCATAAATACTCATTAGGTACTATTTCACCATAGGGTGCAGCATTACTAGCAGAGCTCCCAACTCAGGGCCAAAATGGAAATGTTAGTATAGTAAATCAGGCCAAATGTCCTGGTAATTCTATACATGAAAGATCAGCTTTAATAATAAGATGTTAACTAGGGACTCAGCTCATTTTATTTTTAGTACTCAAGTGTCAAATGCCAGGAACTGATTTAAAGGGGAAAAGCTATGGGTAAGGAATGCATAATATGATTGCACCATTTAAAGAGAGAAAAGCTTGAAGGCAGAGACCATTTGCAGTGCATCTGGCTGACAAACTGCAAAGGTAGTCGATCCAAGAGAAAATATATTTTGGGGTCACATATGCTACCTGCTACCTTCCTGAAATTGCCACAGATTAGCTACTTTAACACCTTGTTATGAAATATTTCTGTACATCAGCAGAATTCTTTAGCTGCTCTTTGGACTAGTGACTGGTTAAGCATAAAATGTGTTAACTGCATTAGGACTTTTGTTTTAATTGTAGAATCTTTAATGAAGCAATATAGAAATTAGGGACCTAATGCCACTAGTCATATTTCACTCTTTCTGTAATCATTAAATGCACAAGTAACTGTTCTCTCCATTTTGCTCTTAAGCACAATATTTTGTAAGGGAAAAAACCAAAAAAACACCACCCCCCCAAAAAAAAAAGAAAACCAACCAAACAAACAAACACCAGAGATGTGTAGGTAAGGTAACCATTAATTATCACCCCCCTTTCCCTTCAGATAAGCTTCTCTTAAAGAGTGGCACTTCCATGACTAGTAAACAGTAGTTCCAATATTGTTACTATTTATTATTTATTATTCCATGAGTTCAGGAAGAGACCCTATATTATGTGGGAGAAAATAACACAAATTTCCAGTGTGGCTCAATGTACTTTTCCATTCTTGGACTTCATTAAGGTTGTCTACTTTATTTGTAAGCATTATGCTTTATACAAGGGGATTGGGAAAGCCATTTAGCGTTGACTGCCCTGAAAACTCTCTCTTTTGGTCAAACCCATCTCTGATTTAAAGGGCTGAAACTTGGAGGAGGTCATCTGTCTGTACCTCATTATGCTCAAGTTGCCAGGCTCTACTTTAGGTCTTACACAATTTCTTGATAGAAACTGGCACAATAGAGCCTGCACTAAAGAAGGAAGCCTTCTTTTTCTAGTGAAAATTGTATCCATGTGTGATTCCAAATGAGGGTCTTTGGACCATGGAGTACTGCAACTCCGTGTTTCCCACATGAAGTCACTTCAGTCATAATACTAGTTCTGACAGAGCTGTGGATATCCGTGATGTAAGCATGAGAGCATTGATGCCAGACCTGCGACTAACTTGCCTAACATGGAAAATAACACAAAGGAAAACCACTTTGCCAATGCTTTCGCAACCTATGGTGTTTTCACCACTGACAGGTGTCTTCTCACAACTCACCAGAGCCACCAGAGACAAACATAGACAGTCTTCAAGAGAATCAAGAGATCAAACTGGTGTGGCAAAAGCTTACTAAACATTGCCAGCTGTGACAGATCATTCAATTCCTTCCAGGAGTTTCACCAAGTTGTGCTTTTAAGGAAGTCAAATCTATTGCATTTTACTGCACAGGGACTTTTAGGATTTCCAGTGCAGAATGCAAAAATTTCTACAAAGGGGTAAACAGAGAATGTTTCCTATGGAATATGCTTTTCCCCCCATGTGTTCCCTACATGCCTGATATCAGTAGCTTTGGTTTACCAGAATAATATCAGAATGCTCCCTTATCTGAATGACACAGAAGCTAAAAGAACTCTTTAGATCCAAACACAACCTTTTTTTGTGCCATCATGTGAACTTCTATGATATCACCATGAAACCAGTCATGCAGAACTTTGGAAGAAGAAAAGGAGAACAGAGATTTTTTAATTTTTTTTTTGCTGACAATCCCAATTGCTCAAATTGATTCAGTTCAATTATGTTAGTTTTATTCATAGGTCAAAATAAGCTGTGATGATAGAGAAACAAAAAAATCCTTCTTCTTCCTTGCAGATCTTATCTCTGGTGCCCATATCATAGTATATAACTCCAGTGCTTTAATTTATACTAGCTCTGTTTTCAGGGCAGAATTGTCTCCTCACATGGTGTATTTAATATGCATGCCATATAAATCACAAAAATCAGGAAAGAAGACAGGTGAGAGGATAGGGGGAAAGTGGTTAATGTCAGGAAAGAACTGAAATGCTTTGGCTGAGATTACCAGTATATTGCTGAAAACATGTGGCTTACCACTGGAGTCAACATCTTCCTGTTTTTGCACTATCTTGGGTAATCTCAGCTAAAAGATGAGCTCATTGAAACCATATTGCACGGTACAAAATAGACAAATACCACTGCAAAACACACAGCTAGAGCACAAAAGCTACTGTATATAACTAGAATATATTGATTAATCCCTGTCCCTTCACAAATTTTCAATAACATTAAATTCCTGTCTTCTTTCTGCCTGTGGAGGAGCACAGATCAGTGATTTAGATACCCACTTACAACTGCATGTCTATTTCTCCTGATTCCTAGTGTCAACCCTAATTAAGTGGGGTGGAAATAATTTTCAGGATTGCAGTCATGTTCCCTGATGGTGCATATAACAAATGCACACATACACAATCATATGAATGAAAGGTAGTCACAGTTTACTGCCAAAAAGTCTCTTGATAGAATTTAATCATGCCTATGCAGCACTTTAGGAAGGCTATGAAACTTAGTCAAGCCTTCTAGAATATTTTGTGAAAACAAAGTACACACATACTTTTCATAATACTGAAATATAGCTTATTTTAACGTACTATTATTTTGCTTAATATTACTTGCATTATAACATAACATTATTCCACAAGCATTTTAAAATATAATTTCTCTCTATTTTAATATAATACTTCATAATATTTTCTTTTATTTTTTAATATAGAAATGTGTGCTTTTTTAAAGGTTAACTGGCATGAGAAATTAACCCAATTCAAAAAGATATTATAAGTCAGAGTTACAATTTATTAAAAAGATTTCAGTAAATACAATGATACAGAGAAAAAATTGGCTTTAACCCACAAAAACCAGATGTATAACCCAGCACCTGGGACACAAACAGAATGGAGTTCATTAGCCTCTGTTCTGAGCCCCACGTGGTCCCCCTGAGTGCAGAGTAAAATGAAAGGAAAACCTGTTGGTGNGCATGTGGTCCCCAACAGAACAAAATGAAAGGAAAGGAAAACCTGTTGATGAGGATGATCACAAGTCTGGTCAAGAGTGGCAGTCACAGTCCTGCTGAGGTTCTGGTCCTCCTCTGTATCTGATAAGTAGTATCCCAAAAACCCAAAGCCCAAGATTATATATGTTTAGGTTCAGATGGGAATGCCCAGTACCTCCCCCAGGGTGAGGAGTGATTTACTCAGTGAGTCATGGGATATTTTTGGAATCACCTATGGCCCATTAGCAGAAACGACCCCTCAGGCTGGGTGTGAAGGTGTTAATGACTCCCCGGAGGGGAGTTATCACAGCTGAGTCATTGTGTAGACAGGTGTGAAGACAGGAAAACATCCCTGTCTCACAGAGCTCCTAAACACCCAACTTGTAGTCTGAGGGGTCAGGTGTGCCTTGGGCAGCTGCTGCCAACAATCCATTATTAACAGTTCATGAGAAATTACACAGAGGGGATAGAATACAGTTGTGGTTACACCCACACAGTGATAAACAGGACCTGGCTTCTGTAACTAGGACATAAGGCTTCATAATAAGGAGTAAATTCTTGTATGCTTGATACCACTTAAGATTTCAAAGGGCAGACAATAGCAACCTTGGCATTGCTTTGGTTGGCATTTGGATAAATTAACTGTAAAATGAGTCCTAGGTTGTCCTTAACCAAAATTTGCTGTACAGGTTCATTTACAAAGCTCAAACAGAATGACCTGGCAATCTGGCTTAGAGATCCCTCAACTGCTATAAATGTGACCTGACATTTTTTTACCAGTGAAATATTAGATTACAGCAAAGAATATAGCATAATTTTATTTTAGGGTCTAAGTGAAAGTGATGGTCAAACTGATTAAGATGTAAAATTACTTTGTAAAATTAAATTATTTATAATATGATGCATACACTTTGTTTTATGTCATGTAATACAATTACTTCATGCAGTATAGCAGCTGTATTCATTGGTGCTGCTGACAAAACAAAAATAGTATCATTGCCAAGAAGGGGGTCAAGAACTTTAAAGGGCAGTTATTCTGACTTACAACATCTCATCTTTAAAATAAGAACACCTGCAGATTTTGATGGGTTTTATAAATTAGCTGTTAAACTGTCTTTTTTTCCTCTGTAATACTAGTTAGAACCATCTTTTTAGTAATCTTTAAATGGTATTGATATTTTAAATTACTACATGTTATCATGCTCTCCTCAGATGGTCAGTTTTCTTACCTCAGTCTCCAATAGCTTGCAATTTTTTGCCAACAATCAATTCAATGTCCCAGAGAGACTAGGTGAAATAGTTTAGAAGTCTAGACATTTCATAAGTAGCTCTCATTCAGTAATTAAATACCTAAATGTCATCAGTCAAGTCAGTGAAACTGCAAGATCAAAATCAGAAGTAGTGGCAGATTTGAAAATTCTTTGTTTTTTCTGTGTAACTTTTATGAGTAGTACTATATTGAACTTCTTAGGTAATTCTTTCAACTGCTCAACTCTCCTGAAAAGTTCTACTGATCAGACCACATACTTGAAATGTATGGTCAGCTTATAGCAATTAATTCACCAAAATTAATGGTATTTAGAATGGAAACTTTCAATTTCTACCTTCAGTTATGCAGTGTTATTTTAGTGTTCCACATTCTCTTTGTGATGTTTGAACTTGTGCCAATTCAGTATGAAAACAGAGAAAAGTCTGAAGACTGTATTCTACTGAATGGCATGTGCTACATTCTTGTCTTAGTGAAATAAGACACACACACTCAGCAACAGCAAACAAGAACAAGAAACATAAATGCTGAAAATGTTGTGAAATAAAACACTAAAAAAAGTAATCTTTTACCTGCCCAGCATTGCTTAGTAATTAAAGCACTACTCAAAAAATATTTCTGCAATTCCAGCAAAAAGCTCAACCAAGAAAGTGGAAAAAAGTTTCTCTGTTTTACCCTGGGATACTTTGAACTTAAAATTAGTTGGCATCATGGAGTACCTCCCATGTTGTAATTCTGGCCCAGACATTGCCTTTCTTTATACTGTTTTGATTAAATGGGCAAATAACTTACAGTATCAAATACTGAAAATAGAATTCTGTCCAAGGTTTGTTTAGTTTCAGTTAAGCACATAAATTCTGTTTTCTACTCTGAAATGTTGCCCCTGTATTTGATCAACACTTCTGTCAAGACCTTGTAGTCACTCTGTAAATATTATCTTTGTGTAATGATTTAAAAAAAAACAGAACAAAATAAACCAAAAACAACTGAAATTATTTTCTAGTGATACCAGAAATTTCACAATCTCCTAACCTACTGCCAAACTATCTTTTCACATCAGTCTTTGGATATGACAAATCTATAATTTTGTTAAGCTTGTATTTAATATATTGCCCAGGGTGACAGATTTTCTTAGAATTTCAAATCCCTTAAAAGATGCTCCTGTCCATATCATGATAAAATGAAGTTTCTCTTACTCCCCACTTCATATTGTTGTGGCATAAGACTGAACTTCTCACATGGCAACAAACACTGAGTTGCAAAAGCTCTGAATTTTGTAGTTGCTCAGCAAACTTGCCCTAACTCACCAGAAATTCCAAAGGCCAGATGCAAAGTACGAAGTTACAAGCAAAATACCCAAAGACTGTTTGAAAAATGGGAAATTATATTATTTATCATCATGACTCAGAAATATTTGAGATTAAGTCCTTAGTCTACCTAAGCAAGGTAATACTGCTGTAGGTTCGTAGTTTACCTGTGTACTTAAAATATATTTGTGAGGTCACAGAGCAATAAACATCTTTGTCTTATTATATTATAGTTGCAAAACACTGCCTGTAACATGCCTCCTGTGTCACATTGCTCAGGAAAGTGAAGGCAACAGCAGATAACATGGATCTTTAAATTCTTTCAAGAAAAAACCTGCAATCCATTCCACACTCCCCACTCCCACCCCCACCAGAAAACAAACAAAAGACCCAAAACCAAAACAACAACAACAACAACAACAAAACCCACCACAAACAAACAAACCTCCCCCCCCAACCAACCACCAACAAAAAAACCCCACCCACCAAATACCACTGAAACTCCTAGGAGCAATTTGACATTGTTATTTCCTAGTCAACAAGCTCTGCAACTCAGGGCATATCTGTCACAAAACTGTCTTCTGGGGTACAGATCTCTGTTGATATCAGACCTCATTTTCTGTGAAACAATAGCCTGATCTGATAATAGCATTATGATTCTGGGAAGAATTTTAAGAATATTATTAAGTAAATAAAATAATTTAGTAAAATGCAAAACAAACCAACTGAACAAAAAACAACTGGCAACTACTTCTATCACAACTCATTGTATTCTAATATGTTCTTCCCATAGAAGAGATTTGGCTATGTGGAAAAGAAAGAGGAAGATATTGTTTTATTTAATTTCAATATTTTCAAATCAATAGAATGTCACTAATAACACATCTAAATTACATTTCAAAGGAGAAACTGAATTAGTTGAAAGAATTGTAATCAAGATTGGTTTGGAGTTTTCTTAAAGTGAAGAGAAATGCAAGAAGTGCATGTCCTGTACCACATCTATCACATTACCCTGTCTCCATTTCAGCTGCATATTCAAAGACAGCACAAGGCCAGAAAATTAATAAGGCACCAGAACATTTAAAGACTACTGGGAGAATAAAGTCATCCTGGTTTAGTGTTGTTTTTCTTTCCTCTTCTTTTCAGCCAACTTGCAGGAAACTGTAGATGTTTTCCATTTATTCTGATTACCTACTTCATACAGACATTTGTTTAGTTTCTTTATAATAGTAGATAACTTGCTTTGGGAGGGTAATTACTACTGAAATGAGAAATAAGTGTTTTATCAGAGCAGGCTCATTTTCAGCAAATGTATATGAATACTCAGTTTTTGGAAACACACACACAATCCCTTTTGAAGATTGTTGCTCCCATTGGAAAGGCATCTGACCCTCTTTTGAATCAAGTCTTCAAGTACTACACTTTTAAAAATTAAATTGAGCATTGACTTTAGCCCATTTTGGGAAAAAAAAAAACAAAAAAAACAAAAAAACACCAAAACCAACTAACAAAAAAAAACCAAAAAGCCCCACAAAAACAGAAACAAAAAACAAAAACAAAAAACCCAAACCAAAACAAACAAACAACAAGGAAAAAATAACAAAAACAAAACAAAAAAAATCAAAAAAACCCAACACCACGTACACATTTATGTTATACTTCAACTGTTGTTAAGCCTCTGATGTTCTAAGTGACAGCAGTTTTGCAGAAGTGACCCAGGGCACTAATCACTGTCACTGTTACCAGTACTGTTACTGTACCCAGTATCAACAGGGAACTAGTAGTCTCCTCAAAATCCTCAAGCAGCCCAAATGTCTCTGTCAGAATCACGATGCCCAGGTGTCCTAGTTACAGTGGCTGGGATCAATTTATCACTGTGTGGGTATAACCAAAACTGTGTATTCTTCATCCTTTGTGTCATTTCTCATGAACTGTTAATAAAGGATCCTTTGCAGCAGCTGCCCAGGGCACACCTGACTCCTCAGACTACAAGCTGGGCATTAAAGTACCCTGTAAGTCATGTGAATGTTTGCTGTCTTTCACAGCAGTGACTCAGCCATAACTCCCCTCCAGGAAAGCATCAGCGCCTTTACACTCAGCCTGAGGGGTCAAGTCTGCTATTAGGGACTGGCACAATAGGCAGCTGCAAGGACCAAGACCATCAAAGATTCCAAAATATCCCATCACTCACAGAGTTAAATCACCCATTGTGAAATTCCCTGTCCAGGGGGACGTCCTGGGCATTCCCACCTGAACCTGAGCATATATAATCTTCAGCTTTTGGGACTTCTGGTACCACTCATCAGATCCAAAGGAGGACCAGAACCTCAATAGGACTATGACTGCCACTCTTGCTCAGACCGTGACCATTTCTCTCATCAGCAGGTTTCTTCTTTCCTTTCACTTTGTACTCAGGGGGGCCACGTTGTGCTCAGCACAGGGGCTAACAAACACCATTCTGTTCATGCCCCAGGGTTCTGGGTTATACATCTATTTTTTGTGCATTAAAACCAATTTTCTCCTCTGTACCATTGTATTTATTGTAATCTTTTTAGTAAATTAACTCTGACTTGTAATCTCTCTTGAGCTGCGTTTTGTTCATCTGCTGGTTTTACCTTTACAGCAGCATACCAAGTTATGCTAAGCCAGCACTAGATAATAGTAGAAAAGCTGTGATCATTCCTGTATATAAAAGAATGCACAAAAGTGGTCACTGCAGAGCAGGGAACAGGCTGTAATAAACCAGTTCACGCAGAAGAAATGCACTTTTCTGCAATTTTTCACAGCCCCAAGAAAAATAAGAACTAGGAGAGTGTGCATTTCCACATGTAATTTTCTCACATATGCATGTGAAAGCATTTGCAATGTGATTGTGTTGTCTGCTGTGAGGATTCTTTGCTTTAGCAGTAACTTCGTTAGGTTTATTAAAAACAGTGTATGTAGATTTTTTGTTTAACTTTCTATTTTTAAAAACCTTCTTAAAACCACACTGTTGAAACTATTAACAGAAGCCTCTCCAATTTCTCAAAATACCCCATTTCAATGAAATAATGTATAAAACTTTAAAGGTTTTTATGTATTTCTGTAATCAATCTCAGTAATAATATGGTATACAGTTTTCCAATCTGATTGAAAATAGTGCAAAATAAATAATAATAAAAAAATGGGGTTAGTGTTAAAACCATGACTCATCTCCATGTTTTAATTTAGACATCATTTATAAAGGCTAAATAGTCATCAGCACAGTGACAGAAAAGTAATTAAGTTAGATAGTCTTTTTACACTATAAGAGGGATAAAAATGGCATAGCATCATTTTTGCTTCATCTCTTTGTCTTAGCAAAGATCAATTTCAACTCATTTTCATATTTTGTTTTCTTTTACTTTAGGTCAGCAGGCTCACAGACATAAAACAAATCCAGAGTAGTTAATTAACATTTGCTGATTGAATAAAGAGTTACTAAAAAACCTTCGGTGAATAACCAATACAGTTCTGCAGAATTGGGTCCTTAGGAGTATGGGGTTCATGTTAAGAAAATAAGTGTTCCAGTTAGAAATGTGAAATTACAACTTAAGAAGTATAGTAGCTAACACAATATATTTAAAATTTAAAGTATTTTCATCCAAAGAATTTTGTAAAAGGGAAACTTTACAATAAGAAGAGTCTGTCCTACAAATGCATCTTGATGACATGTAGATAGCACATAGTTTAGATTACACATGGTAGTTAACCTCCTAATGCCAAGTGACAGAACTAAAACAAGCAGATCTTTTTGTAAGGTAACTAACATGACTACTTGAATGAAAAATTTTTTTATGCTAGTAAAGACAGGAAAA
>VXBX01007510.1:99641-110168 GCA_013400415.1 Scytalopus superciliaris
CCTTTTTTGTCCTCAAGTCTCTGGCACCTTCCAGTTCAACTACCTGGTATACATACGAGTTTGTAATTTCTGCACACATAGTTCTGTATATTATTCACTGTAATTGACAGATTTTTAATTCACATTTATTAGTTGTTATTGCCCCTGCATCTGGTGGAAAAAGGTAAGATGCTGAAGCCTCTTTAGTGACTTAGAAACAGTAAAAGCACATGGAAAATATGCTCCCAAGTGACTTAACCTCATCCACAAAGAGCCCTTAAAAGAATTTTACTAATTCATTGCAAGTTTTGAGGTAGGCAAAACAAAGAAAGGCAAAAATAATGCTAGAGTATAGCAGAAATATTGTGTGAAAATTGCAAAATACAGGAAACAGAAGTTTGAACTCTACACAGGATACCACAGCATTGTACAGGCAGTGCTATATATATTAGTGGTACATATATATTACTACATGAGAAATCACATTTACTACTATCAGGTTGAAACATAATGTATTGCTTTATTTTTACAAATCATACTATGCAACATTTATGAATCTACTTCTAAAAGCCGTACCATAAATAATTTAAATCAAATTGCATTTGTCAACTAAATCAACGAAGTACCTTTAATGACACATTATGCTTGATATTTTTTATTGTGTTTGTCCCCTTGCTTGTGGACTGGTAAAAATCAGTATTCTGCAATTGATCTCCCTATCATTAGAATGAATTAATGATGCCCTACCATGTTTCCAATGAAAGACAAAGATTTTTTCATTTTATTTCAATTTTATCTACACCAAGGATACTGATAGCACTGTGTAAAGATGTGCTTTAACACAAACACAAATTATCATGGAAAAAAAAATACCAAAACCAAATATAGAAACATCTCAACAAGTAGAAATGCAGGGGGGGGGTTTTAATTTTTTTGATCATTAGCCTGGTCATGAGATTTATAAAAACTTTTCCAGTTACATCAGCTCACATGAAAGAGCTCTTCTGCCCATATCTCTTTACCAAGTCACACTTCTGTGTTATGCCCCTGTGATATCAAAAGCCAAGAAACCTCTTGTGAGGGATGCTCCTTCATGAGAAGGCTTTGAGCAGCATATGGGGGGAACATTAGCAGAAAAGCATCAGTGTATGAGCTGTAATACAATGCATTCTTGCAAGCCCCATAAAAAGACACCAAGCTCCTCTGGTTTCTGCTTACATATTTTCATTGACTCCTTTCAAATCTCTCCCTTTGCTGCACAAGACTTACTGCAAGAAGACATAAGGGGATTTGTTTTGTTTACAGCGTTTTCACTACTTGCTGGGTAAAGACATATTACCACAGCTCTGATACCAAAACTGCCAAACCACTTTCACTTATAGTATGAAACCTTTCTTGAATCTTTGTTAGCAATTTGTAACACTCTATGTCCAGCTGGGTGCCCTACAAAGATTAAACATCTTCCACTAATAACCCAGTATAGGTATTCATATGTTCAAAAGAACGTGTGACCAGCCAAGAGCTGGGAGACCCTCAGAGATAAAGACTTTCTGGTTAAAGCAGAGCAACTATCTTCATTCATTTATATGGCTGAAATGTACAATACACTAAGAGAAATTCTTAAAGCATCAGTAAAGCTTTAAGAAACCAGTCTTAGTCTCAGTTTCTCTAAATTTTGTGCTTACAAATTTTATTTTTAAATTTTAAAATGAACCAAAAAAGAATGTTAGAAGCAAGTGTTAATTTTGTTATATTTGCAGACCAATTGCTAAAGAAAATGTTTTGGTTTGCAGCAATTCAAATATTTCCATTTGGTAGGCAAAACTCATAAGGAGTAATAATACTTGTAATAAACTCTGAAATATTGGCAGTGATTATTTCTTGTGGTCACATGGGATCAATATTTCATCCTGGTATTATCTAGCCTTACTTCTGAATCTCTAAAATTTTGCAAGCAAAGTTATTTTTTATTTTACGTTATATTATACATTATTGTTCTTTCAAAAAAAAAAAAAAACTTTAAAGATTTTTTTCTTGAAAATAACTCTTTTTACATCCCACATGAAATAAGATAAAGAAATGGAAGTGGCAGTCTGAGTTTAAGAGCTCCTGGAAGGAAGGAACAGGCCTGTTAGGATGGTCTAAAGATGGCAAAATGGCACATGTGAGGGTAAACAAATTGAAATGCAAACATGAAAGGGAGGCCGTATTTTCCTGTAGTGATCCTGAGACAGATATTAATCAGACACAACCACTATAATACTTTTTTGTGTAATTGCATTCATTTGGACAAAAACTCCAAAACAAACAAACAAAAACCAAACAGCATGAAACCTGCAAAGATTTAAGTCAGCCTCTGTCTTCCCATCTCTAACTAAGTGCTGCAAGAGAAATACACACACAAAGATGAAATATATTATCATTTCGTGAAAGAGTGGACCTAGCCTGAGAAAGTAAAAGGTAATAGGAATATACATGCACAAAGGGACACCTGAGTGACAGAGTGATGGAGAGAGAATTTACCAGAGAGACAACTTTTGGGAAGGGTGCTGGCAGCAAAGACAGTTGCAATTCTGAAAAAACAAATGTTTTTTCCTGGGGTTCATGGAATAATTGCATCAAAGAAACAAACAGACACCATTACCCATTTCTACTCAAAATTTTTATCAAGCTATTCCCATAAAAAACCCCACCAACCAAACAAAAACGCCCTAAATAACAAGGAGGAAAATGTGTATTTTTTTATAAAATAGCCTGGGAAACTTATTTAAGTGAAAAAGAAATTTGTAACAAATATTGTGTTTCCTGGCTTGATTTTTGTTTCTTTTATTTTATTCCTGCCCTCCCTCCTCCTGCCCTCCCCACCCCCCCTTCCTTCTTTGAAAAAGAATCAAGATTTTCAGATGTCTGTGGAGTTTGACTCATAGACATGGAAATCAATGGGCACCACTCTATCGGCTTCAGAGAACAGTGGAGGAATTTAAATTATTTTGTTCCTAGTATCTTGATTTTTTTTCCCTTCATTTATGATTCAAGAGCATTGAACTGTTCTCAGGCCAGTAGATGTGTAATGTCTCTGAAGGACTCAAGGCTGCATATTAGAGATTGATTTAGCTTTCTTCCTTTTTATAGAAGAATTATAATTGGTTAGAATGAAAATTTATCCTATAATTTTGAAACAGCAGAAAAAGTCAACAGAATATATTGTCATGTAGAGAGGGAATGGAAGAGATAGTATGTCTTTTCATTTATAAACGAATATATGCAGTAAGGGAGAATATGAACACAAATTTCTTCAAAGTATTTCCAAATGCTTTTGCCAAGCTGATACTTTCCTAAATTGGTTTATACTGTAGGAATCGATTAAAATATTGTTACTGATACACTGCTGTAGCAAAACTGCAAGTCTGGACATGCATATCCATATTTAATGACGCAATATGTACTCTTGTACTGAGCAAAACAAATGAATAAATGGAAAGTTTAGAAAATACTTTTCCATATATTTCAATACATATGCAAAAAATAAGGAAAGGGTCACTTTGAGCAGAACATTACAAGGATGGGCGTTTATATGCTCACTACATTTATGCATCCTTCTCAGGTGCATGAATTAAGGATCTTCACTTCCACAAATGTAACAAAACTGCCAGAGGATGACACAGCACTCAATTGCACTGTGGACTGTGCATATGAAATCAGGTTCCTCACTGCTGGGCATAAGTTTACAATAGATACGGTTTCTGGGTATTTGGTACTCCCTGCTCTGGACACAACCACTTAAAACAGGCTACTGTCTGTTTCTGGATAAAATGTATCATAGAAGAGCATTAGTTTTGCCTTGTAGTTCTGTTACACCCTTTTGCAGCAGTACAAGCAGTTCATGGGAACACACGCTGGATTGTTAAATGTTAATGTAGTTTTGAGCAGCACATTAGAGATCACATTTGAAAAACAGAGCTATGCAATGGTGAAGCAGAGCAAAACCTAAGATCCTCAGACAATGTAACACAAATTTCCTAGGGAATGTTTAACTAGAAGCCAGGACTTGGGGATTGTCTGGAAATGATAGTGGGCTACAGAGGAATGATAACAAGAGATAAAGGAGGTAACAGGATTTGAGGGAAGAGCTCTTGCAACATCCCATCTTGAAATCAGCAGAAACCAGCAAAGGTCAAAAGTTCGTGATGATGAGAAGAAATACAGCCACTGCCACGATGAAGTAACAGGAACTCCCACCAAAATATTCCTCAAAAGAATGACCACACCTCTGACTCCTCCTGAACTCCCCCTACTATGAATATTATAATTGTGTGTTGCAACAACATGAATATTTATGTAGAAATGTTGTAATCCCTCACAGAAATTGTATAAATACCCTGATTTTACACTGACTACTTTGGAACTCTTTGTCCAGCGCGAGCTGGGGGTTCACCAACGTTGCCTTAATAAATACCTCGCTGTATAAAGACACAAATTTGTCTTTGTGCAGTTTCCTATGCCTTTTGGGGCGCGAATTCTCGGCATCAATGGCTGTTGGGATGAACCATAACCAGAGATTGAGAAGCACCTAGCACTTTACAAGGAACATTTAGGAGCTAACAGAGATTAATAATGCAAAATCATCATTCTGCATGGAATACTTTTATTCTTTTGGATTTTTGTTTCTTTCACTGATGCTTGTTATTCAGAAAGTAAGATCCTTGCACATGCTTTTAAGACCTCTCTATATTGGCCATACTAAGATATTCTAATTGGAAGCAGAAATGTGTCTGCAGTTTAAAAGCACAAGAAACAACACCTTTGTGTCATGAAAAAGATGGCAATTTGTACCAAAACCAGAGACATTTCCATAACGTTGGTTATTCTGGATCACCACACTCCATAAACTGCTAACTAAACCACGATTTATACCAAAGAATGAAGTCAGTGCCTCTGGTACAGGAATGTGACATTTCACCAAGCCAGTTAACTTGGCTAGCTCATGTAAGTTGTAAAATCAAGGTAAGAACATTACCAAATTCATATTTAAAACACTATATTGAAGCATTACCCACTAAACTCAGGAATGATTTTGCACCTGCTGTTATCTGCAGGCTTTATTTGTTTTTATTTATTTTTTATAATCCACTTACTACATTTTTAGCACCAATAAACTATTCAAACAAAGCTAGCCCATAAATTATGCAGGTTTTGAGAGAAACACCAAACTGAATCACCACTTTAAAAACCCCAAAAAAACCCCAAAACAAAACCCAAAAAAACAAACAAAGGAAAAAAACCAACAAAAAGTCCCTTGAAATTCTGTAACTAGCAGACTATAAATGGAAGAATAATACATTCTTAAACCTTGCCTTTACCTTGATCTGTAACAAATAGCTGCACTTTTAAAGTTTTATTGGCAGAATTAGAGTTTAACACAAAAGGAAACAATTATGTATTGCAAAAAAGGTACATCCTTTTTCCCTGTTTGTGGTCATTTTGCTTTTTACGCCCCAGTATCTTGATCACTGCTGTTTGATGAATCAGCTTTCCTGTTAACTAGAGGTGCAGACCCATCATGTAATGAAAACACTCTCATTTTATGACTCCCTAGGCTGTAGTTCTGCATATTAAAATGGAATTTCAATCTCAGTGTAAGAAATAAAATCAAATCTAGCATCTGTGGTTTGAACAGAACAGAAAAAAAATGCTGCTCCTTTAATTATAACAGTATTTTTTAATGTTAGACAGTATAAAAAGAAGCTCTGGGTGCAATTAAAAAAGCCTATAAATTAGAAATAAATTGGTAGAAAACAGCACAATTGTTCAGTTTAAGGAGTAGTTTCATTAAGCATACAAATTTGATAGCAAGTAGTTTCATGTCCTGTTTAAAAGTAACAGAACTACTATTAAACTATCTATTACATATTGCTTTCATCTGTTCAATAAATAATAGATTGAAGGTGAATGGGCTTGTCTCATTAATCTCTTTAGGTTTCTTAACACTTTTCAGTGGGGAAAAAAAAAAAACGAAAAGGATTTTATTAAGTATCTCTCAACAGCATCTCAGCATTTTTAAAGCTATTACATATGAAAGGAATTAATACAATTTGCCAGAAAGTTCTGGCAATGGTGGGATTTTAGAGGACAACTTATTTAATTCTGTTCACTGGAAACATCTTTGACACTGTGATGCAGGAAAAGAAGCACTTAACACTAGTGTTAATGCAAAACCACCCTATAAACGTTCCATGTCTATTGCATTTGTACTGTGCTATTGTTTGTCCCCTATAAATCAAGAAAAATTGCATTATTTTTTTCCCCTTGCCACTCCCCTTCCTCTCTCCTCCCTTCTCCTTTACTGTGTGCTTAGCAGAGCTGTGAAAAGGTAACTGATTTTGAGGTTTAGAAAGGTCCATGGTCTTTAGACAGGTTAATCTGCATACTTTCTCCTGCTGCTGAACTCAGTTCTATAAGGGACAAACTGTGTCACTGTTACTTTGTTTTCACCCTTGATTTTTGTTAATAGTGCTTTCCCATATAAATTTTTCCATAGAAAATCTGGTAATTTAGTAACAGGAGAGTTTTTTAAATGTGTTTTCTTTAATTACTTCTCTTTTTAAGAATAGCTACATAGCAAGAGTGGTATTTTCTGTAACAATACCCAGTTTTGCAAGAAACAGATGCATCTCTAGCCATAAATGCTAAACTTTTCGTGGAGCACAGGAAAAATGCACGTAAGAATGCCCATATTCTAACAGATGTCTATGATATAAGAAGTATATAAATTTATTAATGAAAATTTTGAGTTCTCAAAAAGTTTAAGCTAATACTAGTTATTCAGTGTTACACAGTATAAGTATGTTTAGGCATGAAATGAAACAACAGAAACAGTAATAAAGGAAAGAGTAAAGCATTCCTTTGGAGATAACCCTTAGTGAAGTACCTGTTTTTGTACAAGGTTAGACCTTAAATGCATTTCCACTCCATTGCCTCATTTTTCTATTGCTCCCTCCTATCACAATATATGATAATCAGCTGCATCCATTGTATTTTGCAGTGATATTCCTTGTTTATCCAATGCAAGGTTAACATGCTGCTAAGGAACATTAAAAAATCAGATTTTTTCTCTGTTACCTAGAGCTAAGCTTAGATTGATGATCATTGAGGTCCCTTTCAACCTGGTATTCTATGAATCTACGATAGAACTAACTACAGGATTAAATTTGTTATGATATGAAGGATGATGTGGTGAAAGCCTATCCCTGCAAGATGTGGGAAGCCATGAAGTAGGCCACAGTGCCAGAAATCTGTAGACTTAGTAATTTCAGCTGGATGTATGATTTTAGAACATGAACTTCTAAATAAATACAAATGACAAAGTAATCACTGAAAGGAAGGAAAGAGTAGAGGAACTAAAGAAGTCTAGATCTATTATTACAGATAGATGAACACAATCATAATGTGCTGCTTCATGTTTCTACCAATATTCAGAGGTAACCAGATCCTGAAAAGTTTTTTAGCCCAGGAAAAATAAGGACTAGCTCAGATTAACCTTACTCTACAGCTGTCTACCTTCCCTTTCTGTCCTTATGTCCCTTCAGTTTTCAGTGGACTGATTATGCTCTTGATTACACTCATGAAAAGGTAGGCAATGAAATAGTTGTAATTAATATGACATTTGCTGACACATCATTGCCTGTGTCTGGTACTTTTATAATGAAAATTATGCTGACATATACAGAGACCCAGGCACTGTTTAAATAATCTTGCCCGATTTCACTCATTCAGACTGTAGCACGTAACATGTGCTGCTTTGTACTATAAGCAGGATAAAGACTGGGAGGCACAGTGCTCTCTGAGGACATCACTCATCTCAGGGAAGAACAGCATTATTATCTCTTGTAGTGCAGGATTACCTGGGAGCTTCAGCAATGCAGGCCCTGACTCAACTAAAACCCAGCTAAGGTTAAAACCCTGTAGAAGTTCTCTTTGGCAGACAGAAGTTCCCTCCATAAGGAAGTGAAGGAGGACTTTAGGGCTTATGAGACAGCAGAAAAAAACAACTGGAATAAAAGTCTGAAGAATTCAGTGCTAATTGTTAGGTTAGAAAAGGTACTTGAGTAGGAAGCATGTCAGAACTAAAGCAGTTTAGAAGTTACTTAGCAGCACTTATTTGTGGTTTTGGATACAGAAAACAAAAACATTAACCTAAGATGTGACAGTCTTCCTATGAATGAGGGGACATCTCTTAACTGGACACAAGTATTGGAATAAAATAATACCCATTAATCCATCATTTCCTTTTAAGCAAAACACCAACACTAAAGTTGCACAAAACAGCAGTGCCACAGCTTCTCAGATTTAATAAAACCTATTATATACTAAGGAACAGGATCAATCCAGAGAAGATATAAAAACACATTAGTAATTGCTGCAAGTGTCAGACAGTGATCCTGATCAGTCAATACTAGGCACTTCTAAACAGGGTTGACTTTTAAATTAGCTGCTGTTATATGTTATGACACAGCACTACACATGAGCTTGATGTTGTGGATCAATTGACTGCATTGGTACTCGAGCACTGTCTATCATCTTACAGAATAGATATGTTCCTGTACTTGGGCCACAACAACCCCATGTAGTGCTACAGACTTGGCAAAGAATGGCTACAAGCTGCCCAGAAAGGATCTGTGGGTGCTAGTGAACAACCAGCTGACCATGAGCCAGCACTGTGTCCAGGTGGCCAAGAAGGCCAATGGCCTTCTGGCTTGTATCAGCAATAATGTTGCCATCAGGACCAGGGCAGTGATTCTTCCTCTGTTCTCCATGCTGTTGTGTTCAGTTTTGGGCCCCTCACTTCAAGAAAGACTTTGAGGTGCTGGAAGCACTATAAAACCCCAAACTCACTTGGGGAGTTCCTGTCTCAGTTAAAACAAAACAAAAAAACCCCCAAAACCAATAACAACAAAAAACACCAACCAACAAAAAGACACAAACAAACCAACAAAAAAATATCCAATATGTCTTTCAAGGAAAGTGAGGAATTATCCTGGACTAGAAAGAGTACCTCCCTCTTCTTGAGACACCACAGCCCTTAAAAGTAAGAGACTTAAGGCAAAAAAATGTAGAAAAGGAGATAACAGTTCTTTACTACAAATATATAGAACAAAAAGAAAACAGAACAAGCAATAACACAGTAACCAAAACTTTCAAATGCTCCAGTCCCACTTCGTGTTTTTGGAGCAGCTACAGCCACAAATGGCCTGGCGGCTGTGGCCGAGTGGGTAAAGCCGCCGCCCCTGGATCCGTGCTCCTTCTCGGAAGGACGCCGGTTCGAGTCCTGCGGGTCTCGCTCTGCCAACTTTGTCCGGGCTTGCCCCGGCCAAGGCTAGGAGCGTGCCAGGGCTAAAGGGGGTGGGGCCAGTTCCGCGCACGCTGAGCTCCACGTAATAAATCCATTCGCGCAGGCATAAAAAGCATTGTCGTTCGCGACGGCTAGCCACACACACAGCCACAAATAGCAGGGGCGCTGTTGGGGGGCTGCAGTCACTGCTGGCGGGCAGGGGGCGCTGTTGGGGGCCACCACGGGGAAAAGAGGGAGAAGGGAGAAGGGGTGATCCTCCCCCCGGGGGCACCGGCGAACTGGCGCTGCCGGCGGCTGGCTTCAGCACGGGGAAGAGCTGGGACGTCCTGGCAGCATCCGGCACGGGTGGGGATGACATTAGGAAAAGAACAAACGACTGCCATGCAGAGCTGGGTGAAGCCAAATCCAAAGTGAGATGAACATAACTCTAGGAGAAACACCCGTCGCCACCCTGATAGTCCCAGTCCCCGATTCCCCCAAAAAAGGGAAGCAACCTGCAGGAAAATTAAAAACCCAAACAGAAAGCAGCTTTCTCCCCGCCCGTCCGCCCGTGTCCCGTCCCCCACACATACACTTTTTTTTCTTTTTTTTCCTTTTTCCCTCCCCCCTTTTGCTTGAGTTTCAGCCAAAGCCACCCAGGGAAAAGAACTGGGCTTACCCCACCACCTCAGGGCATAGGTAAAAGAAACAAAGGAAGCTCCCACCTTTGCAAAGAAGGTATTAGTGTTTCAATAGAAAAGCCATTAGAGTCCGAGTTTATCTCTCCCTAGCAGAACCATTCCTTGCCCCATGCCTGGCTGGTAGGTATGAAAAATTCACCCAAAAGTTTGAAACTATAACAGTTCCTTAAAGGGGCTTAGATTTTTTTTCATACCCCGAGGAAGCACAACGGAGAAATGCAACAACTTTCTCAGAAAGTAAAATAAACTTACTGGCAAACTTTAGAACATTAGGGAACTTGGCAAATTTTAAGCACAACATTCAATCAAAAAAAGCATTTCACAAAGCACTGACTTAGCAAATCCTAAACCATCTCACCTTAAGTTTCCCAGATTCTAAGAAGAGGAAATTAGGAGAAGAAAAGAGAGAGACATAAAGAGAGAGAAGGCAAAAATATAGTTATTGCCTTGGTTCCAGTGTGGCCTTAGCTGCAATAGATCCATCATGGCTAGGCTACGTGAACGAAGATTTGGGAAGGG
>VXBX01007512.1:343-47341 GCA_013400415.1 Scytalopus superciliaris
CCCGTCCGTCTGTTCATCCGCCCGTCTGTCCATCCGCCCGCCTGCCCCGCCACTCATTTTCCTCTCTCCCTTCTCAGGTAGCCCTGCTGGACCGCAACTCCGAGGCCGGACAGGAGAGCAAGGCGGCCCTGGACGAGCAGTTTGAAGCGCAGAGGACGGTGTTCATCCAGTGCGACGTGACGGACCAGGAGCAGCTCAAAGGTAGGAGGGAAACTCCGCGCTGCGCTCCGGCGAGCCCCGGCTGCCGCACCGGTAAGCGCCCAGCGAAGGGTTTGGAGGAGAGCCTGCTCCCGGTCGCTTCTGACAGTGACTCAAAAAGAATTTGTTTCTGAAGCTGCAGATACGAAATATTACTACTACTATTTCATCCTGTTGCTTGGCACGTGGGAAAGAAAAGCCAAAGAAATCCTTTCCATTGAGTTTTGTGTGTGATATTTTTGCAGGAAAGCCTCTGCAGAACATAATTGTTATTTTATGAGTAATATATATAAACTTTAAAGCTCATACTTGGTTTTTATGAGGCTTCAGTACAGATTCCAAGCTGCATTCCCTCGTCACAGGAGTAATAAATTCTGTGCTGGGTTGCAGTGCTCCTTCCATGAAACACACTTACTTTCATGTCATGCTGCCATAGCTGAAAGCAGAAGTGGCGAAAAAACGGCATGCTAACTATGTCATGGTGTTACCTATGGGGTGGTAACACTTCACAAACATTTTGCAGACGCAGGGAATGCAAGGAGCTTCCCTCATGAATTATTTGCATTTCTGTTTTCACTTAGTGAGTAAACAGTGTTCCCTACTGAGTTCTTAGAGTATCGTATAACGTTGATGTACCCTTCACAATATTTCATAACAGGCTCATCACTTCATCAGAGTTTCATTATTAAATGATACAGTCATAACTAGTGACTCAGATTCAGATTTTGACATCCCTTTTTTCAGTGCCCTTTCCCCAGATTCATTTATGCTAAGATAGATGTGAACACATTTAGTTCTGTTTTTGTTCACCACACTCCACTGGTCACTTTCTCAAGAGTGGTCATTGAGCATATCCATTCCTCTTTTAGAAAACATTACAGCTATTCCAGAATTCAGCAATATTGCTCACTGTTCTGAGCTAGCATGATTATGCCAAATTCCATAGCTTTACAGTGTCTGTCTGTAAGAGATGCTGGACTTTAAATATGAGATCTGCTCTAATCAACTTTTTATCGGCTTGGTTGATTATTGACTGTTTCTCCAAGTGGGAGGAGTAACCAAGGAGCAAGAAAAAGCATCCTATGGGTAGGAATAACATGTGCTGCAGCATGATCTCGGTGTGCCTTCTCTCCCACAGTTCCTCCTTTCTTTAGTGCCAGGCTAGTGCAGGACCAACAGGGAGCTGGAGTGAGTAGGAGGATCAGCGAGGGAGGTGTTGGAACCAAATTAGCAGGAAAAGAGCAATCAGAGTAGGATTGGAAGGGGCTCTCAGAAAGAGAAAGGGCGGCTGCTGTTTATGCTTCTCTGATAAACGTATAGGTTTCTTACCATAAATCTGCAATCAATCATTACAATCTTTTGGGGTTTCTGAGTTGGTGTTGGTGTTCTTTGTAGTCTTTTTTTTTTTTTTTTAACTGCTTTATTTTCATACTTTTTCACTTGTATGCTACTACTTTAGATTAATTTCACTCCTAGTGGTTAAAGGTCTTATTGGATGAATCAGGTCCTGTACTTTATATTAAAGGTCATGTGCATGAGTGCAGTTCCTCTTTTTTTAACTTTAGCCCTTACAGTAGGAAACAAGTCCCAGTACTAGAACTAGTATCTCTAGGTACATTAGGCTTACAGGGAGGAAATCAGCCACTTCATCTACTTTCAAGTCTTGCCTGTACTTTTTTATCTGGTCGTTCTTTCATATACTATCCTATAAAAGTCTTCTATTTTGTCTTACATTTGGAAAATCACCATTCATTTACTTTTGCTTTCCAGGGATATTTAGGAAGCTCATATATAACAGCTGTTTGTGCTTATTTTCCACTGTTATTTTTTTACCTTTCCATTAACATGGAACCTCCTCTTAATTCTTCCTTCTTCACTCAATTTTTCATATGATCATCTGCTTTTCATTTCTGTGGTTCTATAAGCACTAACTAGTGTGCAATGTAAAGGAATTGTTCCACATTTGAAAAGGGTGACAAAAAGTCATTTACACTGATGTGTGGGTGAGAACTTTACTCAGAATCTACAATGAGTTTCTTCTTTTTATGGATAAGTAATAGATGGGATTACTGAAGACAGACAAATTTTACCAGAAATATTCCAAAGATAGATATGCAAACAGCTGAAAAGCATTTGGTTCTTTTCTCAATGTGTAAACTAAAATACTACAATGAGTCAAGACTTGAGTCTAATAAACAAATAATTAGCAAACTTGTTTTTACTCATGGTGGTTTTTGAAGGAAAAAAAATTCTATTAAGAATTAGTTTGATGAAAGGTATTTTTTTAGAGAAGGCTCAAAAGGCGATCAGCCAATTTCCAAAATTTGGAAGTCAATTGAGGACCCAAGTGGTATTTATTTTACTCATTGAAACTAAATTAAATACTCAGTTCTGCTTGTAATAAAGACAAAGGTTTTTATCTGCCATTGCTGATGCAGGATTGGAAAGATGAGAAGTGATTAAAGAGTTAAGCTGAGAAACCAGAGAATGAATTAGCGATAAACATAAGAGAAGCCAAAAAGGCAGACAGCCAAAACTAGAGGATTTAGTAATATTACAATATTCTAGTATGGAATAAGAATATTAGAAAAATTTGTACAATAAATGCAGTTGGACAAATAAAATCTTTTCCATCGGCTGCCTAACTCTTGTTTCAATGCCAAGAATATGATGGACCTGCAGCATTCAGGCAAAGAAAAGGCTGTAACAGTCCTGCCCATATGGTGCAACAGAAAAATTTGTAAATCCCTGCAACTGCTGTAAAAATAGGTAGATGTCTGAAATCTGCTGCTATGCTCCTGAATAGCCAAATACTAAAGACGAAAGACTGAACATGCTCCTTGGATCAGCTTTCAGTGAAGTGCTTTCATTAAGATCTATCAAGAGCAATTTCAGTATCCCTGAAATCTGTAGGTTTTCAGTCACCAAACAATGTTTTTTAAAACAATATTGGGGTGATGATGTCTTGGTTTTCATAATATTAAATATTTAGTGATAAGGATCAATATTTGGAGGGCAAAACAAACAAGCTATATATACACGTCAAATAATGTCTTTAGTCCTGGAAAATCTTAGTCTGGAATGAACATCTGGAAGTCATCTCATCCAACTATCCTGTCAAAGCGGAGCCAGGCTTGATGAACTATGACATCATCATGCTTTTCCATACACATCTTTTATCTCCATTCTAACACTGTCACCTGGGAGAACACAACATGACTGTGGAAGTTTCCCAGTTCTTTATTTTGAAATTCTTTTGAAAACAGGTCACTATTTTTATCATCAGAACAAAGATTTGAATTTGAGAAACACATTGTTAAAGTTATCTGACAAGAAGGATGTATAACAACTTATCCATAAATAGATACACTTAAACAAGAATCATGATGAATTATTTGAATTTGAAATGATAAATATTAATTATTCATTAAATGGAAATTGTGTTCTTACATTACATTTGGATGGAATGAAGAAAATTGTTCTGAACACATCTAGCTTATTTTTCATTTAAAATAGATGGTATCAAATCTTCAATTCACTAGCTCTATCAAACTTACAACTCAAGCTATAAATGTTTAATTTACGTAATGAGGATGTCAAACATTCTATCTAATACAAAATGTATAGGTGCTAAGAACTTTCATTAGCTCCTGTTATCCGACATAAAACTGAGCGAAAAAGCAACTATGGTACCTTAATCCTTTCAGTTTCCCTGATTATGTCTAATATTAGTACATGTTAGATAAAGAATTTAATTGCATGTTGATCATTAATGGTTAAGAAAACACTGAAGACATTTTGGTAGACTAATAAGGCATTAGTTTTAGCATGAATTTGTATGCATGCATTATATTTTTATATCTTACTTTCCACATGTGCTAAGAAATTTCACTCTTGGATCTTACTGTAGGTGCTTTCAAAAAAGTAATTGAACATTTTGGAAGGCTGGACATTGTGGTTAACAACGCTGGAGTGAACAATGAGAAGGACTGGGAAAGCACTATACAAACTAACTTGGTAAGGATTATCTCCTTTCACATGTTCTTATTTCAGTATTTAAAGCTGGAATACACTGAACAGCCCTCGGCTTGTGGAGATTGTGCCATATGACAGAACATTAATTACTGGGTTGACAAGCACAGCTATGGAAACAATAAACATGCACGTGTACTAACCCAAGAAAGGGGGTGTGGTGCGTCCTTTAAACTGTCTCTCTGAGACATACAGCACTGTGTGAAAGTGCTCAGGCTATCTGTCACCAGACAACATTCTCTTTCTATAAAACCCAATGAAATTCCAAATCAGTGTAACAATTGACTGCTCAAAGCAGTAGAGCTGCTACAGTAGGCCAGTCTGTTTATACAAAGGCTTTAGAACATTTTAGTTACTTGTGAGACTCAGCTGGCCTGCATTAGAGGATAAGTTGCTATTTGCTAGGATTGCAAGAAAACTTGTTCACCCAAGAGCTCCACATATTCTTCACCAATGAAGAAAGCATATAATCTGAGTTTTTAACATAGGCCATTTCACCATCATCACTGGTAGAAGCACACATCTTAAGAGCACTTACTTGCTAAAACTGAATACATTCAGCGAGCCTGTAAAACTCATTTTCAAACAGACTATTACCAGTTATTTGATATAAGAACTACAATATCTGTTTTTCAGTTGATTTTTTTTTTATTAGAGTACACTGCTAAGACATCTAAGCTCCAAAGGAAAGACCAACTTTCCGAGTTAAAAAAATTCTGACTAGCTTGTATTCTACCACCTGTGAAGTCCTAATTCAATGGTTATTTAACAACTCACCCCATGATCATAATTACTGCAAAGGAAGTCACAAAAGAAATTTTTGAAGAGTGATGTGTGGAGTTTTTCTCATATGAAATTTGTCATGCTACAAGAAAGCTTAGAATAAGAAAATTAAGTTTGTTTTTGTCAAAAGTTATAAGGATGAAGGTACCCATCTTGGAATCCTAATGCCTCCAAGAAAACTAACAAAGTAACTCCAGGACAAGTAACACAAGCTGTATATGGGACAAGTTACAGAAAAATTAATGTCAAAGTAGGTATTTGGAAAAAAATAGGGAATTGTAACACCTTTCTCTTGACCTTTTATATCTGTCTATTCTTTACATATTCTTCAAGATTTTAGTACATATATCTCTTCCTCCTTTAATTTCTACAATGTTCTGAAAAATTAAAAATCAGGAAGCTTCATATTGTGAAGTAACAGTAGTCTGTCACTGTCCTCAGTGATACGCAAAATCAGTATCTATTAATACAGATCACTTGAATTTGAAAGAAGACTTTACCTGTGTCCTAGACAATTTATTTCCCTCTGGTTTTGTGCGTGCTTTTAACAGAGGACATTAGTTACTGTAGGCATCCATCGAGCTGTCAAATTTGCATGTACAAATAATTAGTCTTCACTGGAAAAACTGAAGTTCATATGAGAAATATATTTGACTGTGACTCACCTTTAAATTTCGCTCAAAAACTGAAGGCACTTCTGATCAGGAAATCTGGAAGATATTTACTGTCCGGGTAAATATCCTAATAATTTTTCAATCCCAAGAGCTTCAAACAGAAGATATTGAGAACCTCCTTCTACTGTTTTGCAGACCACACCTAGCTGAGTGAGAGTGTATCTGGACAGGCTGGATTAATGGGCCAAGGCCAAGTGAGGTTCAATAAGGCCACGTGCCTGGTCCTGCGCTTTGATCACAACAGCTCCATACAGCGCTACAGGCTGTGGGAAGAGCACCTGAAAAGTAGCCCAGTGGAAAAGGACCTGGGAGTGTTGACTTGACAGCTGACTGAACATGAGCCAGCAATGTGCCCAAGTGGCCATGAAGGCTTGTATGAGCAATGGTGTGACTGGCAGGACAAGGGCAATGCTTGTCTCTCTGTACTCAGCACTGGTGAGACTGCACATCAAATTCCATGTTCAGTTTGGGCTTCTCCCTGCAGGAAAGACATTGGCATACTGGACCATGTCCAGAGAAGGGCAACTAAGCTGGTGAAGGGTCTTACGAGTTGCAGCTAAGGGAGCTGGGGTTGTTTGTCCTGGAGGAGTCTCAGGGGAGACCTTATCACTCTCTAAAACCCCCTGAAAGAAGGTTGCAATTAGGTGAGAGTCAGCCTCTTCTTCCAGGTAAAAAGTGACAGGAGGAGGAAATGGTCCAAAGTTGTGCCAGAAGAGGTTTAGACTCTATCTTAAGAAAAAAATTCTTCACCAAAAGAGTTGTCAAGGATCAGAACAAGGTGCCCAGGGAAGTGGTTGAGTCACCATGTCTGGAGGTGTTTAAAAGACCTATAGATATGGTGCTTGGGGTTATAGTTTAGTGGTGTGCTTGGCAGTGCTGAGTTATCAGCTGGATTTGGTGTTCTTAAAGGTCTTTTCCAACCCAAACAATTCTACGATTCTATTCTTTATTTTTTGTTATTACAAGGGATTGAGCAGAAGCAGACCATAGGTGGGTTTGAACAGTCTAAAGTATTAGAAAAGCTGAAATCCAAGACATAGGAACCTATATGCTTAATTATCAAGTTACTGCCCTCAATTTTTATTTTTTTAAAGAGAATGTTATATAGTTTATACATTATTGTATAGGTTAGTTCACCATAAATGTAGTTGGAAGTTGAAAAATTTCATCAATACATGGTGGTGAGTGGAAGAACATCTAAAATGATCAGATAGAGAAGTACAAACGTGGGTTAAATTAAGGATGCTCTAAGATCCAAATATTGCCACTTAACCTTTTGATTTGATTATTCTTTCCCTGAGTCAACTAGTTAGCTTATTTCCATAGAGCATTTCTATCTAGTTACTGTAATTTTCATAAGCCAAGATGTAACACTTTGTACTTTTTGCTTTTTTAATTATAACAATGGAAGAATAATAGCTGATGGATGTAGTATTTTACACTGGTTGGTTCTATAAAATATTTTTTGCTTCTTGTTGAAAGGAGCAAAATATATCTGAAGTACATGTTTTAAAATTGTTTCTATTTCTCTGATGTAGCATATTTTAAGTATTCTTTGTATTATTCCTAAGAATGGGAATAATTGCTATAGCCACACATTGTGATATACATTATACAAATATTTTTTGTTTAAAAAAAAAGGAAAATAAACCCTCTACATGCCAGTTGTTGTCTTAGTGATATAATGTATATATTGAAAGGACAAATGTTCCCTGCCCCAGTTTAAAGTACAAAGTACAAAACTAGAGCAGTACAGAACAAGATAAATCAGAACAAACACATCTGGGGTGTGTTCTTTATGGCTAAAACACTTCACAGAACCGGTTGGTCTTACCAACATTTTTAAAGGAGTGTAAGGAAGTTCACTGATAGTACTCCTTGAGAAAGCATGAAGAACAGCAGGTTCGAAAAGTGGGATTTAATATGGAAGTAAAATGAGGGAATAAAATACAATTCCTACTTGTATCCATTACAGTTTTCTGAGCACAAGGAAAGACAACTTGATAAAGATGGGTATGGAGGGAGAAGGAGTATCAGCTGCTAAAAAGATATTTCTGTTGAAGTGTTTTTCACCATTTTTCTTCATTTTGTTCTAAACATCCATCTTTTCATTACTTTATAAATTTCTCTGTTACTTTTTTTAGTTAAGCATTCCAACAGTGGCATCTGTTTCTCACCTCAAAACTGCAAAGCTCATGGTGTTGACTTGATTTGTATCAGCTTGATCAACAGCCACTCCAGCTGCTCATACCCGTACAGGTGTTCACTTATGTTACTATGGTGCAAAAAAGAAAAAACATCCATTTCAAAGAGATATTGCCAGTGTTTCAACAGTTCATCTCTCTCTCTCTCACACACACACACACACTATTGCACAGAATAGCACAGGGACATATGACACATACATTCTTAGTGAGAGTCCTACCTATAGCCCTTCAGCATTAGAACACAGTTTATTGCATTCAGCTTCATAAGAACTTTTACCTAAGGGATCCAAAAATTTTATAATCTGACTTTTTTCTCTTTGAATCCCTAAAGCAAGGAAAGGGTCCGCATCTTTATGAGCCTTGAAAATATATGTCAGTTAAATACAATTGAGTATTCTTAGAAACTTCGATAATTTTACGTGTTGATGATGACTTTCTGGAACCACCGTAATTAGAGTAGCCGCTATAACTCCAGCATCTTTTCTCTTTACAAATGCACTTAGCACATTTTATACTAAAGACAATCCCCCAAATTACATGCAGGTTCCCTTTTTATATGTTCATATCAGAGGCTTCTGAAACTGACATAGGTTGCAGTATACAGTTAAATGTAGCAGGACTATTATTACATTTTCTCACATTTTAAGTATTACCTGAATCAAAATTTCAGAAACAGATGTAAAATTTGTTCAGGTGCATAAGAGTCTTATCCTTCATTACCAGGCAAAATGTAGAAATACCCAGCAATTCCAAGTTTTTATATTTTTCATGAGTTTGCGTAATTTATTTCCATAAATGACAGAGGTAGCAAGATTTTATTAATTCAGAAAAGTCTTTTACTGAAAAGAAGTCTACCAAACTCGTGGTTTGTCCCTACAAAATCCTTGGATTGGAAATGCAGGGAAGACAATGCAACACTGTATTCATGTATGACTCTGTTCAGTATAGCTCATGGTGAAATAAATGTTCTAGCAACTAGCAAACCTTGCAAAATCAGTCTGTTTGCTCATCAGTAAGGAAGCATTCCTCAAAAGGCCAGTTAATGTCTTGGCAGAAGTCAGAAGGGTAACTAGGCAAACATCAGAAGTGATTAATTGAATTTATTTTTGGGACAAAGACTTCATAACCATCACAAGGCTGTTCCACTGAAAAAGGGATCTCTTGGGAGTATGCTGCAACCTTCTTCTGGTCCATAAACATTGCTTGCCTTTCCCAGTATACCAGGAGAAATGACAAGGACTGACCTTTCATCCCAAAATATCCAGACACATAGCTGGATTCAACAGCTGGAAATAACCATTGAATCCCACAATACAGACAAAAGCAAGCACCGTTTCTTAATGCCACCAACATAGAAACAAACCAAAACAAGCAGTGCTTTCTGTAGGAAATACAATGGCATAGGTGACTGGTTTACCAATCTTGCTTTCTAAGACAACTAGAAATGCACTAGCTTAGTTGCCTATTCTTCAGCATAATTTTATGTCAGGGGACCAAGTGTCCAGGGAGTAATGTGGCCAAAAAGTAAGAGACTTCCTTTGAAATTAGTGACATGAGGGTCAGTCCCCTAAGTGCATAAAGAAGCCTATAGGTATAATTATTTTTCTTGTTCATATTGCACTAGGAAGGACACAGTGACCTGCCTTAATTGCACAGTAAGTCAATGAATTTTTTAGCTTAGACTTTTAATGTATGTTGATAGCAACCATAGTTGAAGTACAACAAAAAGCAAATTTCTTTAAACTAACAACTTAGGCCCAGCTATTCAAAATGCAATACTATTCCTATGTCCTTGAGGAACAGAGGTGTGTGGAGTGGGGAAGTAAAGAAAACTGCACCATAAAAAAAGCAAAGCAGTGTTTCAGTCTAACCGTGTGAAAAAGACCTATTAGTTTGTACCAAATGACCAAATCCTATTGAACATTCCTTTTTCCTTTCTGCCTCTCCCTCTGTAGACTTCTTGTTTTCCACAGTTTGAGCTGGAAATTCAAACTCAAGAGCCTCCAAATTCACTTTTTTTAGCAATTAAACTAACTTCTACATAGGAATGCCAAGGGGCTTGCATGCTTGCTATAGCTTGTCTACTTCCTAGAAAATATACATTAAATAAAAAAAAAAAAAAAAAAAAAAAAAAAAAAAAAAAAAAAAAAAAAAAAAATCAATCCCATTTTCCTGTCCAACAGCAAAATACTATAATTTTCCATGGATAGCACTAGCAGCATTTAGCTTCAGACTTTTGAACTTCATCTTATTCAGTTCACAAGGTACTTTAAATGTTTCCTTATAGATAGCCATCAATTTACATCACAGTATGAAAGGCAAATGATCTTGGGTCAAATTCCAGCTCTGTGCTAACCTGCTTTATGAAACCACAAGTCAATGGCTCTTTCATTTTTGTTCAGTATCCCTAGCACCGAACTATGTTAGCTCAGGAACCTACAAAAAAAGTTAGGGCTGATTACCCCTTTTTTTCCTCAAAGGAATTCATATTGCCGCACCAGTCTGGTAGCAATATAGTACTCATCCTCACCACTGAAGGTGCTAACATATTTTCTCAGTATGAAATACTAGCATGCATAAGGAGACAGCAGAAGTATTAGATGAGGTGGAAAGGGAAACCTTATTAAATAGGCATGAGAAACTGTGTCAGTTGGAACACCTGCCTTGAAATGCTAGAAGAAAGCACTGTGTACTAAGTTACCTTCAAAGCAGTTGTCGCTTGTAAAAGATGATGATTAATGATGTTCTGGGCACCATCACTGGAGAACTTTCAGTCTTTTTTTTTTTTTTTTTTAATAGATAAAGCTAAAATGAAACACAAAGTATGAAAACTGCATAAGAGGTATAATGTTGTAATGCAAGAACATTGTACACATTGACTGGCATTGGTTCCCAAAGGCAGAAAAAAATGAATTAGTGTTCTGTTGAAGACTTGGAGTCTAATTAGAATCAGATTATCAATATATGATTTCTTTTAGGATGATACAGTTAAAGCTATACAGCCATGGAATACTTAGAAATATCAAGAATAAAAGATTTTGTAAGTTTTATTTCTGATTTTGACACTGATACTTAAATTACCATTTAAGAAATCATTAAATAAATTACTGATTACTGATACGATACTCTCAAAAGCAACTGCAAATGTTTTGAGTATTTGCACAATTATTTCACAATATTTACCCTGCTATCAGATACTGCTTTGGCTATATTACTGTATGGTGCTGCAGAGGGTCTGATCTCCTCTAACTTAAATCTGTAATTTATGAAAACTAATACTCCTACACTGACATTATAACATTTTTGGAAAGAATCCTAAATTTTCTACTGACACTTGAGTAAAACTGCCTCTCTTGGGAGTGCACACTCAGACCTCCAGTACCCCTTGATGGTCTATCTTCATTACATGCTATAGTAAACACTGTATATTGGTAAGAGAACAAACAGTAGTATTACTAAGATCACATGGTTTTCAACAGCTAGAAGGACAGTAATTTAGATTATTTTCTGATTTTAAGGATATTAGTTTTCCATAGCCAGGCTAAAAAAACCTGGGTGAGAGTCAGCTGTCTGTTTTTGATTTACCTACATTTAATTACAAATCTGACTACTTTCATACTCTGTTCTTGACATGTTTATGAACAACACTCATTCAGTTAAATGCAGTTTTAAACAAAAGAACTAAACATTTTGGCTCTAAATTGCTTTCCTGTACAAAAATCTCCCAGCATATTTTCATCTGAAACCAAGTCAGACAATTTTTTTTAATTAGGTAGTTTTAAATTTATCTTTCCCAGAATTTCTATTTGCAACAGACAATCTATGAATTATTGTTGGTTAAGAGCATGGGGTTAAGTTATTAATTTAAAAAGAACAATTAAAGAACTACACAATCTGAAGAGACCTTTAGTTTCTTTCACTTTATGGAAAGGAAATTACAGACATTTTTCATCATATCCCAAACCCAGAAAACTGTGTGCAGAAAACACATAATTCTTTGCCTGTCTTACTTTCTATTGTGTATTTTATGGTAGAAGACAGTAACAGATGATGATCTTTCTTCTAGAATTCAGCCTAAGTATGCTGACATGAACAATTAGGATTCCAAAGTCACATATGAGAGGAGGCCTGAGGCTGCAATTTATGCACTTGCGAAGATCGATTTAATAACAAAACCAAAATCAAATATGTTACTGTTCTTTGGAAAACAGTAGTCCAAATGCTGTTTTTCTTTGGGAAACCTCTTCCTCACTTGAGTGTTTGACGCTCTGATATGAGGAATCGGCTTTACTTTATGAACTTAGCTGGATCAACAGGCTCAACTGGAAAGTGGCTCTAAGACTGCTAAGTACACATTTTATGACTTCCATGCTATAATAAGTTCAGCCACTGCTGTTTTCCTTGGAGAACTATTGAGAGGATTTTCTCTCCTGGAGAGAGATGGATTCTGGCAAGAGAATGGAAAATCTGTCACGCAATACTTTTCATCTAAAGTGCTGTCTGCTGAGTGTGCAGACAGATAGGTTGTTCTCAGCCTGAATATGAGGTTCAGAGTTTCTCTGCAGAATACAATTCTTTATTTTATCAACTCAAACATCACATATAGCCATTTCACTCAAAATCAGCCACACTCAATGAAGTTTCTGTAAGGATTACAGGTAAGGATTACAAGGATATAGCAGGTGTAAGGGGCAATGTCTGAGTGGAATATCTGAATGGAAGTCTGCAGTTAGTCTGAAGATCACCTCTCACAATACCTTTATGTAAAGGAGAACATGCCACTTGAAGAAATACTACGTTAATGGATTCTAGAGAGAAAAAAATATAATAATACAGTAATTTTTATAGGAGAGTCAAGCAATCCACTTTTTTCTTGTTTTATAATTGTGGTTTGGACAAGGACTGTTCTAGCTCTATTACCTCTTTGAATTAGAAGATTGGAGGAATAGAAAAATCCTTAAGGAGCCCCAGGCTACTTCCTTCTTCAACTGATTTATTTTCTTTAATCATCCTAAGGGTAATTCTCTTTTTCTGCTCAGCAGGCTGAGCCACTGCTCCAGGGCATGACAGGACCTGCACCTGCTCTCCATAGACAGCATTAACCCCTTTCTTTCTAAAATATCTTATGTACAGCCTATCATATGTATATATTAAAAAAACACCACCCACCTTTATGTCCAAATTTAATTTCAGTTGAGGTGCCAGTAAGTTCATGGTCATAATAAGTATACCTTACAGCAACACTACTGAGCATTAACAATTTTGGTTTTGGTAAACCAAATCAACATGTGACAATCAACATTAACAGCACTAGATTACCTTTATAAGGACTCTGCTACTTTCCAGTACATGCAAGAGAAATCAGATTTGGCTTGGTATATTTCAAGACTGAACAGTACTGAAGAAAATTTTGAAAAACAGAAAGTTTCTGTTAAAGTACTTAATAAATAGCATCCTTTTGATATTAATCAAAATATTTTTTAAAAACACGTTAGCTGAAACAAAACTTTCCAAGAAAGAAACAAACAAACAAAAAAAAAGCTTTTTATGGGAATTTCTTTCCTTAAGAAAAATTTAAAATATTATTTCATAATTTTGAAATATTCATATTTTGTGATTTTTTTTACACCATGTGAGGAAGTAGGTATACTAGAAATATATTAGTGAAAATATCACATTAAATGCTGCAACTATAGAAAATTAAAAAAGCTGATTCATTGTCAAAATTCCAAAGTGAACATGGTAATGAGATTTCAGGTTGTTTTATCTGTCAATGGGCAGGTTCATTTTACTTGGAAACTGAACAAGTGATATTAATAAAGTAGGACATCCATTACTCCAAATCTGATTCCTTTTAAAACCAACAAGCATGAAGGATAACTGAAACTGAATTAGAAGGTCCATTTGATGTTATATAACGTGTATGTCTAAAAGTATCAGCTAATAAAAAAGAAATGTAATACCCGTCTCAAAATTATTCCAACTTTAATTTGTAAATTTAGATAATGGCAGAAAAAATAGTTAAAGTTCTGATTTTAAAAGCTTTCTCCCCACCCCAGTTCATCTAGCCACTGTCCATTAGGTTTTAAGCACATGTAGATTTCTCACTGTGGGTATTTTTATATGGGAAATTTCTGTCTCCATTATTCACAGTTTTGCAGACTCTCTTTGGTCAAAAATCTCAGTGAAATAATTATGTGCACTTCATCTTTTGAACTTCTTTATTTATTTATATCAATAAATAGAACTAAACAGTCATAAAATACGAGTGCTCATTTAAAAGGTGAAATAATATTGCCATAAGAATAAAATTAAATAAAAATAATAACATTTTTAAGTAGAAATTGTAAAGCAAATGTGAAATGATTACAGGGAGATCTAAAACAATTGCTAAATAATTATGAAACATTGCTAATGCAGATTTTCAGATAAGGTGTGTGTTTCATCTATAACTGACATTTCTTTCACAGCCCTTATTTCACATTGCAACATTTTAGTTTGATTACTGATATCTTATTAAGAAAAATAAGTTAACTGCTGTTAGTTCTATTTAATGCAGTTCTGTTTATCAAGTTAAGGAGTTGCGGTACTGTGGAGTGTCTTTTGTGTTTATAATCATCAAAGTATAAGTAGGATCACTGATAAAGCAATACAGGTTCTAAGTACCACAATAAAAGCAAGTTTCAGTTTGTAGGAGCATGACAAGAAAGATACTTTGAATGACATCAGTAATTCAGTAAGATATTTTAATAGCTTCAAATAACCTTTGAATATTTTCAATAATTCCTTCCCCCCTATACCAGACATCTGTGATTAGAGGAACCTACCTTGGCCTAGAATACATGAGAAAAGGAAATGGAGGCAATGGAGGAGTAATCATTAATATCTCATCCTTGGCAGGTGAGAATATTTTCTGCATAAAGACTTTCTACTGGCTTTTTTCTAAAGTAAATGAATCATACTAATCAGTCATACTTTTTCTTCTTTCTTATGGCTCTCCCCTATTTATATTTATTTTGACCTCATCATAGCAACAGAAGTGTATCAAATGACCACAACTCTCATTTGCTTTTCTAAGCACAGTTAGAAAAAAAATCAGTAATTTTCCTAACCTATTAGTCTCATATTTAAAATCTTGAGCATGGTGTAAATTCCTCCATTCAATTCCATAGGATCACAGTTGTAGGAATATCTAAGAGTAGACTGTATCTACTTTATTAAGGAAGATTGTCACACACCCACTCTGTTCCAGGTCCTTTCAGATGTGATCTTCATGTGATTGAGAAGCCATAAGATTAATATTCATATTTCACCGAATTTAAGCAAGTGCTTTCTTTGCTCACTGTTTATCTACGCTATAACTGTGTGTCAATTTATTGGCATAAAAATAGAATTGTGTGGGTCAGCATTATTGCTGCTCAGTTGAGAGGCAGAATTCCGCACCATTTCCTGTAGGTACACTCAATGTTGCAATGACTGGGCTCACAGCAAAAAAGCACAGCCGAAGGGGAAACTGTACATGGAGAATGATGTCATCTGACAACCTTACTCTAAAAATTGAAATACTTGAATTCTGTCTTTTTTATTTGAAGAGTTTGTTCTGTCTTTCTACTGTCGTACTGTCTGGGAAGAGTAGTACATATGCTAGTTTACACTTGGATTGTCAGAACTGTCTTTGATATCCATGCAGAATACCAAATTATAGCAGTTTTATTCTGGGATAAGAGCACTAGCCATAGTTACTCATTGTGGATAGGTGTGGATGTTCTGAGCGTTGAGTTCTTCTGTAAACCTTAGCCTTTGTGATAAAAAGTCTAGTTCACTCTATTAACATAATGCATATGGAGCTTGATGATCTGACTTAATATATGGACATATACAGTGAGAGGTTCTTTATTAAAAGTCTCCATGTACTTTTAAGTCAGCATTTGTAATCCTGCCTAACACATTGCCTGCTGACGCCTGTGAGTTCATCTCTGTTGGTTTGAACGGACATTGTATTGGGATCAAATTAAACTGAAGGAAGCTGCTGTTGCAGTACAAGAGATCATGAACACAAGTGAAAGATTAAACATTTTCACAAGAACACTGGTGCCCAGGCAGTGCTTAAGAAAGGGCAGTGGCAGCAAGTAGTCTGATTCCTTTTCTAATTAGTCTCAAATGAACACAAAATGATTTTGCTTTTAAGACCTAAAAGTTTGGCTGTTCTGTTTGTTAAGAGCTTGTAAGTGCTGTTTTAATTATTTGATTGAAATTTGCATTTATTTAATTTTTTTTTTTACATTAACACTGTGTCATTGTGGGTATGATTGTGGGTATCTGTCAAAACAAAGTGTTCTTTGTTTTGTTTTCTTTTACATGGCTTATATTTAAGAATTGTTTCCAAGGTCATAAGAAAAAACACCCTTTAAAAGCTAATACATACTATTTTTTTTGCTTATTTATTTACTACTATTTGTGCTTTATGACTGTAATTCTCCTTTCCATTCTGAAGGGCTAAGTCCTGCAATTTATTCCATATATGAAAGGCAAATTGCCATTGGCTTGCTTAACATTCCCTTTGAGTGTTTTATTTTCTAAGTGCTAGCTTCTGTTGATCATTAAACTGCTGAGTGGTTTTGATCCCCCGTATTCAATTTCTCTGTAAGATGCAGACAGCAACTATTCCTGTGTCTTGCTGAGCAACAAGAAGAGTTGTATTTAGTGCTTACGTAACATTCAATAATATTTGCTGTACACGTTAATTAGTTTCCAGTTCTTCCCCATGGGAATTTTGCCAGTGATTTCAACTAGGGACAGAATCAAGCCTTACAGTTTTACATTTCCAAACACCCACGGAACTACTTAAATGCTTCCTATGAAGTGGATGCTTAAAGTGTTCATGCAGCTGGATTAAAGCCAAAGCATCCGCCCTGCCTTTCCAGTATTGAGTCTTCCTTTTTTTAGTCTCTTCATAGAACAGGACTAAGAGAGGGAAAGAAATATGTGAGCACATACAGCAAGCACCCAACTGTCTCTCAAAGCTATAAATCTAATTGTTATTGGATTTGTGTATACGTATCAAGAAGTAATGTCGCTAAATTGAGATAATGAGAAACGTATTTTACTTCTAACTTGGCCTCATAAAAAATTTCAATAATCATAGGTTTTTATATTGAAATAAATTTCATTTCAAACTCAAGGAGTAAAACATTCTAAAATTTCTTCTCTGAGGAACTACACATTACCTTTATTTTGTTGAATGGAATAGTTACAAGCAACACAGAAAACATAGGAAACTAAATTTAACTCAAGAGATTATTTATCTGATTAAATTTAACATTGTCTTTTACCTTGTGGTAGCTGTACCTGTAGACTCTTTGCAAATAAAGGGAGAAAGACATTTATGTATATGCACACACTTCTGGCTTGATAGCTTTCATATTTTCAAGAAGGTATTCTGCAAAACTGAGTTTGTATCTCTCTGGATTCTAGCAGACAAAAAAACCTTTAAAGCTTTCAGAGGGCTTAAAAAATGGTAAAATTTTTAGCACACTATCATGCTGCTTTTTTGAGATGTTGTTCAATGTGTAGTGAATTTGGATGTCTTTCCGTTGTAGAGCCATATCAGTGGTTCTATTGCACTCAACTTCAAGTACTCAGATTCCGCAAGCAGCTGGTTTGTCCTCCTCTTATATAGAAAGCTTCAGCCCAAAGAAATAATTAAAGGACCCATCACAGCAAACAGGCTTTTTTAGGACCTGATCCTATATATATTACAAGAATAAAACTAAGAATATGGTTAAAATCACTAAGTAAGGACTGTATCACATTGATACAGGGGAGCAGTAGTGTCAATGTCTGTGCAACTGGGGCCTTCTTTTCACCATCATGAAAGAGCTTCTGGTCCCTCTCCTTTGTGAAAAGAATTCTGTGCAGAATCCACTGGAAAGAGGTTAAAAAATTTAGAAACTATTTCCTTGAGACTTCAGTTCACTACTACAAAATCATAGAAATGGAACAACTTAGATTTTTAGATGATTTCTGTCTCCTTTGTTTTGGTACTCAGGAGGACTGCAAGGATGTCATGAGGGTATGGAGGGAGAAAATCAGAAGGGATAAAGGCCACCTAGAATTTAAAAAAGCTAATAAATCTCATTCAAAAAAATAGACTTTTTCAAATCTCTGAGGGCAACGTGTTCAGTGGGAAAACAACTGGGGAAAAAATGCACAGGATTACTGTTGATCTGCTTGAACTAGTTGTGGTAAACCAAATCATTTGCAATTCACCATGCAGCAACATACAGAGAAAGAAAAATCTACCCATAGGTGCCCTGCCTTGATAAGAGTTTCAAACCCACACGTATCACTTTCCAGAAGCATACTGACCCATCACTACCCATTTGAACACTCTCCCCTTCCTCCTCCCATTATTTTGTGCATAATGTTCTCCAGTTTGTTTCGCTGCTGTTCCGCTTTGCATAAGATAATTAAATATTCATGAAAGCAGCAAATAGAACCCAGATTTTCTAATATTCCTAACTAATATGTTATGAGTTCATCTTTGCTCACCAGTTGAATAAATACTCAGGCTGAGCAAGATCAGTATCATGCAGTGGATCATCACAAAATACTTACTAGGAGGGTCCCTAGGACACACCACAGCTCTTCCCAGGCCAGGGAAGTGGCTCAGAACCCACACTATAGTTCTGAGTACCAAAGTCAGGAACAAAAGTAAGACAGGACTGTCATTGTTTTATGTGATGGATGCTAGGACTAATCTTAGCTGCTTTGGCTGAAAATGAGTCAATTGATTTTTTTCTTCATTCTCCATTTCAGTGAAAATAATAATTTCAATTCAAAAAGAACTGGTTTTCAAAAAAAGTTATTTGTTCCTCCCTTCCTGCTTAGCTATTCCTGCTGTCTTTGCCATTTAAATAAGCCTTTGAACCTTATTCCACTTCATTACTGAGCTGTGCCCTTCCTTTGTTTATTTCTTGACTTTGTTTCTTTTCCTTCTCAAGTAAAAAGTAATTTGTCTTACTGTGTTTAAAAAAATAAATAAATAAAATTACCTCTAAATTCCTTCTCTGTGTCTCCCAGTAGATTTTCTCTTATTTTAGTTGCAGCCTAATTGTTTTGTTGTTGTTTTTTATCTAAAGCATGTAAATCTACTTAAGAGGTTTTTTAAAAAATAGTACTGTAATATATCTAATGTGCTAATATTCCAGTTTTTCCAATAATTTGAAGAATGGTGATGGTCATCAAAAATCATCAAAAAGAATATTAAGCCTTATTTATGATCACAACACGCAGGAGATAACATAAAAGCCATTTTCATAAAACGAGTTCTCAGGCAGAAGCATAGCAAATAAATACAAGATTAAGAGAAGAACCAGCCACTAGGTTTAGTTCTTCATTTCCCACTATTGAACAGTCCTAGTAACAGTCTTGATTTCACTGGATCTCCAAGATAGCATGTAAACCACGATAAAACCTTGAAGCTTGCAGATTCATAATTAGAGCATTAGAAAGTTTTTTCCTTCAGACAAAACAGATTCCAGAGCAAAAAGCCTGTGCAAGTCTCTGGCATACATATTTTTTCTGGCAAATCCATACTTAAAGCTGGGTAGTGAATTCTTCATCTCCACTAAGATAAGTCACACCCCTTCTTGAATGTATCACTTAAAGATATGAATGAATAAAAAGAAAAAGAAAACACACGTGAGTTATTAAATGGGATGACTTCCATTAGAATCAAACCTCAAGGCATCAAAATCACTATCCAGTTTTACAATGCCATGGTCAGGAATACAAACTAATTCTATCCTCTAACTTTAGGATAGGCTGAGGTTTGCTATGCATAACGGCCTAGCTTTCAGATCAAACTACAGCATTTATGTGGTACAGTTCAGATTTCATTGTACAGTTGAAATTGTTGGCATAATGGGCAGGAATGAATATGCATTCATAGTCTGTCATTTTTTCTTGGTTACCTTCTGTTGCCATCAAACTCAGTCTTACTAGAACTAAATTCTTAATTTTCCTTCAAAACCCCTGTTCTCTCTTCTTTCTCTGCTATAGATAACATTTTTGTGCTCTCGGCTACTCACCATCAAGGTTCACAGTGTTAGCAGTAATTTTTAATTTTGCTTCTGCTTTCCCACACTCCTCTCTGAATTCACTGTAAATTAACATCCTTTATATACTTTAAATAGCTCACTAATTCAGAGAAGATGGGTCAAAAATCTCATTCTTAAGTGTTTTCTTCCATATCCTGTTCTCTAAGTTGTACGTCATCTAAAATACTTGATATCCTTTATATATTTAAATACCATACTATTTCACAGATCACTCAAAAATCTCATTCTTTAGTGTTTTCTTCCAGATCCTGTCCTCTCTTTAAGTCACACTTCATAGATACTTTTCCTCTTAAAGGTTATGCTTTTTATTACTCTTCTTTTGACTCTTAGCCACGTCCTATCTTTTCCTAGCCTAACTCAGATTACAAAATATAATCTGCAAATTTTTGCTACTCTATGTTTTTTAATCTCTATAAATATATCACTTTTTTATTACATTATAGACCTATATGTATGTTTAAGGTAATCAGAAATAGGAGTACTCAGCATCTTTATTCAGCTACCTTTTTATTTTAAAGGACTCATGCCTGCTGCATTCCAACCTGTGTACTGCGCTACAAAGCACGGTGTAATCGGATTCACACGATCGATAGCAGTAAGTATGTGTTTTTGAAGAGGATCGGCAGCTTCTTGGGAACGCTTTTCATGTGCCTTCTCTATAGCCACACAACTGGAACTAATTTTCTGAAAGGAAACAAAGTGTCTAAAACAGTGGCGGTTCCCTCCTTTCACAAAGAGAATCCAAAGATGGAATAACTCCAGCATCTGTGTGTTTATGACCAGTTTGAGGTTCTGGGAGCATGGAAGAAAGATGTTGCAAAGTAAATTAAGGACAGTGGAAGGAGCCCAAAAGCCAAATTCTAATCCAAGCTTTAAAATTTTTTTCAGAACCCTGACCCAGTCACTTAACATTTGATTTTCTTATTTGTAAATCAGGTTGGGGGCTTTTTTTTTTTTTTTTTTAATGAGAAATAGGCACTAAAGTGTACAAAAGTGACCTGAACACACCATTATTTATTCTTACCTACTCTAAATAGTCTGAGAATGCAAAATGACACATTCAGGATGGGACATGTACGATGACCATATAATAAGTTTATATAACTTATATAAAGTTATATAACTTATATAAAGTTTTTTATATTTTATATAAGTTTCTAGTTATATTGAACAAGCAGTGTAATCAAATATCTTGGAGGGTGCAGATATGATTACTTTTGATAGGTTAAAGATAACCTATTCATATAAAATTTCCAATCTGATTTCCATAATTATTTGCCTGGAATTATACTTTGGATACTTTATCCATATTTTGTGCCCCCATCCCCACACAAATAATTTCTTTTTCAGATTAACCTAAAGAGAATAGGATGGATAAGTGTTTCATATACCATATTAGATATATCATGAGCCTGACACATAGGCTTGCATTTTTCTTTTCTGATTACAAATATAAATTACACCATCTAAGTGCAAAAGGAAGTTAGAGGCAACACTGTCTTTAAGGAACATGAGCATGTTGAGGAGAAAAAGAATAATAAACATAATGAACTACAGTATTTCACAGGGAACAGCCTAATGTTGGGCTAGTCTGATACCTAACATCTAGGACTTCACTTTGTTTTCTCCCCCAGTCCAAAAGGGCGGACTACCATACCATGAAAATGAATGTGACTTACATAATACCTAGAAGGATTCCCATTAAATATTAAAATAAATAGAATGCACTGTTGAACACTTATGGTTATTCTTGAATATATAGTTCATAAGCCCTGTGCTTTTGCTAAGAAAGTTCATCCAGCATTCATCACATGCCTGGATGCTGATCAGACTTCTTCACTATATACACACTTTGGTAGAACCACACATGAGGGCACAGAACAACTTGTGCTTCTTGCTTTCATCATGTTCCTGAACTGCTTCCTGAAAAAACTCATGCCTCTTTCCTGAAGTTCACAGGGACTTTCCTGTGGAGATGCTCAGTGATAGATTCATACCTTGGCAGGGACAGCAGAGCAACTAGAAAGGTTTAGCATTACAGTTCTAGGCATAGAGACCAGATCCTATTTCGCTTGATGTGACGAAGGTAAATACGATCTTAGAATTTTTATTTTTTTTTTTATTTCAGAGTTTGCTTTTAATAAAGAAGTTCCTATAAGATTAGAAGCACATGTGGGAGATATTTTTTCTTAGTTTTGCTTAGAAGAGTTATATAATCACCCTAGAATACTGTTAATGACATGCTAAGAGCACTAATAACAAAAAAATTAGAAAAAAACCCACCTTCATGAAAATAAGAGTGTTGATTTCTTGTAGCGTTGTTCTCCAAAAAAAACAAATGGTTTTTCCTAGTAATTTAATATGATTACTAGAGCAAATGTGCTTCAAACTTAATTGTTGAAACAAAACAATCAGTAGGAACAAAATCTGCTTACTAAGCAAGGCTGAAAAGTACTTAGTGTTAAATCTCATTATCTGAAAACTTACACAATACTGTGTCAAAATGTTGATGACAAATGTCTAACCCTTTCTCTTTTCTAGTTAGCTGCTAATATGGAAAACTACGGTGTGAGACTCAACACAATTTGTCCGGGATTTGTCAACACACCAATTCTTCAGTCAATTGATAAAGAAGAGAATATGGGACAATACTATTCATATAAGGATGAGATAAAAAATATGATGCAGTTCTATGGTGTGATGGAGTAAGTCAAGCCAGATATAATGGGTTTTTGTCCTTTTTTCATGAAGAACAAACACACACAATAGAACTTTTCAGCAAAATTGAAAGGGAAATGCTTGCTCAAATAAAAGTCTATCAAATAGGTTATGCTATAAACAAAGAAAAAAACGTCAGATATCTAAGGCTATTTTAACAGGACCAGTTGCACAGTAATATATCCCTATACACATTCCCAATTCTGAGAAAAAAAATTCTCGAGTTAAATACAGTGTGTTTAGTTTTTAATATATCTTGATGTTCCCTTATAAATTTGTTTAATCAAACTTGTTGTGAGATACAAGGTCTATAATTTGCATTGAATTTTCAAAAAATTTGCCAGTGAACCAAGACAGAAATCAGAGCAAGAACTGACAAAAGTGGACTAAGTTCGTAAGTCCAGTAGCAGCCATTTTGCATCAGATCAAAGATCTGGCCCACAAAGGCCAAAAGCAGACATCTGAGACAGGCTGTGAGAACAAGAAAAGCATAAAGTGTTATTTTTTTAACACTTTCTTAACTTCTAACAATTGGCTGCTCAGATGCTTCTGCACAAAGAAAGTGGTATGGCTGTTGTTTCACCCATGCTTTTCCGTATTTAAAATATATTGCACCTATTGGCCACAGCAATGTGAATTTATCCTGTGCATGTGAAATTATCCTTATGCCAATTTGTATGTCAGTCATGCTACAGAAACAGGATAAATCAACAGCAGAGCCACAGAAGGATGCATAAGGACTACATCTGTCCATTCCCTGACAGAGAAAACTTTGATAGGAAGTCCAGAATCCTGTAGCATCTGGATGTCCACAAGGATTTATCAGAAACTACAGCAAACAAATGATGATTTGTAAAGTAGCCACTTTAGATCTATGTCCTGATCAAGGAGACTAAATATCTCTCCTGAAGCACTCATACCACCTCTGCTTTTCTTCAAAATAAATTTTCTCAAACACCAATTTGTTAATTTTCAGGATATATAGATTTACGTTGAGTTTCTTTATTTGTCCTTTTCATATGTTCTATTATATCATGACTCTGAAATAACTTTTTTTTTTCCAGCCCATCAATAATTGCTGAGGGTCTGATAACAATAATTGAAGATGATACGCTAAATGGAGAAGTTATGAAGATTACAGCATCGCAAGGGATTCATTTTCAGCAATACGGCCAAACACCTTTTACATCATCAAAGAGATAAATAATTGTTTTGTGCTAATTACTCTTGGCTTTTCTTACTTATAAAAAGTTTTGATAAGATAATTTTGAGGAGAAAGGTTAGTGTTGTATCTGGAGCAGTGACAGTCAAACATTTGCATCCTAATAACAAAGAAATGGGCAAAAAAATCTCATGTGGGAAGATGTTACCAATCTATTCTGATTCTATAAACACTAATAAGGGTATTTATTTAGTAGAATAAACACACTGCTCCGAAGATTTTTTTACTGTTTAGTAAAAGGGGCCACTTTTTTTCATTCTGGTAGTTCTGATCTACATAATCCAAGCATATTTTGGTGGACCTGACTAACTTTGTTAAAATTCTTTTCACTGTTGTGCCTACTTACTTACATCTTGAATCCTTCAAAACAGGAATTCAGTTCAGGAATTTAGCCCACAAACTCCATAAGGAGTTAAGAATTTATCTTGGATTTTAACTATTTATAAAATAGTTCAGAAATATTTTTGTTTTCTTTTATAGATATATATATATGTGTGATTTTTCTCTCTGTACATATGAGGATGAATAATTTGGCATTGATTGAAATGTCTGCTTATTCATTAAACCTTATTTTCTAAACGTTTAAATCTAATTTCTTGCTTGATTGATTAAAATATTAATTCAATTCTGAATAAGCTGAGTTTTTTTCATGTTTTATACATGTCCATTTTGGTTTCACCATACATATTGTCAGATGTGGAATGTCATAGAGTGGCAATGAAAATAATAATTGAGCTTCTTGCCTCCTGACCACTGCTGGACCTTCTGAATCCTGGGCAATCCCCAGCTACTTTTATGCAGCAAACCTAGGTACTCCATGGGTTACATGCCTGACAAAAATAAATTTTTATGTTGTTATTTAATTAGGCTTCTAGCAAAGATTTAATAGCTCTCGGGAAAGCTGGGAGAAGTTAATATTTACCTTTCTTAGGAGTATGAACTTTTAATGTCATAGATCTTTTTTTCAGCATTGTATCTGAAAGAGTAGAAACACTAGCATTTACCTTCTGTGGGAGTTGGGGCAGGCAGAAGAAAAGAAACAGACACACATATTTTGAATTACTCATCATTCTCCCAACATCCATTTTTGGCTAAGTTAACGCTATTTTTAAGGCACATTTTGAATGCACACATGATGCTAGCCACACCTTTAGCATCCCCGGCAGCATCTCTAGCCCTCTGGACTAACAACACTATCTGATTTGACAGCATTAATTTCTAGTTTTGTCTCGTTAAAATCAGAGCATTTCCTAATACGTGGCAGACTAGTGTAAAAGATGTGTTGTAAACTTGAAGTCGGCGTGTGTTAGTTAGGTCCTAATGGTGATAATCATCTCCCTCTGTGCATCTCCTTGTGAAGCAGTATTTCAGTCTAGTTAATAAACAAGGGAAAGCTTAATAATAATGCTACTACATGCAAAACATGTAATGACCAAACACCACTAAGACATAACTCAGCAGCTTCTCTTAGTAACACACTTCAAATAACGATGGGAATACTGTTGATGATATATTGCTGTCTTGACTGCTTTTGTTCATCTCTAATCCTTGCCATCCCAAAAGAACTATCTGTTAAACAGAGTGGGTTGGCTTTCCCAAGGGACCAGTGAAAGAACACATAATTTAAGAATGTTAATAATAAAAAGCCATGAGTCCAATGTATGCTCCCTGGAAGAAGAAAAAAGAGAAAGAAATGTTAATTTAATTAGAGCTAATCACTTTAGACATTGCACAATTCACTTGTGATAATGCATTTGTACAAAATTCTAATCCTATGAATCAGCAGTACTCTAAGAGTGGATTCCATTTATGTGGTATATCAATAGTCACACAAGAAAAAATTAAATTCATAAAATATACAATTAGACTCCAGGACACCTGGAAAATCTAAGCCTATATCTGGGAAAGAATTTAAGTCACATCTTTATTGTACATATGGGTCTTTTCTTCTGGATTAATTTCATAACTCAAAAGACAGATTTTCAAATCAAAGCCATACAGAAAACTTCATGAAAGGCACATACTGCACTGATTTCCTTATGATAATCTGATAAGGAAGTCTCAGAATGCAATACATGCTCATTTGATCAAATAAACGTTTAGACTAAAATAAATCTCAAAATATTAGTACAGCTGGAACTCACTGGAAGAAACAAGTATTATGAAGCAAAACCCTTGATGCAAGTTATAATTGGAAAAATAGACATCAAATTTCTACCTTTTAATTAAAAAGTGCCCCAAACCAAATATTACAGCTTTCCAGTTTCAGTTAGTCTACATTTAAACACATCTGAGGGTTTTATCTGCACAGGAAGAACAAGTCCTACATATGTTTTGGAAGGGTTTCCTGTAAGACTTCCTCCCAACCACTGGAAGTCTTCCAGTAAGAAAGAAAAAGAGCATATGTTTGATTTACAGAGAGAAACACCCAGAGAAGCAGTAGGTAGAAAGATGAGTTAAAGGGAGAAAGTGAGTTTCATTTTTGCACAAAGATTGTTTTTAAACTTTGTCTTCAGTTAAAAGCCTTGACATAATTCCAAGATTTATTTTGCCTGGGAGACCATAATTTTTAAAACGACTGTTCCAGTTTTGTAGGGAAACTCAGCCAAAAGGAAAAACAAATATTTTAAATGAGATACAATAATTGCCAAGAACATAAAATAACAAGTAATATTCTAGACTCGTATAATGATCATTATTTGGAATGAACACTCAACCCCATGTGACACAAGTTTACTTTCCTTACAGTTTGAACTAGGATTTTTTTAAGGATAAAGAATAAATATTACTAGTGAACTCTCTCTTTTCCATGATTATGATCCTACATGAAAGCCCAGACCATAAGACATTTCAAATGCTTTGTTGCATTACACTGTTACTTTATTCCTATTATTTAATGCCTTGAATCAAGGCACTTAGAAAGTACATAAATACAGTCACCAACATAATTATGTGGATAACACATTATATTATATACATTTCAGAAGGACCCAAAATGATTTTGTATTATGGGTATCATAAAATCATATGTTTGTTAATTTTATGATTGAGGGAGTGAGGGGAGCAGTAACAAGTCCTTCTTGTAGTTTCCTTCAATTAAAGAAGTCCTGATATGAGAGACTAGACCCTTTCTTCTTGTTTGGAACATGAACTTTGCTAACAGTAAACCAAAAATAAACTTTAATAAAACCAAAATCTGGTTTCCACTGAAATCTTGAATATGAGACTAATCTTTAAAGGAATCTAATTCTATGGCTTTTGGGCAGGATGGGGCTCTTCTGACAGATGATGATTTCCTTCCTCCAGTGTTGAACTGCTCTAAACTTTCTACATGACGATGCTCCAGCCTGAACTTCCCTTTTAGCGAAGTCTGTTTGCTTTGTGTCCTGAGACGTTGACAGTTTTCAGCTCCAGGAATCCAGATGGTTCAATAAAAGTGAAGGATGGTACCATATGACTTCGATTTTCTTTTCCCCTCCAGTGCAGAAAGGAACAGCCTAATGTCAGATTGAATTTTAAATTCAAACTGAGAGGGACAGTAAACAAGAGTTATGCTCTTACTCTGCAGGGGACAGTAAACAGGAAGAGAATAGATTAGGTAAAAATATGCAAAGAAAATGCAAAGAACCTAAACCTGAAACGTCTTTAAAATAAGTAACTTAACCTTACTGTTTAAGTGGAAAACCATTACTATGAACTGTAGGTCAAATTTAAAACTTCATGTTTTCTGACTTGTGTAGAGTCAGCCTAACCCATTGTTCTCAGGGATTCAGAGGATAAAATTAGGATCTTCACAGTAAAAAATTAATTTTAATTAAAAAAAATCAATCTATTTCAAGCAATCATTTTTCAGCAGTGAAGCATTTGCAAGTTATATTTTCAGCTCCTTTTATTTTACACAAGCTTTGTGCTAATTCAGTGCTGGCATCTGCTGGGCAAACCTTACAGAGATTATTACAACTGCATAAGCAGAATTGATGTCTTGCTACAAGAATTGCACTTTTTCAGCTGTCACTTTCATCGGAGGGTTCCTGGCCCTCCTGCTTTCACACAGAAGAGGATCATCATCTGGTGACAGGTCTGACAACTGGCCCAGGAATTCGGGATGGTTGAAGGACCTAGATTTAGCCTCATGAAGCAGAGATGTATTGTAGTGACATCCAAGAAGAGTGCAAAAGATCTGTCTATTCCCTTATCTGTCACCTTGACAACTCCTCTGCATCTTTCCATTGGACTACCTTAAACAAAAGCATGTCAGCAGTGAACTACACTCCAGCTACACCAAAACACAGCTGTGCTTCTTCGTCAGTCACTGAGGACGTATTCACTTAAGACATCACTTGTTTCACTAATTTCACACAAACTGTAAAGCCAGTTTATTAGTTCCCATGATGCTCCATGCCACAGAAGTGGCTCAAGGTATCTCAGCAGCTTCTTTCTGTTTGCAGAGAGACCTTCCTTCAGCAGTCACAATCTTGAGAAAGTAAAGAAAGAAGAATAGAAAATCGGGCTCAGTTACACAGTTATGAATTCTTTGCTATAGAACATGAGAATAGGCACACTTCTGGTTGTTTTCATTAAAAAAAAAAAAACAAAATAAAAAACAAAACAAACAAACAAACAAAAACCAAACCAAACCAAACCAAAACAAAACAAAAAAAACAAAAAAAACAAACCCAAAAACACAAAGACAATTTCAATGCAATTTCCCATAGCTGCAAACAAAACCCACAGAAGATAAGAGAAAATACAGACATTTTTGGAACACAGGAATGTAAAACTCCTCAGAAAAAATAGTTGTATTTTAGCTCATCTAGCCATTCTTATTTAGATAAATGACTAACACTTCAGAATCTTGTACAGCATTTGACCTTGAAGACTTATTTCCACAATCAAAACTACAAGCAGTTAACTGCAAATACGCATGAACAGTGCAGTTCTCAAAAACACCCAGAGATGGGCAGAGAATACTGAATTCTCTGCTACTTATTCTGGAACAGTTCTTACAAAAGTGAATCAGCTTCCTTGTACAAAATCCTTCTGGCAATTTCACTTCAAACAGATACAGTGTTCTTTTATGGATCTTTTATCCTTCTCTGCATTTGTAAATCTGTTGAAATACACTGCCCTCAGCAACGCTTACAAATTAGCTGACAACTATCAAATGTATTGCTGTTGTTTTGATTTAAGAGGGTTACTATGCTTGGTACATATTAATGTAAGGCTAGAGAAAATGCAGATAGCTTTTTTTTACCTATCTATCTAGCTAGTTGGCTAGCTATCTACACACATTTTTTTCACATATATGTTTCTATATATCTACACACTCACAGAGTTCACATACAAATAATAGAGTTTCTACACATAGAAATTATCATTTGTTCTAGAGCAACATTCACTATCTAGGCATGTGCTTCAAGGTAGTAACTTTTACAGAAGTTGTGAATCATTATTTCTCAATTTGTCTCCCAATTTGGTATCTGTAGTTCATGGAATACTCCTAAATCTGTATAAACTAGATTTTCTTGAGCAAGTTGTACCTAGTCTAATTTGCAATTTCATTTTTCTTCTCAGTTTCTGAAATAAATCAAAATTAGATTTGCTCTTTATTTTAAACATATATTATCTGAAGTATAACCCTTGACATATTATGTATCCCTAAAATTCCACCTGCTGAGGTATATCTATTGCCTTATCTAGTTTCCTATATATTATTTTATCTATCATCATAGATAATCACAGTGACTGAAATGTTTGTGATGCTCACACTTCCCAAACATTGCATGACAGAGGCTTTAGAATCATAGAATCACTTAGGTTGGAAAAGACATTTAAGATCATTTAGTCCATTTCTGTGGCACGACAAATTTACTTTTTTCAATGGGTTTTCCTCCTGTTGTTTAAGCTGCTCGGATTACTAATTTTTACTTGTAAAAGGGGAAAACAAAATGAAACAATAACTCAAAGAAAATCCAACTTTCCTTTGAAAGCCAGCGATCCAAATAATAATGACAAGGGAGAAGTATAAAAGAATATTCACTGCCATTGCATTTATTGAACAGAACTGTCCACCAAATACAGCAGTTGGTTCTGCTTAAAAGAACAACTGTGCTACAAGAAACATGATCAGGAGGCCCACCTCTGTGTCTGTGTTCCTTGGAAAATCATCGAATATATCATCTTGTTGCCATAAGCCTTAATATAGTTGTAGATTTTAATATAGTTTTATAGTCTTTTGCATTTGAAAAGTAGCTTATAACCTCTGTACCAAATACTTAAGCTAGATTTTAACCTCTGTGTCACATTTTTGAAGCTTGTTTCTGTGCTAAGGGGGAGATATTATTCTGTATTCAGATAGCTATTAGAACATGTTATAGTCAAAATACAATATTGTTTAGTTGTAGTATAAAGAGGAGGTTAGAGGGTACTGGAAAGACTCCAAATAGAAGACGTAATGCGATGAAGATGAGGGTGGGGAGAGGAAGGAGTGGTCTTGCGACCACCGACTTAATTCAGGGGGGTGTTTCCAGTGAGGTGGTTTGAGATAGTTTTAGGGTGGGCTAGTTAGACATTGGATGTATTTTCTAGATAGGGAAATTAAGTAGGGTCATAAATTTGGATTGCTATAGCTAAACTTCTAGTAAAGGATCTTTCTCTGCCTTGCCCTGTCGTGGAAGTTTTCTTCCTAGGAATTCCAGGCAACAATCTGAGTAGGCTCATTATTCCAGTCAGCTGAATCTGCGTTCAGGTCTCTGTGCTATAGATAAAAAATAAAGATAGCATATAGCAGTGAAGTATTAACTGCATATAGGTCCTGAAGTCATGTCAGATCTTCCTGTGAAGATGAAGTATTTTGAACCTCACTTGTACTCAGGGAAGGTGAGAACTATGCAAGAATCCCCCAAAGAAATGAGTTGGAATTTTCTGCCTCCCTCCTGCATGACATTGCTCTCCGCCGTCTGGATAGAAGTGGGTTGTATTAGCTGTCTTAGTTTGTGAGCTCTTTGCCTACAACTTCCCTTAATTTCTGGATACTCAGAGAAACATTCAGTTAATTTTTGGCCTATACCAGAAAAGTAAAGTTCATCTCCAAATATATTGGGTCACAACTTCTGAGCTGCACAATTCTGGAGAAAAAGCAGAAGAAATTGTTAATTTTTGTGGATGTGGGCACAGTAAATGTTGCTTCAGAGCATGTGACAAACTGTGAAGTTTTGCTAGCAGTAGCTGAAAATATTCATAAACTGAGTTCTTGTTCAGTTTCTAAAAGGTTCAATTTGGTAACATCAAACCAAATTGACTATAAATACTCTTTTGCTCCTCTCCAGGCAGAGGTGATCAATTCCTCCATTCTGAAAGTCAAAAAACAACATTCCAGCAGAAATGAAAATAGAAAGAAAGAGCTGTCACGAGATGAGACTTTACAGTCACAGGTGCAGATAAGCACAAATCTACCTATAAAATCTACCTTGCATTATAGTATAGCAAACATGCAAAATTTTCAATATTTATTGGGATTTTCTTAAGGGGGCAAAAGTGTGTTCAACAATATTAATGCTTACCACTCATTGCTATTGAACTCTGGACTAATACATTTTACACTTCTATAAACAGGCAAATAACTGCTAATAAGCAGTGTGACTATGCTGTCTTGGAACTAGGCTACCTCTATAATATTATAACTCTGATGAAAGATCTGACCTGTAAACTCATAGTTACTGGTTTCTATTTACTTCACTTTTTTGTTCCTTGCATTCTGATAGTTTTTACCTATTTGAAGCACTCAGAATATATGATCAGGCCTCTGATTATACTACTGGATCCTCAGTATTTGCCTGATATTCAAAATCAGGTTTGTAGGTGATCAGAAGCTGTGACAGCAGCGTTTGGCACAGGAGCTGCAGCCTAACTCCCAAAGCAGAAATGCAAATTACAGTGATACAGAAAGAGAATGCATTTTCATTTGCAAATTTTTGCATTTAGAAGTTATTCATGTCTGATTAAAACCCAGAGACTAAAATACAACTATTGTACCTGTACTTAGTTGCTCAACTCCTTAGTGAGTCATGTATTTTGATCAAATTTTCACTCTCTAGTAATTCTTTAAAGCATATCTTTGAAAGTGAGCTACATAAAAAGTTCCATGATTAGTCAGATTCAAACCAATTCAGTAGCTTTGTTTACAGGGCAGCTGCCAAGACTTGAGTCACTAAGTCAGCCTGTGACATGCCCGCTTGTATAACTTGTATTCTTTGGCAGCATTTGAGGGTTTTGCATATCTCTTGTTGGATACATAACTCTACTCACATATCAAAAGAAAAAAAAAAAAAAAGAAATGGAGTGATAAATTTGTATAAAATTATTTTTAAAACTATACTCATTAAATCCAGTGGATATCAGTGTATTTTTTTTACATCCTGCACCACCCTCTTGGTGGCCAAGGAAAGGGCAAAAACTTGAAGCTGGTAAATGGCAAGCCTCTTGCCTCACATTACACTTCTGATTAAAAGAAGAGCTTTAAAATCCGCCAGGATACTGTATCTTCTCTGATAGCAGAAGTTGGTAGATATACCAAAAAGAGCAAATGAATTTGTCACAAGAACCATCGACTTCAGCCTGCAGCATATCAATAGCCACCTCCATGTGGAGAAAGAAAGCACTTTCTCTCTTGCTCTTTCTCTCTATCTACTTAATTGAATTAGGGAAATGACAAGGGAAAGGGTAATAAACTTCAAGCACATTTGTTAGCTTTTTCAGCTAAAATTGGATTCAATACTGAAATAATTGGTCTCTGCCATTCAGAAATCTGTTCCACTATTTTCCTGCAGATTTTATGCCTCTGAGAGCTGTTTCTTAACTAAATGGCTCAAACAATAAACAGTTTGAGAGATGATTTACTTTGCTTCCTCTAGTGTCTAGTAAATAGTTAGGCTTTCTAAACCATCAGCTTTCAGTCTGATACACCTAATTCCAGTCCTGGTTTAAGAGTTTCTGGTCACCAACTGTTACTTTTTTACTCCTAAACAGAGGTTTATTTAGTGGAACAACCAACTCAACAATTTGATGACTCTGGCATCCTCTTTAGGTGGTATAATACAATCCAAATTCATATCAGATTTTAAAGCTTGTCAGAGCTTGCTTAGCAGTTCCTATTTATCTTTCTCTGGAAAAGAAAGGAAATGTTTTGTTTGGTTTCTTGTCTCACTTTCCCTTGGAGAACTCCAGTAGAGCCGTTTGAAATCCAGAATATTAATTACCTTATATACCATTACGTCAACATGATCTGGAGGAAACAGATTTTTCTGGGTTTCCTGCTTTCAATGATGTGAGTTCAGATAGAACATTTGATAGTTGAAGACTGCAATCACTTCTTCCTTATCTAGTAAAGCATTGTTTTTAATTTCATGTTCTGTTAGTGCCAGGCTGAAATGAAATTACATTGTTTTTCATATTTGACCTTTCCACACCTGAAACTTTACCTTTTTACACTTTGAGGTAGGGTGTCAGATGGTCAAAGATGAGGAGGTGAAGTAAAGCTAGACCCTAAGTAAGTGAATCTGTAGAACCTGATGCCACCTTAGAGGACACAGAATCAGAGTGTTTCCCCACTATCTAGAATCAGACTGGTATTCGTTAAGTTTTGCTTGAATTCTGGTGAAACGCATTCATCAACTGACTAAACAGAGAAGAATGTGAAGAGGAATGTGTCACCCACTGGCTGGAGATTAGTCCAAGCCTGAGAGGTGAAGTGTCAAAATTCCTATGAGGGAAGAACATGAACCAGTTCCAGTCAAGAGAATAAAAGAATTCCAAACTGCAGGAAAGCCTTGTTAGAGGCATCTCCTCTGGGACAGAGAGCTCTATGATGTTTTAGATCATCTAAATACTCTCATCTATGTGCCATTTCCCATTAAAGGTTGGACCAGATGATTTTTCAATGTCTCTTCCAACCTTGCCCCTTCAATGGTTCCACATATTACTTTTTTAACACCCTCTACATGTGCCATACTGTGGTGCTCCTGGAACTACTCATTTTCAGACCACCATAACACCCTACAGCCAGCTTGAACTCTAATCTGTTGACAAATAGCTTATGTCATATGGTGGCAAGCAAGTATGGCTAGGAATTTCCTTCCTAAAAAGAAACCAAGTTCTAGGCTTTGGATCAGAAGGAAAAGAAGGTCAAAATTATTTTTGGGTGCAAAGATTTTGGAAATCACTGAGTGTGACTGCATAGTTCTGCTTTTCATGACAGCTCTAGAGGTTTAGAAGTTATACACAGAAGAATGGACTGCAGGATTTTATCTTGTAACAAGTAACTGATACTAGTGTTAATTGTAGTGTAATAGAAAGAAAAGAAAAATACACAGAAACCAGTTGTGAGGCTGGCCATTGCCTGAAACAGCAGAGGTCTGCTTCTGTGTACATAATCTGATGAAGGAAGGGAAATTTCTGTTTATGGTAGGAAAACCCCCAGTGCTGCTAGCAGCATGAGGGCACACACACCACACCGCAAGACACACATTGTTTCCGAGTTACCCTTGAAGGGCAAAAATAACACATCTAATTTAATCTGAGAAAAGGAGGGTTTTTTCCTAAACTGGCCTGGAATTGGCTGTGAAGAAGTATCTAACACATCAAAGGGCTTCCTGGGCCATGGTATGCTGCTACATTAAGGAAACTCCAAACATAACAGACAGGGACAGAAAAGAATAATCTGAATGCTTGGTACATCCCTCCAATGCCAGCTTTGCCAAGGGGTGGTCTAAGGAGTTTATTGTACTTGGCTTCCTCTCACCCTTTCTTGGACTACATACCAGCTGATCTGGAGTATGCAGCATGTGCATCCCTGGCTGGTCTTAATTATAAAGTTTGCAGATCAGGGTGAAAAAAACACACATTTCCAAGTTTAGAAAGCAAGTTGGCAAAATGGACTGAAAAACTAAGGAGGGAACTTATAGGCCCCAGCTGCAACATTTATTGATAAAGTCTTCTTAGACTTTGCAAAAGCAAAAAATTTCAAGATGGAAGGCAAATTAGAGAATCATAGAATCGTTAATATTCAAAAGACCATTAAGATCATCAAGTCCAACTACCACCATATTCACCATTAAACTATGTCCTCAGGTGGGACATTCACATGCTATTTGAACACTTTGAAGGATGGTGATTCCACTGCTTCCCTAGGCATCCTGTTTCAGTGCTTAACAACCCTTTCAGTGAAAAAATTAAATGAGATTTCCTTAGTAAGGCAGGATTCCTCACAGAAAAACATCAAATTCTAACTTAGCAAATATTCTCATACCTCTGATTTCCCTGTAATCCTTTATTTGTAAAAAAATCTTTTTGTCTGTGCTATCATCATGTTGAAAAGGCTTTTAATACTTTCTTAGCATTAAGGGAAAAAACATTTCATTTTATCCAAAAGATAAAAAATGCTTTGTACAAAAATTTTAGAGTCAGTGATAAATGCAGTCCTGAATTTGTTTGGTCTATATGAGACTAGGAGTACTAGATGTAGTTACTAACATTTTACTTGGCAGGTAGGGAGCTCAGAGCAAAATACTTCTATTTCAAAGACAGTGTATGCTGCTTCAGCATTATTGGCCTTAACTCATATTGTCTGTTCTCAAGAATCCATTACCTCCTTGGAACTGTAACTCACTTTGACCTTGAATAATTAAGTGCTGTGACTGCCCTATTGTGCAGGGGTAGCGATTTTATTTTTTAACTAGTAACTGATACTCAAATATAATTTCTATTTTCTTATGAACATTAGTTATCATACATTTATCATACTATATTGCAAACTGACTAGCCTTCAATATACAATATATTTTAGGAGAGAAACTGATAGGGTAAAGAGTTGGAAGATAATTCCTTTCTATTAATATTTAAAAACGTAACCATACCTTCCCTACTCTCTTGTAAACACTTGAAGTAGCCAGACAGGTTTTTGAAGGTCACATTGCATTATGGAAGAAGCTCCATATAAAGGCTGAATTACAGTGCTTCTGCTATCATTTGTGGAAATATGTAGTAATAAACATGCAACCTGTACCACAGATGCTGCAATTCATAAGGTTTTCAAAAAGAAACATACTTTAGAATAGCTCTGTGTGCGTGCTTGTTGGTTTGGGGTTTTTTTCCAATTTGTATATAATCACTTTTAATACATAGGTTCCGTGATTAAAAATGGAAATTATACCACCTTCTGTTTCCTGTCTGTATTAAAGAAAAGTTACAAAAGTAAGTTTATTGAAAAGCCACAGCTTTGGAGGACATGCTTAAATACTCAGATAGCACTGAAATTTAGGATGACTGGTTAAAAGGAAACAGAAAGTGGAATGAAGGACCTACCTATACCAATGCTGCCTCTGTCCCTCCACTGCCAGGCATTCATCCCATTGGGTCACATTACAGGCTTTCTCAGTGAGCTGTTCCTGTAAACCAGCCAGCTGCTGACAAAATGCCCCAGCAATCCAACAGTCTTCATAGCTCACAACATGTGTGACCACTTTCAGAAGGTTGACCCAGTTCATATCAGTAGGGAGCACCAACATCAGCACTGGTGTGGGATCATGGAGGTGAAAGGATGACTAGCAAACCCACATCCTGATCATGCAGGATGATGTTTATAAGGCCTGCATGCTCTGGTTTTCTTTTGTACACTTGGCCTGAGGAGAAGAGCCTATTGGAGTAACTAAATATTTCACTTCCAAACCATAGATGACACTTGCCAGTTTAGAGCTGCTGAAATTTTGAGCGAATTAAACTGCACATTTATAATTTCCTCTCTTTCAGCTCCATTTTTTTCCCTGTCTTTTAGCTGTCTAATGCTAGTCTTTTATTAAAAAAAAACAAACAACAAAAAACCTTTTTAATAAATATGTTCTCCCTCTCACTAGAAACCTTGCACCAGTCAATGCTAGAAGAACATGAAAGGTGTATGAACCAAATATAGAGAACATAGAGAAAAACATTGCAAGTAAAATGCCTTGTGAAATTCCCACTTTCTAATGAAGTAATGAAGTTTCCACACAAAGTGTATCCTCAGAAGAAATAGTAGAGTATAAAATTAGCAGCCCTAATTTGATTTAAAATGTTTGCTTCAGAAAAATGACATTAATTATAAGTCCTGACTTTCTGTTATAAGGTTTGCAGACATGATCTATTTAGAGCTTGTATGGAAAACTAGGGAAAACTGGTGAAGTACTACATTGTTGATAGGCAGTGGAAATGTCCTGTCTTTATCAGAACTAGAACAAGAAAAATGGGCAGGTCATTCTGAACCTCTTTCTTTCTCCTAATTTTTACACTCAAGTGCCTCTTTCATCCAGGAACTGGTTGGAACCTCTGACTCTGTCCTTGAGTCTATCAAACTACTGACATTGACCCTAAACCTCTTTTTCAAAATGCCCTTATGAAGAAGAGAAACTTGCAGAAGTTAACAATACCCAGCAGCTTCTGGCAAAGGGATTTAAAAATCAAACTAGAAAACACAGAGTGAAAAATGGAGGTCATAATGAATAAAACTGTAATTCCAAATAGCATCTAAAGTTACAATAGAAACATTACGTAGTGTTTTATGGTTTTATCTCTTACTCAGCCCTTGTTTTGGCATAGCCCCTAAAAATGTATATGACTAATACCACAACAAAACCCAAAATCTTTCTCTTAACAAGAACCTCTTCTTCAGTAACACAATTTTTACAGAGTATGGGTCATGTGGGTGAGCTTTTACTAGGAAAAGCAGCCTACAGTTAACTAAGTTTAATTTTTAAAATTAACTGCTTCAACTTAAATATTTTGCTTCCCTTGAGACAAAAATTGTCAACTGTGAGCTGTTGTTTATATACAGATCAATATAATTTCTAACTGCTAATAAAATGAAATATGCATTACTTAATATGCTTGCATGTTTTCCTTCAGAGTTCACTGTATGATTTCTAGAATGCTAATTACTTCATAATTTTTTTATGCACTATCCATAATCCTGCTGGGGATCCAGACAGAGAGAAATTTAAGCAAAATTAAATAGATTGTAGAAAGCCCAGTCTTGCAACCGCATTCTGCACTGCCATGTTATGTTTTACTACAGTTCCTGTTCTCAAGTGAATGAAGCATATTCATTATTTTCTATGCTTGATTGTGCAGAAATTAATTACTGCAATTTACAGCAGAGCATCTGAAACAGGAAGACTTTAAAGATTAAGTCCTACCTTCAAGAAATCTATGGGATTTTCTTTCATGGAGATAGTATTTTTTATGGCAAAATTAATGTAGGCACTTGATGGCTATAGAGCATTGAAGCAAACCTTTGGGTTTGTTTCTGACTCTTTAACCACTTGACCTGTCCTTTTTATACAAAGAAGAGCTGCACTTTGCACCTAGCAAGCATTTAGTGGGGAAAAGCAAAGTACTTCATCTGAGAAACACTAAGTGAAACAACCTGAAAGTTTACCATCACCAACAACCCCTTTCCCAGCTACCACACAGAAGACTATTTGACTCTAAGTGTTGCAATTTCATATTCTAAGAACTTTGATTTGCAGATTGAATTTTAAAGTAAGAGTTCCTATAATGTGCAAACTCTGTTTATCTCACCAAAACTTAATTTTCATTTGTTCTGGAAGCTTCTTGTCTGAATTTAAAATGAAAGCAATTGGTTTGCCCTCAGGGCTTTGTACAAAGATTTGGGAAATCATTAATTTGAATGCAGAATAAGTAGTAAGGGAAGAATATTTACAGATAAAATATCTTTTAAAAAAAATTCAGAAAAAAATCAGTGACCTGCAGGAAATATGCAACTGGAAAATGAGATGGCCAGATAAGCAATAAACTGTATTTTTTTGCTGAACATGATACCAATTTGAATTTGCAAGAATTAGCTGTGAAATACAACTGGAAAATGTAGTTGAGTCAAAAACCCCATAGTCAGATACATCACTAGACTTTAGCACCAAAAAAGTCCTTCTAAAGAATATATATTTATAGAGAGATTAAAGAGAATGTGTATGATATACAAACATAACTGTTAACAAAATCTCATGAGAAAGCAGTGAAAGTACTGTTGGTTTAGCTGTAAATAAAAGCTGGTTAAACTTATTAATCATAGAAAAAAACATTCATAGAGATAAACATTTAAAATGCACATGTAGAGATAAACATATACACTATTTGATTTGTACTAAAGAAGAAGGTAATGTTCTGACAATTATTTTTTCTTATTTATTATCTCAGCAGGGTTAATTTTTTTCATATACATGGAGTTTGTTTAGGATTTTTAATCAATGCTGACAGTTCTCCAGTTAATTATTAAAATGCCTAAAGCTTCTGCATCTACTTCTTGTAGTTAACATAACGGAAACAAAATTGAAGAAGTTTGCTAAGCAATTCTATGAACATACTGTTCAGAGCATAAGAACAGGGACATCCTACCACATTATTTGACTATTAAGAAAGGAAGTGCTGTTAAGAAGTTATGTAATATCATCACAGATGTGGGTGTATTAGTGGTAATACCCTAAAAAAAATTAACAGTTAGAAGTTAGGAATTCATATACATGCACCTCCATTCTATTGCCCAGACATTTATATGACCTTTCAGCATCTCCCATGCACCATACCTAGAGTCATCAGACTTTCATTTTGTTCCTATATTTAAAAAGGATCCAGGAGGAAAATTACTTCCTGTGTTTATGGCCACAAGTCAGAATAGCCCTGAGCCATGTTCGTAATGGCATTCCTTATCTGTCGCAATCTTGGCTTCCTTTTGTTTTCTGGGCTTTTTGGGAACACTTTGTATAGTAATTACTCTAATCTTGTTCTTTTTCCTAAAACACTTCCAAATTAAAGAAAAAAAAAAAAAAGCAGTGCAGGATAATTGATTTATACTGTTAGACACAAATCCAATAAACTGGGAAAATCTATCAGTTTCAGTCACTGTAAATAGGGCAGATCCTGAGCACCAAAACTGACTACAGTTGGGCAAAATACATAAATGGGAATAGCCAGCAGCTGTTTTACAGTGTTTGGATTTATTTAAAACAGAAAAACAGGGATCAAAATTGTTATGAAATCCCTGAAAGAGGGATAGCAAAATCTTTTGTGTTTCTTCCTCCTACAGGGTCAGGAAAGAAAAAAGTTACATGTCTGAAAGGCACGCAGCTTCTCCTACATGTTTAATGAAGTACTTTTCTGGCACACAGGCTGCTCATTTAGTCTTTTGGGATGTTCTCTCCATTAAAACTACAAGCAATGTAGAGTGAAAGTATTTCCCTCTGATTTAAGTAAACAGTGAATGTATCAGAGAGTACACAGGAATTGTCAAACTTCCATATCCTGTCTCTGATAGTAGTCACTATCACTGTAGGAAGAAAGTAGGCAACAGTAAGGAGATATCCTTATCAACATGGAAAGCTGTTCCCACCCTCTGAAACTGATTCATGTACAGAAGATAACTAGCCTCCAAACAACTGGGGGTAAAAAAAAAAGAAAAGAATAATCTTGTTACCTCTGCAAAGTGACAGCCTGTTCTTTAGTTCCTTGGCTTTGATGTTGCATAACAATTCTGGACCATCTAGTGTATTTCCAAGAGAACATCTTATTTCTCCATCACAGCATAAGATCCCATCTCTTGCTAAATTCTATTGCCTAATGATACAAGACCGTTCTTTTTCCCAGCCAAAACACACACACTTCTAGTGTAGGACTGCCAGTGGCAGCACACAGAAACAAGCTGTACCAGGTTTCTACTCTACAGCTGCCCTCAAGATAGATCAATGATGTCCAAATTATGCAATGCATTTGTTCATCATAAAAATCCAGATTTTATTCAGATATTATTACACAACTTTCTACAGAAATGTACTAGCAATATCAAAGTAGATTCCCTTACTCCCTACTTTGTCAGTAGGATTTTTGTGAGCCTTGTGCTACTTCCCATAATTTGGAAAAGTCATTGATATGTTCCTAAAATGCATGTAATTCTTCAGGCATGATGTGAAATCAATCAAAAGGACAAAACTTTTTTTTCTACAGTTCTGGTACTCTGCTTACCTGTAAGAAGTCAAGTCTTCTTTAAAGTAATCTCAAATGTGAATTGAAAAACCAAATTGAAAAAGCAAAAAAGGAGCTTTTTCAGTGTGAGTGTTGAATATTTTCACTGGGAAAAATGCAAAGAAAATTCACTATAAAACAAGTTTAAATGAGCTTTATAATAATACCATCCTTCGCAAACTCATTTAACTTTCTCCTTTGAAAGTTTCAAAAATGTTATTCACCAACATCTGAGGTTACACAAATACTTTTATTCGTGAAGTCATAGTTTTCAAAAAAGGTAAAGAAAAGTTACAATTAGTAACATTGTTACTTAACAAAGTTACAAGTGGTTTTGTATTGAGAGGAAAATAAGTGATCTATTGACCAGTAAATCACAGTAAGAAGCATTTAGGTGAAACTTTGGAGAGAGTTTTAATTTAGCAGTTCATCTTAATATCACTTTATGCTCCCCTTGTTGCCGGATATTATCACATCAGATAATTACAAGATTTCAAAGTAATTTTTTTCCTTATCTTTGATATCCAGTCCTTCCATGCCATTCCAAACAAAAATCTGGACAGACTCTGCTGGATTAGATCATCAAACATATTTCAATACAGACTCCTCTTTATAAACAAGATTGCTTGTTCTACAAAAAACCCATGATGTTGGGATTTCCATAGCCTCTATCAAAAGTCCCTTTCTTCACAGATTTCACTCTAAAGAAGCTTTCATATCTTCAAATACAATTTTTAATTTTTTCCAGATTTCACCCTGTTGCATTGGCTTCCAGCTCCGTGGATTATTCTAAATAATCCCTCATTATTTGCATCTAACTACTAGTATCAGGACAGAGAGACAGGCCATGTCACATCTGAGTGTGAAAAAGAGACAGCAAAAAGAGAGAAGCCACCAAGTGCTCTTAAAGTGAAGGGAAATTGCTCAGTTAGTATGAGATATGCTGGGAGCCAGCACAGAGATGCAAACTTCCAAAATAGCTTACACTGTCAACTATTCTGTTTAATAAATAATTAGTAACTGACTAATCTACTTTAAATTTCCAAATTAAGAGCAATGTGAAGACTTATTACACAATAGAAAGGGAGGAAGTATAATGTTTATAGTTTTCACATAGCAGTATCATTTTATGCAGAACTAGATGAATAAAAACAGACCACATAAAAAGAATTTGAGCAAAACTGCTCAGTCTTTCAGGATGTTGGATAGATGCATTATTTTCTCTGTAAGCATTTTGATTAATTCAGGATTCCCACAGAGAGGTCTTACTATGAATCACTTCAAGTCTGTCTGGCTTTCACAAGGCCACAGGAATGTTCCCACTCTGAAATGTACATTTAATTGGAAGGAATTAATCAACTGTTTAGAGTAGAAGAAAAACACAATCGACTCCATTTGCCTGAGAGCTCAAACGTAGATTGTCTTGTAATTTTCGGATCCTTTCTTCACCCTACTGAGAACCTGAAATATCTTCAGCATAAAGACAGCTGTATTCTCATCTCTCTCTCATCTGTTCTTCTTTCCTTTCTTTTCTCACTCTATGTTCAACAAGGTGAACTTTGTTGTGTGTATGTAAATATTGATAATTATTGTCCTAGAACTGTTTATCCAGGAATCCTAAAATGTTTACAATTTTTCCCATGAAATTATTCAAGCTGCAACCTTTCCACAAATGGAGGTTTCTATCCCTACATGGAAGTGTAGTGGTGCCTGGGAAACCCCGTTATTTCCAGAACACAAATGGGTTAAATTTTAACATGTTATGATGGAGACTAGTACTGCAGAGTCATCCCATAATGAAAAGAAACACCATATTGCAACACAAAGGTCTCTGAACAGTCTGTACAATCGTCGGTCGATAGCGCGTCAATGCTAATTAAATAGAGTTGACACAACTTTTGTAAGAAGGTATGGAGAAAGATGCCTCAGCCTGGCAAAACTTGCACAGTTTTCTTGAGTAACTTACAGTTTTAAGTAGTATCTGATTTATATAACACTTACCAGTTCTAGCTGGGAAAAAGAAAAGTATTACATGTGTGTACTGAAATCTGAAAGGAAAAGAAAGTTAATCTGCTTGAATGCCATTGAAGTAACATGTAATAAGTGGATAGTGTGAGAAAGCAAAATGAAGTTTTTGTACAAAGTAATTCAGCTTATGAGGTAGAAAGATTCCTGGTGACTGTAGTGGATAGAAATTCACTAATATTATACACTCTATTTTCTGAAGAGTTGTTAGATGGGACAGTTTCATAATCCTGCAACACAAAGGCATAACAAAAGGATTTAATCAGCTCACTGATCAGAAAAGTAATATTTTATATTTATTCTAAACAAAATAATGTTTACATGCTCTTAATTCCCTCTGTCTTTTAGATAATTCCATTGTGCTATTTTATGTGGTAGCTACATATACACTGTCATCTGAATATTTCCATGTGAACAGATTATTCACTTGAAGCCGAGGAGTATTCACTTTTGAATAGGTAAGAAGGGCAGATTAATAAACTCTTCACAAGCAGCACAATACTCCCAAGTTCCTTGGGACAGAGTGGATAAGAAAACTTTGGAGCAAGACAACTTACTGTCATGGTTACCTGCTGTAGGAAGCCAAGCTCCACCCAGCCACTTGCTCAGTCCCTTCACAGTGGGATGGGGGAGCGAATCAAAGGGTAAAAGTGTGAAACACATGAGTTGGGATAAAGACAGTTCAATAGTTAGAGCAGAAGCTGTGCACACAGAAGCAAAGCAAAACAAGGAATTAATTCACCACTTTCCATGGGCAGGCAGGTGTTCAGCCATCCCCAGGAAAGCCAAGTTCCATCACACCTAATGGTTATTTGGGAAAAAAATGCCATCATGTTGAATATGCCATTTTCCTTCTCTTCCCCTATCTTTATATACTGAGCATGGCACCTTATAGTAAAGAATACCCCTTTGGTCAGTGGGGATCATATGTCCTGACTGTGTCTCCTCCCAAAGCCTTGTGCACCTCCAGCCTCCTCGCTGGCTGGGCAGTGTGAGAAATAGAAAAGACCTTGACCCTGTGTAAGTGCTGCTCAGCAACAATAAAAGCATTCCTGTGTTATCAACACTGTTTTGGCCACAAATACAAAACCTAGCACCATACAAGCTACTGTGAAGATTATCCCAACCTAAACCAGTACACTTACACACAACAACAACACGTAATCCAAACCAGCAAAAATTTTCAACAAGATATAGATCAAATATGCAGAGTCAACTGGACTCCATTTATAAACAAGGGTTTTACAAGCCATGAAAAGAGGAAAAAATGAAAAAGGAGTGGTAGATGTGTTGCCATAAGCCTTAATATAGTTGTAGATTTTAATATAGTTTTATATAGTTTTATAGTCTTTTGCATTTAAAAAGTAGTTTATAACCCCTGTACCAAATACTTAAGCTAGATTTTAACCTCTGTGTCACATTCTTGAAGCCTGGTTCTGTGCTAAGGGGGAGATATTAGGCTGTGTTCAGATAGCTATTAGAACATGTTATAGTCAAAATACAATACTGTTTAGTTCTAGTATAGAGATGGGGTTAGAGGGTACTGGAAGAACTCCAAATAGAAGACGTAATGTGAAGAAGACAAGGGTGAGGGGAGGAAGGAGTGGTCTCGGGACCACCGACTCAATTCTAAGGGAGTGTTTCCAGGGGGGTGGTTTGAGATAGCAGGGCAGTGGGCTAATTACACACTAGATGTCATAAATTTGTAGAATTCTGTGATCCCGGTGCGTGCATGTCATGGATTGCTATAGCTAAACTTTTAGTAAAGGATTTTTCTCTGCCTTGCCTTGTCGTGGAAGTTTTCTTCCTAGGAATTCCAGGCAAGAGATGCAGTCTCTCTGAAATCATTATCTATTCAATATTTTTCACTTAAGGAAAGTAAAACATCATCAAATGCTAAGGGCAGGAGTGTATTCTGCAGTATTTTTTTTAAATAAATTTTTCATGTGAAAGCAGGCATATAAAGACACAAGCAAAACAGCCATCTCAAGGTTTTAAGCCAATCATTTTTTTTGAGAGGAATTTAATGAACATCTAACAGTACACATATTGAATATGAGATATCTGAGCACTGACAGAGATGATGAATTGCAAAAATATTTCTGTGTTTTCCCCTTGGTACAGGAAAATTTTGTTCAAAAAGACAAATAGAAAAGCTGAGAAAAATGTTGTATGTTTTTTTTGTGTGAGTGGTATCCTCAAAGCAGATACTGGCTCAGTGATAAACCAACAATGCAGAAGAGGAATTGCAATGAAAATTACAGCATTTTTATTCTTCTTAATTAAAACAAACAAAACTCAAAAAAAAAAACACAAGCCAAACCAAATAAACAAAAAAAACACATAGCCTAAGTGCATATATTGAAAAGATTAATTTTACAGTGACCCAGACGAAAGGAGTGAATGTTGGTTAAGAAAAGTGCCTGTCATATCTTTCTTTTCTTTTTTTCTTTTTTTTTTTTTTTGTGAAGTAGGTCTTGGCCTACTTAAACACCTGATACTGGGGGGAAAAATTAATAAATAATTTTTAAAAAATTGAGGACACAAACAGGCGTGGCCAGTAAAAGTATCCTTGGTGCTTTCACTCCTGTCTCTGCTTCTGAGAGAAACACAAGTTATTAGTTAATAGTAAAAGCATTTTGGCTGGACAAAGGAAGAGCAGTGGCCACCATGGTCTGAGGCACTGCACAGGCAGCAAAAGCAGCAGCTGTATCTGCACTAAATATGCCAAGAAAAGATGACAGTTTGTGATGCACCAGGCTAGCTCCCACTTTGAACCATGTGTAGGGAGGAACAAAACTCCTGAGGGCAGAAAGCTCTCTATCACACTGAACACCAATTGGAGTTTATCATGATGCTCTCAAGTCTGGCTCTGACCTGTCTCTTTCCTTTGACCAGATAAAAACAGCCCAGACATAAGCAGCAATTAGAAAGCATAAAAGCTCCATTACAGGGGGACACACAAGCAAGGGAGTCAAAGACATTGCCTGACAGCTAAGCAAAGTAAGCATCACAATATTGTTTTCACCTGAAGCAAGAGAATCCTTCATGAGCTGGAAGCACATGGGACAACAGCCGGGTACAGTTCAGCACTGAATTGTGAAGATGGCTTTGAGGCAGTACAGGGTTCAGTGACTGTCACAGCAGGCAGAGTAGCACGATGTACCAATTAAAATGATTTGGCAGATATGCAAAGACTACTGTTAGTTGGAGCAGCAAACACATCCACTCTCTGGAGAACAAATTCATTCTCCTGTCAAGTGTATCTACATCAGAGTGTCTTTCCTGTTATCTGAGTAATTTACTTCTTTAAATACTAAAAATTAAGCATAGTTGTTGATATGCATAGAGCATACAGAAATTCTTGGAAACACCCAGAAAATTTCAACTGTGGAGTAAAGCTGCTTCAGTAGCAAAACTAGTAAAGTTTGTTGCTGTATCTTGGCACTACAGAGTGCTGATATCATCATCATCATCATCATCATCATCATCATCATCATCATCATGGCTAGGTGTGAAAGTTCGGGTTGGTTCTCTGCCAACAGCCAAACCTCACAAGAAAGATTCCCCCCTTCCTCTCCCGAAACGGCAAAAAGCAGCAAGAGAAAATTGAAGGAATATATATATATTTACATATATTAAATTTATATACTAGGCACAAAAAGACAGGGACCCCCAAACCACCCCAATAAGGGACAAGGGGAAGGGAAAGGGGAGAGGGAGACAAAATAGGGAAAAATAAGACAAAACATATATATATACAATCTAAATTCAGAAATTAACTCAGTAAATAACAAATACAATAGTAAATTCAGTACTTTCCTTAGAAAGGCAGATTCTTAACCTTCGCCGCCGGCCCAGGCAAAACAACCCCCAGAGCAGGCCTCGCTGAACACAGATAAGCCAGGCCCAAACACCGGGAGCTCGTCAGCGTGCGAGCCCGAGAAGGAAAAGAA